>JAFNEN010000372.1:0-600000 GCA_019343175.1 Oedothorax gibbosus
ACAAAGAAGATAACTTTTTTTTTATTTCTACTTTGATATTATATGCCATTATCTTTCCCTTAAAATATCATGTGCTAATATTTTAATTTTTGTCATTTTTTTTACTTTAATGTGCAAATATTTTTTTTTACTTCAATATTATTGCAGTTATTTTTAATTCCATATTATATGCAATTTTTTTTTGCTTTAATATCACTGTTTAATTTTATATTTTTTATGTTCATATTACTATTTTAGGTATTTATTTTTTCTTTTCTTCAGAATTGTTTTATGATATATTTTTTTTTTTTTCAATTTCAATTATTCACGAGGACTGAAGGCCAGGATGGACGAGTGTCAAGACCCCTTGTCTAACTGCTATTGTAACTGTATAACCTATTAACTGTAACCCTTTTATCCACCCACGATGGCAGCGCCACTTGCTTTATATAATCTACGCTAAACTTTGGCGCGCCCCACTTTTACTGCTGAATGTGAATCCTTTACCTGTGCTTCACGCGAAAACGCCGGTGGAAAGCTAACGAGGCTTAACAGTCTCAATTTAACCTTTTTTTTTACTCCCCCCATGCACTTTTCTTGAATAAAACTCACCATCAAGAGGAAGAATTGTGATGTTTATTGAGAACTCCCCTAGACGCCGACAGAACTTAATAATAACATTAATTAGCATTAATAATAAGCATTAATTTTTTATAAGCATTAATTATTTGTATTTTACATAACTCATATTTGTATTATTTAATAGGTAATTAATGTCTTATTTTTTTAATAAAAATGGGGTTGTTTTCACGGAAATATCTGGCAATACTCCTGCGGTTTTGTTTTCATGTCTCCCAAATTACTGTTGTTTTGGTATTCGGGAGTGATTTTCCAAGAGATATTTTAGTTGTTAATTTTTTTAAATTCCACTTCTTTCAATCAATTTTTTCCTTGATAAATGTTAAAACAACCAACATACAGCAAGAAGTTGTAATTTAAAAAATAACAAAACTTAGAAAACTCCAATTTCGAATAGCAAAAAAAGTAATTTGAAGACAGAAAACAAAACCGCAGAGCTATTGCCAAATCCTCCGTGAAACAACCCCATTAATGTAACAATTAAAAAAAAATTTAATTTATAGAATATTTTTATTTAAAATTTAACTACTTAGATAATTTAAATCACCTGATTTGTTGTACAAAAAATTAACGACAAGCTTCTATTATTAAATTTAATTGTAAAATGATTTGTTTAAATCATTTTACATTTTTGTTTTAAAAAAGTAGTATATTTAACATATTTCAAAACTTAATTATTTAACTATACGGGTAGTTTATGAACACATTTTAATTAAATAGTAATTATTAAAAATTAATCAATTTCTATCTAAATTAAAAAAAAACTTATTGATTTGTATGGAAGTTTATATTCCATTTTAAATAACTACAACTATGGCAACCACACCAATGCCCTCCTATAGCTCTAGTGCGACGAAAATTCAACAAAAACCCTAATCATTTATTCGTTTAAATATAAAAAAAATAGTGCTAGTTTTTATAAAACATGTACTTAAATTTTAAAGAAATTTAAAAAATTAATGAAAACAGAAAGCTTATTAAATATTAAATACAAATACATTCAGAAATAAATGTTAATCGGGGCAACAAATTGCAGTTTTGATGCATTATCATTAATCTCGTTAATCTTTTAATATCATTGAGTACAGGAAATGTCAGAAAATTTTTAAATTGGAACTTACTCATTGATTAGATGAAGAAACCCCCTAAAAAACTATTCTTCTTACTCTTACCCCCCATGACATCTATTTTGCTCCTATGAAATGTAATTGAGACATACGAGACCGAAGGCGCGAAAAACTCCGATTGAAGCATTGGGTCACCTGCTTAGACGCCACATTTTTTCCAAAAGAAAAAAAACAACCACCCTAATATGGTCTCTTTGGGTTTTCAGTTTTAAAAAATCCAAGTAAAAAAATCAAAAAACTTGTTCGCTCGAAACAAGTAACTCATAAAAAAAAAAGTACAAATGAAAAAAAAATCTACGCCACACCACACGATATTTTTTCAGACTTGCCGTTTTCTTATTGAACCGATCCCCACCGTTTTTCCGTTTTCTTCAAAAACAAGCTTTTTAAAAAAACACAAAATTACAGTGTTATACAAAAGCCCTAAATTTATTACGCCAGCTGCAAATGTTTAGACTTTTATAATTTTATAGAACGATTTTTAAATGAAATTCATAATTTGGTCATTTGGCTCCCCCCGTTCGTCATCGGTAGTTTGTTTTTAAGTATACTATAGTTTAGTTTAGTTTAAATATCGTCGCACTAGAGCTACCCGAGCGCTATTGGCGACCAGCGTCTAATTTAGAACCACAGTCAGGTGACGGAGCCACATCTGAGTAGGCACCCCAAAGCAACGTTAAGGTAAAACATCGTACGCAGCGTCGGGTTTTGGAGATATTTTAACGTGTACCCCTCTACCGGGGGATTATTCCCTCGGACATTTTTTGGCTGCGCGGGCCGTTAATAGGTTGGCGATATTTTGGCGATGTCCGGACCCGAACCGGGGACCTTTTGTATACAAGACGAACGCTTAACCGACTGGGCTCCCCACCCCTAAGTATGCAATAACTTTAAGGTTTCGTTAAAACCTCTTTAACCTTTATGGTCAAAACTTATTAGGCTCTTTTGGAAAATTTCTATTGTTTACAAAATTTTAAATTGACTACTTAATTTGTGTCTGACGCGTAAAAATAAACTACTCATTCAACTCACTACAGATACTTTTACAGTAGAAATTTTCGATAGAAAAAGCGCGAAAAACTCCTAACTTTAGTACCTTATTTCACTTGTATTAAGCAAAATAAAAACCCAAAAATGAAATTAAAAAAATGTCATAGTGGAATTTCTTTGATTTTTAACGAACAAATTGCACTATTATACTTGAAAACGAATTCAAATATTCTGTCAATATTTTATTTCATGATTTTTTTAACTTCCTTCCTATTCGAGAGGATAACCGTCGTTTATGGGGCGCCAAAAAAAAATGTATCAAAAATCTTATTCCCGCCAAAATTGCGATTGGCTTAAAAATAAATCCGAAGGAAAGGGGGGGGGGGGGATAGTTTTTTTATTTCTTTTTTTTAAACATTGCGTAATAACTTGTTCCCCCAAAGCCCCAAGCTGTAATATTTTTTTCCATGTTCCAGTTCTAAGTTGAGAAGCAACGGGGTTGTAGTATAAATTAAATTTTTGTAAAAATAAAAACATTTTTTTTACAAGTCGATTCTATCGGGTTGAATTTTAAGATTTTGGGGGGGGGGGAATTTCCCCCTTTTCCCCCCGTGGATCCGCCACGGGTTTACAAGGGTCCTACAAGGGGGGGGGGGGTCAACGACGCAGACTGCGTCGTTGAAATTTTTAGGGGGGGGTGAATTTTTTATAAAAATTATTAAAAACTGCCAATTTGTTTAAAAAAAAACTCAGCTAACTCTTTTTTCTTATAATTATCTGCCCCCCGACCAACCCCGGGGGAAGGGAGGGCTCAGAACTTAAAACTCTGGCGAATTTTTATTTGCCTTAAAATAAAACACAAAAGTGGCAAGAAAATCAAAAGTGGCTCCAATTTTGTTTTATTTTTTTTTGCCTTCAAAGAATATAATGGTAACCATAATTCAAAGCAACACCAGCAAAAAAGGTTTATAATTATGTTCCATGGGCGTCGGCCAGGCGAAGATTTCTGACAATTATTTCCAATAAACAATCCGATCACGTAAAAAGTTTTAAACACTCATAAATCTCACCAGTTTATAAAACATTTCGGTGAATTGATGACGTTCGCATAGTTTGCCAATGGTATCAATGAGATATTCCCGCCATAATTTTGCAGCTGGCTCATAAATCTCAAATTAGACTCGAAGCCAAAATAACTAAATGATTGCTTTAGAATCAGTAGGAAATACTTGTCGCCTTGTGTAAAAATGTGTGGGTCTGGGTGATTGAATATAATTAAATAGTTCAATTCCGAGTTTCACGGTAAGAATTTTGTTACTTTAACTTTAATTTTTTTAATTTTAGTTTTTTTTTAAGTCAAACTATCTCTGTAAACATTATAAAATAATTCTGATTTGTTTGATGTCAAATGTGTTTGTATTAGATAAAAGCCATACAAGATACACTTTTTTATGCATTAAGAATTGGGGAATGAATTGGAAGCCGTTTTTGATTGGATCACGTGTCCGGCTATTTTTATTGATTTTAAAAAATAATATAATTACATAAATTTTGAGCGGAATTTTTATCAATTATTTGATTCGATAGCTTTTGCTGTAAAAGAAAACCTTTTAAAGGAAAATTAAAAATAGCTTGTAATTCCGTATTATAAAAGATTTCCAAAAGGTGCTTCCCTTTTTCGATTAGGGGCAAACTCTGCTTTTGACCTATCAGTAGAAAATATTTAAGAAGAAAGTCAGTACTAGGGTTTTATTTCTGGGGACAAAGTTAAGAATCAGTAATTCATCGCACGAACTCTTTTTCTATCTTTCTCGAAAACCAGATTTCGCCGGTGTTTTTTAAACTAGAAAAATCACTTTATCGCCTATTAGGCCACAAAAGCAATTTTTCAGTGCGCTTTTTTATCGCCAATGAAATTCGAGGCCCCCAATGAATTGCTAGGCCGTAGGCAGTTAGTGGGCTTGGCTCAGGGGCTGTAATTACACCTCCCCCCCCCCTTCTAAAGGGGATGAAGAGATAAGGGAGGATAAGGGATTTAGGGATTCTTTGCATTTCGATATTCTGGGTGGTTTTAGTTGAACACGTTTCCTTCTGAAACTAAAGCTTACTAATAGCATTTTGGCACAGTATTTGTAGAAGTAAAAAATTGAATAAAGTGATATTAGTTTTGCAAATCATATTACATGATTAAAAGTTTATCTTTTGGAGTGATTGCCTAAAGAAGAAATTTTTTTATGGCAAAAAAAAAATCTTCTGAAAATAATTTTATAATGTGTTAAAATAAAATTACTAAAATTAAAACTTTTTTGACTACTCCAACGTAGTTGATGTATTAGTTTTTTTTAAAGAAATTATTTTCTGTATCATGATGCAATGAAGATGTAATAAAAAAAGGAGTGGCTTGATAAAATTATCAAGATGCAAACTGAAACCATTCATTTTCTGATGGGACTTGGAAAATATGTAGTCATTTCTAAGAAAAATGATTTTCTTGATCCTGATGCAAAGATGTAATAAAAAGAAGTGGCTCGATAATTTTAGAGATGTCAAACTGGAACAGTTCATTTTATGTTGGGACTTGGAAAAATATTTAGTCATTTTCTAGGATAAATTATTTTCTTGATGATGATGAAAAGTTGTAATAAAAAAGAAGTGGCTCGATTCATTGAGACGTGATACGAAATTTTATTCTTGGGGAGGGGATTTCTTTTTTGTCTTATGTTTTTCTTTTTCGATTTGGCGTCAAAATGTATTGAGGATCTCTAATGGGCATTGACCGTGGTTGCCTAGGATCAATTAGTTCTGGAAGAATGCAATTCTTGTAGAATTTTTCTAGGTGGGACTCCATTTTTTCCTTCCAAAAATCATCGTCTCTCTTTCTATTCTTTCGACTATCAATCCCATTGGAGACCATACTGCAAAGAGACAAAAATCTTTCTGCGTCACATGTAATTGCCCTTGAACTTGATAAAAATGGTTATGTTTTTATTTATTTGTATTATGGATTCTTCCTGCTTGTGAGGTATCAATAGATGTCTGCCTTACGTAAATATTCTATCGGTGTATTTTTTTTACTCGTTATTGGGCACTATTTTCAATAATCCCATCTGTATTTTCAATAACTCCATCTGGAGTGCTCCCAAAAATGAATATTTTTCATCTATGAACAAGCCACATTGTTTAACTTTGATGTTCATTTTGATTTCAAGCTCGCCAATAGCTTTTGACTCATGCAACCTGCCGTATTTTGTTGCAGAGTTCTCAAAGGTGCTATATAGAAGCCCCTTGACCGTGTTTGCACAACTTGTTGTGGGCAGCATTTTAACATATCGTACCAAAGTTCGATGCAGTTAAACGTTTCCTCCGTTCTTCAAACCACAAAATGCTCTCAGATTGGGATGACGTTTTCCTCATCATTCTATTCTTTGGTCTTCTGATAATTCAAGCTCTTTCAGGAACTTCTCCGTTTTTGCCTTTTGACGATCCGGGCTGATGTCCGGCCTTTGGCACAATACGCCATATGATTTTTTATCTTTGTTGGGGAGAAAAAGCTTCTTTCTTGGACGTTTATTTGCTCTTTCCTTTTCTAATTTTCTAATTCTGCGTCGCTCTTGTAGTTTCGTGAAGTGGCCTGGACTACGGTTCAGCATCACTTTGTGTATAGCAGCCACTGGAGATTTGTTGTTGTAAGAAACTACTGCGGCATGACATCTTGCCTGGTAGGACCTTCGTAGACAAAAATTTACCCTTTTCCCCTAAATCTTTTGACTTATTTGTGAATTAAAATGTTCAACGGCATTATTGTTCAAACAGTACAATATGCTATCAGCATGATCTTCAACAGTTTGCATATACTCCTTAATTTTATAAAACAAACCATCTTCCTTCATATTTTTTACCATGCTATTTTCTTCGCTTCCTACATTGTCACAAAAATAATCTTGGCAATTTTTGTGCCAGCCGAAGATGTGGTATGGAGCGTTTTCGATATTTTGCCTCAAGTTGGAAATTTTAGCTTTATTGCTCACTTTTTGTTGGTTCAGTGTTCTGTGGCTTTATCTATTGAAGCTCTAAGCCTTGGTAGAGAACTGCCTAATGTTTTACGGTATTTTATATTATATCCCGTTTTGCCGTCTTTTACCACATCGCGTAACTTATTAAATAAATTTCTCATCAGATGACAGACATTCTTGAATTTTGTGTAGAATCGATTCTAAGTACCAGTGTCTGTTACAAACCTAGTTTACGTTATAAACGTAATGTGAAATCTAAAAAATTAAATATCCTTCTTATGTTAAAAATCTTTTATCAATTTCAATTAACAGCAACATTCGAATTCAGTCATGTGGCACTGTCTAATTCTGAGTGATTTAGTTTTAGTTGTTTTGCAATGATTGTTGCAACGTTTTGCTTTACAATATTCTAATGCTCAATCAGTTGAAGAAATCACAATTAAAAATCCTTGCTGAATTTGGCCAAGTTGTTTTTTGTCCAAAATCAGGGGTAAATTGGATTGTTTTCAATAATCTTTAAGTTTATATCATCATGAGGTTAGTCAATTTAATTTAAAAAGAATAACAGTTTCTAGTTGTTTCCCTAAAGAAAGGAGATAAACTGAATTTTGCAATTTGGTTCCCTGATATAGAGTGACATTACAATCTCTAATATCCTGAAAAATATCTATCGACAAAATATGTTTCAAAATCAAAATATTGGAGGGGTATTGTGGAGGATTACAATATTTGTTTAAATTTTCATAATTAAAAACATGAATTTAATATCGTAAGTTGCAACTATATGGTTTACTAGATGTATATCTTGATTCAGTCTAAAGATTATTTTTGGGGTCAAATTAAAAACTATGCAGATCTGTTTTTGTTAATTTATTCTTTTTAATAATACTTAGATGCATGAAAAGATAACTTAGCTAAGTCAATTTTATAATGTTTGTGGTTTTTTTTCTCTTCAAAATGCTGATTAAATTCAGTTAAATTCTTATCTATTACTCTGCTTTACATTTGAGAAGCTTGGGGAAGCTTGGAAGTAAGACACGATTAGTTTTATATTAAACTTTGTATTAATCAACTAAAAACGCTATTGTATTTTGTATCTTTAAATTCAATAAACAAAGTTTTGAGTACCAACAGAGTTATCTTTTTTTATTACAGTGAATGAAAATCAATGTTTCAAATGATCAATTAGTAACATCAGTCTTTTTAATATGCCAATTTAGCACATTTTTCTGTAACCTACCATTTCATCTTATATTATTGAAATTGATGCATCCTTATTTGATTTAAAAATAACCATTACCCTATTCCGAATTCTTACAACAAGAAAAGAAATAAAGAAAAAAAGTTCTTTGACCACAACCCTAGCTTTCTCAAACCGGCTTTTGAATTGTCCCATACGACTGTCCTGTTACCAAGCGAAACCCAACCCCTTAGGTAAGTCCGATGCTTCCCCCTCTCTCCCCACTACCAGCAAGCCACTGGTAAACCGCAAAGGCATTTTCTACGAAGTCACCAAGGGTTCTATTCAAAGTACAGGGGGGGGGAAAGGGGTTCCAGATGTTGACAGATGCGACTCCAGCGTCTTTAGGTGGTTCTATTCAAAGAACCCCCCAAAATATGTAGAGAGATAACGTACACTCTAAATTAGTTGGCGACACCTTTCAGGTGATCGCCAAATGTGGGGTTGCCATAATTCGCTTTCCAAAAAATAGCAACAACTTTTCTTAAATTTTTGAAAAATACAAATATTTCAATTAAAATTTTTATTTCGTAATGAACTGAAAAATAAAAAATTCGATTGTGTTCAAAATATATAATTATTGCAGTATCTTTATTTTTTTACTGAGATACAACGTCATACACTAAAGACATTGTATTTGCCACTGATTTCCAAACTTTAAAAAATTATTAAAAATACTCAAGATGTGATTTTCAAAATTTTTTTTTCTGATAGTCTATTTTAATTCTTTTGTTCTTTAAAATGGTGTCAAAAACTAGTGGCCAGTATTAAAATTGGGGCGTCATTTAGTCGGAGAAGATTCTCCATAGGAATAACATTACGATTTTTCAAGGGGTGAAATTCGGCTTCATGACTCTTAAGTTACCTCATTCGATGGTACTTGAAATATCATTTTACTATAAGGTTTTCTATATACACCGTAAAGATGTAGTTAGATGCTGCTTTGGTTAGGTACTCCATTAGCCCATCGATATAAATAAAAATCCTCAGAGTTTTTTTTTTTTTTTTTTTTTTGGGGGGGGGGGGGGTTAATAATTTTCTAGGGGTGGGGGTGCGTCGTTAGCTCTGGGGGGGATCGGCACCTCTGCCTTGTTATTTTTATAAATTATTCCCTGGCCTTGTGAATAAAATATATGTGTATATTTTTGATATGACAATATGATAGGTCTCTGATGTCAGACCTCATATGCATGTATTTAAAAAAATTAAGTATGCAATGCTAACACATGTATTAAAGATAATTGTTATTTATTTTTACAAATTTAAAATGAAAAAATCACGTTTATAGATATATTAATGATGTCATAGATATATTTTGTTGTGGGCACCAAAACTTGTTTGTGCCCTGGGCCCCAAAAGTTGTAAGGCCCTGATTTTAACACAGAGAAAGTATAATCGTTTTACGATAGAGTTCAAATTCATGAACCCAAACCCACCGCCACACGCACACATGGCCTAACACGTGGTTGGCAGCAGCCAATCATATCTACGAATTCCACAACTACAGCCGAAAGACACAATTCCTTCACTGGCAAATCCCGCTGAAATAGTGGGATAAGTGTTGGATACCATTTGCGAATCCAATGAGTTGCTGGCTTATAATCCAATCCTACTCTGACTACAGCCAGAGAAGAGAATCGGCAGTAGTCAGAGTAGGATTTGATTATAAGCCAGCAACTCATTGGATACGCAATTGATATCCAGCATCAATCCCACTATTTCAGCGGGATTTTTTTTGTCTGGCGTGAAACTGAAATCGTTGAATTAAAAATTGCGCTTCTATGGCAAAATATAGAAATGAATAAAAAATTTATGATCGGATTTGGGATTTTGCTTTTTCTGAATATTTAGGTACAGCCCAGCTGTACTTGCTGTATGCCACGAGCCGCCACTGAATTTTGTAAAAGCAATGAGAATATTTCTTATGATGTCACGCTCTCCATGCTGCGATTTCATTGGTTGTTTTGTTATGTAATGTAATGTTATGTTATCGATTTCGGCTGCCTATTTCTAGCCTCCTTAAGAGCTTTAACACAGTCAATTACGCCTCGTAATTTAGAACCCTAGTCAAATGACGAGGTCGACACCTGAGCGGGCACCCAACGGAACTTCAAGCGACATCGTACGCTAACGCCGTGGGGACTTTCAACTCCACAGATTTAACGAGCACGTATATCGCAGTGTACTCGAGCACCCCGGTGATTTTTTAACGGATTTTTTTTCCACTAGCACTAATACGTCTTATGGCTAGGATAAGGATAGAACCAAGAACCTTCTCGGTGAGAGGCTCGTTGCTTACACCTCTCGGCCACCGGGGTCTGGTTGTTTTGTTTTCTTTGACAAAGTGTTGAAACAAGCTCATTGGTTTTTTAAAACGTCACGCGCTCCGAACTGCGATTTCATTGGTTGTTTTGTTTTCCTTGACAAAGTGTTGAAACAAGCCCATTACATTTTTATCAAAAGTAGTTAATAAATTTTAATTATAAGTTTAATTATAGTAATGGGGTTGTTTCATGTCTCTCGAATTACTATTATTTTGGTAGGTTAGGTTGGTAGGTTTTTAGACATATATTTTCAGGCTTGTGTGCTTGGTCACAGAGACCCGCTTATAAACCATCGTCAAGACATATTATTTTGGTATCGGGAGTGAGTTTTCGAAGAGAATATTTTAGTTGTTAATTTTTTTAAAATTTCAAGCCGAGCTGTAGCACACTTCGGAATTTCCCCCTCAGGGCCCTAGCAACGGGCCCTTAGCAACTCCTTGAAGGACCAGCAATGCTCATAGTTGCATAGCGTTACACTCGGATATTGCTAATTTTATGGTTTTCGGCTTATGTTTAGGCTTTTTATAATGTCTTAGCTTGATTTTGTGTTGAAGAAAAGGTACATGAAAAAAAAATTCTACAGTTATTAAACGGTTGGTTGGTTGGTTGGTTGGTAGACATATATATTCAGGTTTGTGTGCTTGGTCAGCGACCTATTAAACGGTGAAGATTCATAGACTGGGGATCGAAAAACGCTAAAATTGGATAGTTTTCCGAAACTGACAAGGAAGATGTTCCGGCCTGGCAAAGCGATTCCAGCAACCCATTCCTTTTGGCGATGCTATTTGTTGGCGATTTTTATTCATTAAAGTTTAAAGTAAACAACCATATGTTTGCGTGGCTGGCATAAACTTTTAAAACTGGTAAGTTATTATTTTTTAATACTAATTTTAAAATTATTGTAAAATTGTAAGCTATGAATACTCGATTGATTAATTTATATTGTTGTTTAAAATCTTTTACAGTTATCACGCGTTCCTGTTAAAAATGCAAGTTGGTACGTCCGTCGGTCGCGAATGTAATTGTTTTCCCATGAAGCACAATTTTTTTTTTTTTTTTAAATTATTAAGTGAAGTATTCAGAGTAAATGTTTAATAAGCCATAACGGTTCATTATTTTGGTCCTTTTAGTTGCTACTTTTCTGTACCAGAGCCGTACCACAGGAGCTTCTAATCTACTAAAACCTGATAATCAAATGTAAATGAGGTCTTAATAGTAGGTTGACCAGACTTGCTGCATTTCGCAGTACAGTACTGGCTTTTGTGCTGCCGATTTCAAAGAGTCTTTAAAATATGTAAAATGTCTTGTTTTTTTGTATTTATAATGCATAATGTCCTGCATTTTTATGTGGTGATTAAAAATTCTCCATTAGAACCATAAGTATAAAAAAATTTTACCGACAACTCTTAACCAAACCAGAATAAAGCGACTCTCTACATATACTCTCAATCAGTAGTTAATCATAAATGGCAGGCAAGAGCTTCATAATATCGTAACCTAAAAATAAGTATTTGTTTTAAATTTTTATTGTTCTGAACCGTTTAAGTGGTTTGCACCATATTACAAGAGTTGAGTCGATTACAAGAATGAAACAATACTATAAAATAAACATGAATAAGTTTGTTTTATTGTATCTTATTGTATTTTATTGTATTGCATCACTTATTGTAGTAAAAAATTTTAGAAAGAAAATACGACATCCAATACTAAATTATATAGGTTTTGTTAGCATATGTTTAAATTTTCAATGTGCAACTCTTTATGTTTATATTTCTTTCATGATGTAGTGGTAAATATTAATGTAATTTTTTTCTCCTTCATTTAGGCAAATACTAAATATGGTTTGTGTCTGGATGCTAGTTAAATCAATTATATAGCATTCATTCACAAGTGTATTTTTAGTTCTTAAATTCAGCTACCTGCATCAGCCGAACACTAGAAGCTGCAACCTTGAAAAAGACCAACATTATTGACCTATGTTTGGATTAGAACAGCGGTTCCCAACCTGGGGGCGATCACCCCCAAGTGGGCGATTTGTGTTATCAAGGGGGCAAAAAATACTTGAAGGGCGATGATTATTCAAAGAGGGAATATTAAAATAATGTTGTACCTTTAACCTTTGTACGGGTAAAATCATTTTCCAACCATAACCAAACCAGCCAATTTTTACATTCAACTCTCTTAAATTTTCTAGAAACCAGTAAAAATATCTTAGTAGTAAATTATTTCACTTTTGTTCTTTAAAAATATGTGTTTTATGTTTTTCTATTTTATTTAAGAGTGACCGGATAGAGCTTCTTTGGTTGCTTTTATAAACGGTCAGTAAAAGTTATAAAACTGTTTTATAGTTACACGTTAACTCAAATTATGATTAGACATAACATGAAAATTAAAAGGGGGCGATGGATGTTGATCAACTTAAAATACGAGGTGATGGTCCAGAAAAAAGGTTGGGAACCACTGGATTAGAACACAGGGAAACAGATGTACAATAAAAGGGTTTCACCTATTTTCTTGAATGGTTTTTTTTTTTTTTGGGGGGGGGGGGGGGGGGTCAGGTTTTCATATAAAGCCTTTCTTGTAACTCTCCATAAGTTATTTTTTCTTTTGGTTTAAAAAAGTAAACTCTTTAGTATAACATTTTAGTAATCTGTATTGTTTAATTTTGCGAGCCATTTAGTTATATTCCGAAGAACTGCATCATACGGAAAAGTACCTATGCTGGAGCCTTATAACCAAATGTTGGCCGAATAGTGCATACTTTTGCATGTCAATTAGAAATAAGATGTAATAGCATTTATCGGAGTAAAATTTTAGAAAGAAATTACGTTCACTGCAAACAAACCCAGCTAGTCTTGTAGCTTATCATTTTATTTATTGTGAAGAAAACATTTTTTCTTATTATGAATTCAATTTGTTTTTTTTTAAGTAATGTAACATATAATGCTCAAAACTTATTGATGTGTTCTAAAGCAATTTTTATATATTAAATTGAAAAGCCTTTTTTGTTTCATTGTTATTGTAGGTTTAGAATATCAATGGAAGGAGAAAATAGAAAATATTTGAAAAGGCAATAATATAGAAAAAATTCTAACTTAAGAATTTGAATGTTCATGTATGACAGTAAAAATGAAGCAATGCACATATTTACTCATAGAGAATTAAGTACATTATTTAGCAGGTTCACTAAATACTTATCAGATCGAAAAATTAGAGAATTAAAAGTCAGAGTTCTTATGTTACCATTACAGTGGAAAATTGGAAATATGGGGATTGAGTTCTTTGCTCAGAGTTTTATATAACTATTAATACAATATATGGGTCAAGCAGAAACTTGTAGATAATGGGGATCATTCATTAATACATTTATGTTTAAAAGAGCTGTTGGGAAGCAATAAGTCCCGAATATACATGGGACATTTAGGATATTTGGACAAAGTAATTAAAACAATGAGTGTTTTTAAAACTCTGTATAATGTCAACAAATCCCAAGAAAAAATAACTGCCACGAAAAAATATCGAAGCCAACAGTGGCGCCGGAACCGGTATGGCAGGTATGGCAGTTGCCATACCCGCTTTTGCAGTGGGGCCGGAATTGTTATGGCAGCTGCAACACGTGCCATTATTTCACTCGCTCGTAAAATAAAATCCACTAGTTTTAAAAAGTGTTACTTTTCACACTTGTTGCATAAATAACTATTTTTAGCCTACTTTTCTTTTTTTAATTCGAAAGAATTAAAAAAAATGAAAAAGTAGGTATTGACATGCGGTCGATGTCCGTCTGTCTGTCCGTACCCCCCTTCCAAAATCGGTTCTATCAATCGGATCTTAAAAATTCTTTTTTTGTTAGAAAGATATGACATCAGAGACCTAACTTTCATACTTTTTGTCCGCCTGTCTGTACGTCCGGACGGACATAAATCTACTATCTGTCGGCGAATTTCCCATTGAATTAGCATTGAAATTCAATTATGAGTCATTTAAATCACTGTTGCCAAATAGACAATGGCATGAGAAACTTTATTTAAAAATAGTAGGTATTGACATGCGGTCGATGTCCGTCTGTCTGTCCGTACTGTTCTTCCAAAATCGGTTCTATCAATGGGATCTTAAAAATTCTTTTTTTGTTAGAAAGCTATGACCTCAGAGACCTAACTTTCATACTTTTTGTTGTCCGTCTGTCTGTACGTCCGGACGGACATATATCTACTATCTGTGAGCGAATTTCCCATTGAATTAGCATTAAAATTCAATTTTGGGTCATTTAAATCACTGTTGCCAAATCAACAATGGCATGAGAAACTTTATTTAAAAATATATGAAAAGCAAAATAATTGTTTCATGAATCAGTTTGGTGTGACGTCTTAAAATGTAGCAGAGTGTGATTCTTAGATTAATCATTAATTGTTGACTAAGAAAGCGGCAAGGCATATTTTTTGCATACAATTATGCTTAGTTTTAATTAGCTTTTCTTATTTTTAGCCTACTTTTCTTTTTTTAATTCGAAACAATTAAAAAAATGAAGAAGTAGGTATTGACATGAGGTCGATGTCTGTCTGTCCGTCCGTACCCCCCTTCCAAAATCGGTTCTATCCATCGGATCTTAAAAATTCTTTTTTTATTAGAAAGCTATGACCTCAGATACCCAACTTTCATACTTTTTGTCCGTCTGTCTGTACGTCCGGACGGACATAAATCTACTATCTGTCGATGATATTTAGTTACCTACTTTATTGTAGGAAAAATCTCTGTGTTTGTAACATGTTTTAAACAAACAAAAATATTTTTTCAAAGGAAAAAAACGCTGCCTTTTCAACCCTTATTTTGATTGTTCAAGTTTTTGTTCAATATGCAATAATTGTTATTAAACTTTAAGTGGTTATTCTAAAGTTATTGCAATTTTAGTTTTATAAATGCCCAGATTGGGCACATGAAGTCAATTTTATAATTGCTCTGACTGTATTACAAATAGGTACATACATCACCAATTTTTAAGCACTTTGTTAATTGTTAAAGCCAAGAGAAAAAGTTTTTGCGAGATATATTTCAAACAGAGTACTAGTAGTGTTTCATTCAGGATTCAGTTTTTATAATTGAAATGGTATTCCTTTTATGTTCTAAGAAGGAAAAAATTATTATTTTCTTTGAATAAAGGTTATACTAAACGAACTTTGAAGTCTTAATATTCTTTATTATTCAATGAAAAACCTAAAAAAGAACCTCCAAATATCAATTTCTGATAAACAGTACGATCATAACATATTTAGAAAAAAGAAACTTCATGCATGATTTAATGACTTTGTAAATATCATTATAAAGCTTCAGGCTTCTGAAAAAAAGCACTTTTTCTAGAATTAAAAAAATAATAACTAGGGATCCCCAAGTAAATTTGCCTTTTTAAAAGGGGCTTTTGATTTAAATTTAATTATTCTATTGAAATATAATGTATAACGCATTGCAGGTTTAAAGAAAACACATTTAATCTAAACATTTTCAAGAAAGTAAGACAAAGTATACATAATTTAATAAAAAATTAAGCAAAACAACAAGGATATTTTAATTAGTATCAGTACAAGTCTAATGAAGTTTTAATAGGACGAAGGATTTTGTATGCATTTAAATATGTCATTTCAACAAACAAATTAAATTTAAGGCAAAATAAAACATCAAATTAATTCCCATAAGACAAAAGAAAATTTGTACAAATATATTAACAATACTAATGATATATTTATAAGGACATAATTTATATTTTAGCCTTTAAAAAGAAAAAAAAAAATTTAATTAAAAAAAAATCTACATGTCAGGAAAATTGTTCTTTCTTCGACTTCTTATTTGTAAACCAGAAAAACATTTGCAATTGTTGCCCTCAGAAAAGTTATAGGCAAACAAAAGCAAACATCATCTAGCCTTTACTTAAGGATCTTCATAAGATGGCTCATCAACCTTCACCTGACTAATCTGCGGCTTCTAGAAAGATATTTGTAGAGTTTTAAAATACAATAATAATCTCTAAGGAAAAACAGGCTTTTACTAAACAAATATATCAGTTTAAGCATATAACTGTAAAAAAGTCAGAGCTCTGCAATTAATATATTAACCACAAATATAAACACAACATGTGCAATAGGAAGTTTTCTAGAGATTATTTACAAGGACATGTTAGGGAAAGAGATATGCAATTTAAATCAACCCTTTTCGATAAAAACACTATGTTTAGAAATCAATGGGAGCCAACTATGCTCTGTTGTGGTTTAATGCAAGGCAATTAAAATATTCTTAAGAAATAAGAATGTCAAGGATATTACAAAAAAAAACAGCTATATTGTCAGATTTTAAGAAAACTTAAACTAAGTATTAGTATTTACAAAGACATGCAATTTTATTCTGGTTAGTTGGTTATACATAATTTTCTTTATATGACATGATGTAAGGAAAAAACAAATGCAATTAAAATCATCCCTTTTCCATAAAAACACTATGTTTTTTTTTAAGTTAAAAAGGCATCAACAACATCATCATAAAGAAAACCCCTTTTAAACTCACTTGAAAGAGACTGATAAAATCTTACATCTTCATCTGAAATGGAATCATCCAAAGATTTTAACATGTAATCAGGGATTTTGACATTATTAACCACACACACTGAATATTTGTTTGTAGGAGACATGCTAGAACTTTGGTTTAAATCAATAACTGGACATTTATCACAACTTAACTCAACTAAAGTACTATACTTACACTTCCTAGGATAAGTGTTACTTAAAGGGACCTTTAGCTCATCCCGCTGAAATGCAATAGATGATGAATTTTTCAATTGAATTTTGGATACAGTACATTTTTTCAAATGTCGACTGTAAGATGACCGAGAGGAGCACACATGATGACAGTGTGTACATTGCTTTGTATAAACCTTTAAGGGTTTATTTAAAAGTATGCTCTCAGGCACCAAAATTAGAGCATTTGAATCATTGTTGTTACTACACAAAGGCATATGGTTTACGAATTCCTTATCTGTTGGATAGGAATTAAGACATTTGTCACAATGTATATGATTGTTCAATGCTCCTTTTGAACACTTTTTTAAGTGACGACTAAAATTAGGTTGGTTTGAGTAAGTTTTAAGGCAAATGTCACACTTTCTTGGATATGTTACCTTTTGAGGCCCACCATCAGTACGATTAACTGAGCCTGGATGGTTGTTTTCCAAAACCATTTCATTGCAGCTTACTTCTAGAGACTGGTATTTATTACTAATTCTAACATTATATAGTAATGATTCTTTACTTAAACATTGCCTATTTTGAAATTGAACTAGTGGTGAATCGACATGCAATGCCAAAAGTAGATAGACGATTAGTAGAATGTAAAGGAACAGAGGTTTGAGAGGAAGAGTAGCGGCAGCCAGAAGTGTCCTCAGCAGCAGTATAGACTGTGAACGGGGAATCAGGGAGATAGAAGGTGAAGACAAAGTGTTAGAGGATCCAGGCAAAATAAAAGGTGGTTGTTTCTGTGAGCCTAGCAAACCCTGAGAAAGTGGCATCACAGGCAAAATAAAAGCTGGCTGTCTAGTAAAGCTTACTTGCTGTTTAGAATGGGATCCAATGGCCAATTTTGAACGTCGTTTAGTAACAGCTTACGACCACAATTCCAATTCTTCAACTTTGTAGGCTGTTCAGCAAAACCTACTGGTTTTTTAGAAAAATTTACTTGACTCTTGAGAGACCCACTAGAAGGACATGACTGTCGAATTGTGCATGCAACATGGAGCTTAGAATTGCACTTAACAGCTAACCTAGGATGACGTTTAGAAGTTACAAGAGTCCATTCCTCAGAAGTGGTGGCCTGTACTACAAGTAACAGGCACTTCACAAGAAACATGTACAGATTCTTTAGCAGAAATTACAGATGGATGCAAGGCAGGAGCAATAGCAAAGGGTTTGTTACACATAGCTTTAGAAAAGGGTTCAGGGGGTGCAAGATTAATGGAAAGGATAGTGGAATACAAAGGAGGTAGTTCATTGGTTTCAAACAACACAGGTCTTGTTAAACCAGAAGGAGCAGGCAAGCATGGTAATTCATTAACAGACAAAAGGCGAAGAGAATCATCAAAAGTAGGCTTAGGGTTTCTCGAAACAATAGAATGAGAAAATGAACTTACCATATTTGTTGCACAGACTCTTCAAACTCGCTGAAAATAAGTTGGCCAAGCGCTGGTTCCCTTGGAAGTTGGCATGGAGTCCATCTTTCGCCAAGTAATATAATGCTCCCACGAGGGTTCATGAGACCTACAAAAGTAAAAAAAATCTCGAACAAGACATAGCTGTTCGAGTTTGGCATTAACCTGTTTAATCTTGTGATTGAGGGCATCAAGCTTAGAGCCAAACAAATTACTCCCCCTACAACGAGGCAAAATAGCAGACACAATAACTGGAATGTCAGGATTGAAGTGCAAAATTTCTTTGAAAAGACAATCGTACTTTTGAAGCATAGCTTCAACAGTACTACGACCGAGGTTGTTAGTTCCTACGTGAACTAAAACACAATCATTTATTCTCTAACAAAGAAATTTTACAGGTCAATCCTTCTATTCCAATACCTGAAAAACAAATCAGATCAATCGCGTGAAAAGGTAAATCGTCGGCCAAATACTGCTTCAAGTATTTGATCATAGAATCCCCCAATATTAAGGCTCTCATCTTTGAATTTAAAACAGCGAATAAATAAATATAATCAATATCTCACAAAGCAATAAGACCAAGACACAATGAAATAACTCACGTGCGGACGGCTCAAGCAGCAATTGAGAAAGAACGTGTTTAGTTACGTTATGAAAATACAAAAGCGAACATCACCACGCTCGAAGTTCCGTTGGGTGCCCGCTCAGGTGTCGACCTCGTCACTTGACCAGGGTTCTAAAATACGAGGCGTTATTGGCTGTGTTAAAGCTCCTGAAGGAGGCTAGAAATAGGCAGCCGGAAACGATTACCTTACTACATCACCAATACGAATGACTCATCTGTCTAGACAATTTGTCTCCGTTTCTAGCTTAACAAAAGAAATCAAAGAAATTACCGCAATTACCCCAAACAAGAATTCCAATCCGCCTTTTCGCCAAACACTTTCTGAATAACAAAATCTTAGACGACATCAGCGCCATCTACATACCCAACGGCATGATATGATATTGTCCCAAAAGCGCGGTCAGCCAAGTCTATCCTCTGCATTATCGTGTGATGCTTGATGACGTATTCTTCCAGCTTTCATCCCTGTTATTCTTTCGATAGATGCTCCGAAGGAATGGTGCTATGTTCCCAAGTGACATTGATTCACCTATTGATGCTCGAGAAATTTTTTATGTTCATTTAGCCTTTTTCTTGTCACTCAAATCCTGAAACAATCCTGAAACATGCCCATTTTTATTTTAAACAAAAATCAGTTTTTAGTGGGGTTGCTAGGGGTATCACACGAGCGTTTTCCTCCAACCCAACTCCCAACGCAACTTTCTCCCCCCAATTTCGGCCCCCCACAAAGTTGTTAAAGGGTTGCCAGAGTATGAGAAGATTTCTCTTTTCCGACTGTCATAACTAAAACGATATCTCTACAGTAGGCGACAATTTATTAAAAATCGGACCTTTGGATTGATTTGAGTTTTATTTTATCGCATGCTTAGGATTTCTCTTATAATTATTAATTTTTCTTTCACCTTATTTTGTAATAAAACAAATAAACACTGAGAGATATAAGTTAAAAAGTTTTATTTTCCCAACTATAGATTGTTAAATTGCGTTGAGAGATATTTTGAAGGCTATAAAATTGTTGGATTTTTGCTTAAAATTTCAAATATTTTTTTTTACAAATTTTAAATTAAAGCTGATATACAGTATAGCTTTCACATTTAGAACAAAAGGGGTAATTTTACCCATCTACTTTACATATTATAGCAATTGATATATAAAATTATTGAATTAACGTAAGAAAGTCCTTAAAAGGTAGCTTTTTTCTTACAATTAAAGTTGAACTAAAAGCTGTGCTAAGGATTTTTTTCTAAGATATATAAATAAATCTTGTGTGGAATTGGCCCTAAGTAACAATTTCCGTTTAAAAAAACCCCTCAACTTTTCAACATTTTTTATCGAAAAAATAAGAAGATATGTCAAATCAAAGACTTTTATTTCCTCTTTGTGTCAAATAGCTTATTATACTTCAGATTGAAAATCAAAATATCGTGCATGTAAAATAAATAAACAACAGCTTGGCAATTTGGCGCAATATGACCTGAAGATTTGGCTTCAACCAAAACAGAGCCGTGACGTCAGTGTAGCGATAGTCACCGATTCACCTGATTGGTTGTGTGGGGCCAAGTTGATCAACTCCGTCGCGATGAAACGACAGAGTTGTAGAAAATTTCTCCAACGCCTACGTCATAGCACGTGGCAATTTCCACCAATCATGGTTCGAACAGAAGTTGGGTTGAGGGTTGAGTTGAGAAAATTCTCTCGTGTGATATGGCCTTAAGCCCATTTCACACCTTGTCACAACTACTTGCAACTCCCATAGGACACCATGCATTTAAAAGTTGCCTCAAGTTCGTGAGATTTTTTCATGCGAGCACGAAAAAATCTCAAGTTGCATGTACCGTTAGCCAATCAGAATTCAGTATTTGTTTGGCTACATTGTGACGAACTAGACTTCGCCAACTGGTTGTTTATTTACTTTTTAAGACACCAACTTTACATGCTTGCAAAAAAATTCAAAAATCTGCGTAATTAAAAATGGGTTGATTGATTGGGTTAAAATGCAATAATAAAAATACACAATGATTTAATTTTAAATAATTATCCTTGCAATATATCTTAAAACGTTTAATGTGGAAAAAATGCGATTTAAATTTTTTATATAAAAGTAACCCAATCTAATTGATAAAATAAAATAACAAATCCGATAATATACTTACTTTGAATGCTAGTTCCCTCACCAATTTCTAGCCCATAATTTCTTTTTAGAAGACTTCAACACGTGCAACACTCTCTGGCTGATGACTCCATTATACAAACGAAACAAATTACTTTTAGGAACAACGAAAATTTCACGCTCAAGAGCATGCAATGTTTTCAACGAGATAAGAGCGAGTCTATGGTTTGAAAAAAGTTTTACAAAAAGATAAAACTTGCCAAATTGTGAGATAAATAATTTTTTGTGGAAACCCGAAGAACCAGGTTACCACAAGTTACGAGTTGCAGTTGCATTTAGTTGCAACGGAATTGCAAGTAGTTGTGTAGGTGTGAAATGGGCTTTACGTTGAGAATGGCAAATACCAATTTCTTGCTGTGCTGTTGGTTGTTCAAACCAAACCATTTGTTGAAGAAAGCTAGCATCGAAATAAAAGTTTCACTTCATCTATGACGTTCCTTTTAAGAGTGAAACCGAAACAACAAATGAAGTCGCAGGATACGGGAAAATGAAAACTAGAGAAATATATCTTCTAAAACATTCCCATTATAATAAAAATGGATATTACATAAAGAAACTTATTTTACTGTAGACAAACCGGAAAAAATTATATTATTATTATAAATTTAAAGTAATCGGGATTTCAAATACGTGTTTCCCTCTCCTTGACTGCAAATCGTTACAAATAACCCATTATAATATTAATTGTAGTATGACGTTTCCAAACAAACCAAGCACGGAATATACGATGGTCGGGTTGTGGTTGTGTGAAAGTTTTCCCGCGATTTTTGCCTCTCGAGTCTCCATCATTCGCTGAACAGAGTTTATCGAACAAAACAATAAACAGAACTATAGCCTTAAAGTTTTTTTTATTTGGTTCTGATTAATTAAAAATTGACAAAGCTTACTTCCGTTGGTGTGTTCTCTATATCTAATTAATTTAATAGGTATGTATTAGTTATCTAACTTTAATGAAGCAAAAGTTCTTGTTACATCATGTCTTTTATGTCACATGTTGATGTTTTCATTATTGGGCAGTAGCAGTGCTGAATTGTTTTACTGAATGTCAAGGCAACGTTAGGATAAACATACATAAAAGTATTTAATGTTGATTGAGGAAACGTTAAATCGAGATGATTGTTAAAGTAGTTAGAACAGTGTTAAACTTTTTTCCAATAATTACCGAAAGTTTGTTACCTGACACTAATAAAGGTGTAGCTGCCTCAGTAACCCACAGTCTACCAAAAGGATCCTCCAGGTTGAGATGAGTTACTTCGGCTTATATACTACTATAAACGTTGTAATCAAAAATAGTGGTAGGAACGAGATGGTAAATCAACGCCACCTAGTTGTTGATGGCATATTGAGGTTGCGTGTGTGGTGAACCGCAACACCACTCCCCTCGTAAAAAGGAGATAAGGAACCGTGCACAGGCTGCTTCGCTGTGCGCTGTGCTGCGGTTAAGTTGTTTGCTAGCGTTGAGTTGTGTGGAGAGTTGAGTTGCGTGCATTAGCAGCGAGTAAGCAACCGTGGTTGAGCGCATCGTAGCAGGAGCATCGTTGGAGTTTGGTGACGATCACGTACCGGCGGGCCGAATTAAGGATTTGCCGCTGTAGGCTAGAATCGAATTCATTTGTGCTTTTTTTTTATGCGGCAACGTTTGAATGTTGTTTTTCCTTCCCCTTCTTCCGTTGTAAGATATCCCAGACATAGGTTTCTTGACTATTTTTTTTTGTCTACATATTAGAATCATCTATGTAACTTTACACTCGAAAGCGAAATAATAGGCGAGTTTTTTGCAATTTACAATTATTCTTTCAACTTCCAAATGCAGAGGGAGAGAGTGCAACTGCCCTCGCAACAGCCATGTTTGCTACTGTACTAAATATTAGTACTGTATATACTTTTACGGTTTAAGTATTAATGTAAATTATTTGTTTTCTATCTTAAAAATATTATAATCTTTATAAGATTGTTTTATGCTCAATGTCGCTTTAATTGGTCATAAAATTTGCCGCTCTAGGCTACAGCCTACTTTGCCTATTTAGAAATCCGGCCCTGCGTACCGGTCACCAATGTAGCTGCCTCAGTAACCCACAGTCTACCAAAAGGATCCTCAAGGTGGAGATGAGTTACTTCAGCTTATATACTACTATAAACGTTGTAATCAAGAATAGTGGTAGGAACAAGATGGTAAATCAGCGGCACCTAATTGTTGATTTCATATTGAAGTTGCGTGTGTGGTGAACCACCACAAAGGTATGTCTTTTGCAAATCAAAACCTTTACAAATTTTTTTATATAGATTTATCTGAGTATAATGTTATGCATTGTTTACATTTGAAATTTTTAAATATTCATGGTGTGATTAAAGTGCATGTTAAATATACTTAAACACTAATGTTAAGCTTGGCATACATGGAGAGATAGGACATGTAAACTTTCACCAAACATTGCCACTATTCCTACAAGTTGTTACCGAAAGCATTTTCACTCGTTAGTGACTGGTTTTACCCAGTGGCGCCGGAACTTATTCTTTAGAGGTATGGCAAGAAATGCCTCTATCTACCCCCTGCTCCAACTTCCTCAAGGTGTTTTAAATATAATATTATATTATTTAACAAATAAGTATTTTTTAGGCAATCAACCAATATTTACATTTATTAGAAATTGTTTTATTTCAATAGTTTTTTGTAAAAAACATCACCTGCGAGAGTTTTTTTTCTCATTATTGCATTAGTATAAGATCAAAGTGGAAAGGCAGTATGGTTGAAAATACAGTTTCTTAGTCTTTGTTTCGGATATTTATTGTGAATTTATACGAAAAGTTTCAAACTACAGGGTGTTTCATAAATCCCGGTACTCTTGCTTTGAAAAATCACTGTGAGCGTTCTGTTGTAACGTAAAATACCAAACAATTTTAGAAAAATAATAAACTTATAACAGGAGATAAATTTTTAAAAAATCCTATTAGAATACGCACAGTGATTTTTCAAAGCCAGAATACCAAGACTTTTGGGACACTCTGTACTTATATAAAGACATTTCAATGTTACCGACTAGAAAAAAAAGTTGTGATTTAAAAAAATTAGTTTATTTTTCAATTGTTGAAATTAAACAGCTATTTGGAAATATAAAATGCAGAAAGCAAGATAACTCTTCTATATCAGGGATGTTAGTGGTTGTTGAATAACAAAGCTGAAATTCAAACCAAATGCTTGGTTTAGAGAACCAAAAAAACTAACCTAAGCGTGACCGCTAAAATTTAAATTTTAACAATTATAATTGACACACAATTATTTACAAACTAAATTAGGTAGATGAAATACCAAAGTTAAAAAATTCACATCATATTAATATAAGGCATTAAATTAAGAAGAAACAATGCTTTTCATTAAATATTAATTTGCAACAAAAAATAAATTCTTGACTGCCTCTTTGGAATTGAAACCCCAACTTTTGGACTTTCAATACATTTGGGATGGCGGAACATTTTTGTCTTTGGGATAGTGAGACAAAAAGCGAGATTGTCCCTCCACAATCCAGACGCCTGATCACATTAACAATTATCCAGTTAAAATAGTTTTAAATAAAGAAGATTATGACAACAATAAATAACCATTAGTTACCTTTAAAGAGAAGAATTTGTCAGCATAGAATTATAGAAAGAATGAAGAAAACATAACAAATCAAACACAACTGGAGGAAACTTTATAAGTGCTTAATGAAAGAGAGATTGCACAATGACGTATCTTACATCAGTCACTGTCAAAAAGGTCCAGATATGACCATTTCCAAGTAAAAAACATAACATTCCCAGGGTCGCTATAATAGGGCTTTTACAACCCCGAGTAAAGTAACGAGCCTTTTTTTATTGCCTCCTTTTGTCCGAATTTCTTGGACCTGTCCCTGTGTTCAGATAGTGGAAGGCGATGCCGAAAATTTTCCTGAAACATGGGACATTAGCCCATTACTGCCGACCCCAGTAGGGAAATGTGTATACGTGTTATCTTTCTCAGTGTGGTGTGGTTGTAGGGTAGGATATGTGACAAAAATATTTGCAAGCTTAATTGTTTTTGTTGGATTTTTTTTCACACGGTCACTTTTGGGTTTGATTCTGTGAAATAAAAAAAACGCATAATATATAAACTTTGCAAAAGTTGGTATTGCAGCTGCCATACCTGCCATACCAATTCCGGCCCCACTGCAAAAGCTGGTATGGCAACTGCCATACCGGTTCCAGCGCCACTGGTTTTACCTGTCACGTGGGCTCACAAAACCAATCAATGATGAGTGAAATTGATGCGTGGTATTGCTACATATTTCATATGATTTGCAGCTTTAGTGCAATCATTGAATTATGTTTTTTTGATTATTTGAATCATTCTCTTTTGGTTTTTTTTATGCATTTATGAGTGAAATTGCTTTCAGTAACGTCTGGGTGAAAGTGAGACAAAGTTTGGCAAACGTTCACATGTCCTGTCCCTATTATGGTAGGTGAGTGGTCTTATGTAGTGTTGTCCTTCTTATGGATGGGACTTTTTATTAGTTAATAAACACAGGATAATAAAACAGTTTCAAAACAGTTTAATACAAACAAATTTTACTTATAAAAATAGTTAAGTTTTATAAAATGACAGTTACACGAAGAAATAATCTCATAAATGTTAAGTGTTTTTTGGGGTATGTGTAACAAAAAAAAGTGGGAGCGAGGCAAACATAAAACTTCAGTGTAATTTAAAAGGCTTACTTAAGAGAAACCTTTAAATATTATCATTTCATTGTTCGGTTTCAAACAATTATGTTTTAACCTAAAACTTATAAATGTGCAATGGTTGTTTATTATTAAAAGTGCATGATAGGATTAAAACAGAATTTTCTTTTGATTAACTTAGCTATTTCTTATCTTTAAATAAATTATTTTGTTGTAAATGACACAACATAATTGCAGAATTGACTATTATGCAAATGCTTTCAATAATTTTGGTTATTTAGTTTACAGAAAACATAAGATTTAAGCTTTTTAACACTTAACACTTAAGACTTTTTTCTCTTGCATATATTTCGTTTAATAATTTCAAACTCCAAATCTGCTAACGCCCCTTCATAAAAATCAAATACTATTGCTTTTTTTACCTAATATATTATATACAATATAAAGATTAGCCTCTATTAGCCAGTTCCAGTTTTGTTGCCACGTAGCTAAAACACATGAATTTGGTTGCACTCTTTAACAGGGTTCCCACGAGTCCTTAAAAGTCCTTAAAAACTCCTTAATTTCATCTTTGATTTTTAAGGGCCCTTAAAACTCCTTAATTTTACTTAATGAGGTCCTTAAAAACTCCTTAATTTTACCCCTCAGCGCAAGCGATCGCTTTTTGGCGGTTGGATTTTTTAAGAAAGTCGCCAGCAGCACGCTTAAGTTGATCTTATGAACGTAGAAACCGGTTTTATTCTCCCAACGTATGTATTGTCCTTGATTCTGGATGGACTTTGAAAGTGGTTCAAGGCCGCTCAACAAAACAAGTTTTTTTTTCGCCAAACAAGTTTTTTTACGCCAAACACGCACAAAGCTATGGCTTTGCGTAAAGATTTTGATGGTGCTATCGCATGGACAGGCTTCTGTTGAACGTGGCTTCAGTGTCAACAAAGCAATAGAAGTAGAAAATATGAAACCTGAACTTACATTGCTCTGAGGCTCGTCTTTGAAAATTGTCAGAGCAACATCCATACTATGACCATCACTAAAGAAATGCTAAAATTTGTGTCAAATTCAAGGCAAAAATACATGGCACATTTAGAGGAAGAAAGGCAGAAGAACCAACTTATTTTGAAAAAAAGAGAAAGATGCAAATTGAGGAGATTAACACGTTAAAATCAAAGCGAGTGTGTCTTCAAAGCAATATCAGTAGTTTGGAAACCGCAGCTGAAGACTTAGCTAATAAAGCAGAAACTACAAATGACAATTCTCTCTTCAAAAAGTCAAATGCTGTGAGAAAAGAAATTAAGGAAAAATTCATGGAAGTTGAAATCTTAGAAAAAAACATTTCAGAAAAACAAAATGAGATAAATAAAAGTTAGGTTCCAAATGAAACATTCAAGATTGTCGATAAAAAAATCGCAATAGATATAATTTCCAAAATTTTTCGCCTAGTTGTCTACTATTTTAATAAGACTTGCATTTTTTTGTTTGGTTTTATCAGGGTGTCCAGCAGTCGGGAAAATCGGGAATTGTACTTGGATTATTTAGCGCCGGGAAAATCGGGAATTATGCTTGAAATTGTGGGAAATTCCGGTGTTCGTCGGGAAATTTTGCCACTTTCTGAAATTTTCGAATTTTATAGATTTATTCAGATAAGCCTTTTGTACAATTTATTTCGAGGTTTAGCAAACGGCCGATTTAAAAAAAAATCCCCCATTTGTAAATTTCAGATTTGCTGATTTTCAAGAGTTCTCGATATTTCCGTTGATGTCCAGTTCCTTCGAAGTTACGCTATTTGTCTTTTTTTTTAAAGATTTTGAATATGTAGGTTTTTCAGGTTCTCGATTCGCTTGCTGATTTTCGAAGATTCTCAATTTCCCGTGGTTTTGCAGTTAGCTCTTAGATTTATTATTTGGTCAAAATTTAAGGTTATATGATATGCTACTTTTTTCAGGTTCGTTTATTTCCAAGAGTCTTCAATTTTCCGATTTTTGAAGATGCACGATTTACACATTTTCAGTTTCGCGATTTAAATATTTCTTATTAGCGATTTCATCGTTTTTACTTATATTTGAGGATTTTTTTTATTCGCCGATATTCAAGGTTTTACGATTAAGCGATCTTCGAGTTTTCTTGTAATTTGAATATTTTAATGATTAGTGATTTGTCAACTTTAAAGTTTTTGGAATTACAGTATGAAACAACAAGTTTAAATAATAAACTTTAATAATAAATATTTTTTTAAAAATAAAATTTATTGATGAATTTCGATTAGATTACAGTAAGATGTTTCGAATATCAGTTACCGGCCAGTACAATCCAATAATGCATCCTGATTTACTTATTTTGCTGCCTAGTAATTTTCACGAAATCCATCGATGAGGTCGCATTGCCTCATAATGATTGACAGTTTTTTGCCTGTGCGTGGGAAGAGCGCCTCGTTACTTTTGTAGTTCCGGTTCAGGCCAATCGGACCAACCAGAATATATTTTCCTTTGATCAAGTGTTTATGAGTATTGTGACCTTGTTATTACAAGATCAGCTTGATTTTTTGTTGACGTTTGAAAAAAAAAATTTCGGCTTTTTTCTCCTTTGGCCTATACTGGGGTTTTTAAGACAGGTTTAAATTTTTAAAAAAAATATCGGACTATCGCCAAAATTTAAGTGTCCGGATTATGGGTGTCTGGATTATAGTGGTTCTATACAGTATTTGCCCATTTCCGAAAATTCGCTATTTTACGGATTTCTAGTTTTACGTTTTATAATTTCGGAATTTACTATGGATTTTCAATAAGTCGTTAATTGCAATTTGTGATGATAGATCTTCTTGGTTTTAGAGATTTCGTTCTTAAATGATTCGCGAAACGCCGATTTTCAAAGTTTCGAAGTTCATGATTTGACGACTTTTAGGGGATTCGCAATTTACCGATTTCAGAACGATCGCAATTCAACGATTTCTAAGAACTTGCCATTTTCCAGATTCCTGAATTTACCAATCTTTGAGATTTTGTGAATCGTTAATTTTCAAAATTTATCGATTTACCGATTTTGAAAGGTTCTTGATTCGCCGAGTTTTTCATCAATCGAAATGTTTATTTCTGTCTTTTCAGGTTAAAATTTAAGGAAATAATTCATATTTAAACTAACAGAAGTAAAATGTTTTAAGTAAAATTAGTATTATTAAAAATTATAATCAATGAAATATTTAAAAAAAACTTTTTTTTAAACATTCTAAAATGTATTTCATATAAAAGAGATTCCTATGTTATGTGGTGTTGTTTCTTTAAAATTGAAGATTGTGACTTTAAATATTAACTTTAACCCACCCCGTTTGAGTTTTTTTTAAAATTTCTGTTAATTTTAAAGGCTAGCCTATTTTAAGTAAAGAATAAAGATTGTTTTAATTAAATTATTTTTTTTGTAATTTGCCAACAATTTTACAAGTACAATTTTGAAAATGTAGTGGTATAATTGGTTATGCAAGCGTCCTTGAAAAATTTGGAAATAAGCCTTGAAATCCTTGAAATGTGCTTGAATTTTTACCAGCAATTCTGCTGGACACCCTGTTTTATTCATTTGGGTCTAGAGGTGGTAAACTTCAATTTTGTTCCAGTAAGTTTACAATAAAATTTAGTCATGGAATCGTAAAAAAGAATCAATTATGTGTATTCAGCATATAAAAGAATGTTTATATGTAAAAACATGATACTTAATGAGTCCTTAAAAAATTATTTGGGTCCTTAAAAAGTCCTTAAAAACTCCTTAATTTTAGTTTAGAAAAATGAGTGGGAACCCTGTTTAAGGACCACTCGGGCAGGTTTAGGTCACTAATAGAGGTGGAAGGAATAGTTTCCAGCTGAGTCTGAAGGTTTTTACTTCAACCAAACAATAGTAGTCGAGTATTTTCAGTTTTTCGGTGTGAAGGTAATCGGTTCCTTTAAAGGTGCATCAGTTTGATAGATATTTATGACAACCCTTTTAAAAATTATCAATAAAAAGACTGGATCCTATAGCATTGCTGTTCTTAATCAGACTGATTTGTTAAACCTTTTTGTCTATTTTGTTTAGCAGTGAGCCATGTGGATTCAAGTGCGTACCATGGACGGCAGGCAGTCATGCCGTCTCGATGGCCTTTCTAAGCTGACTAAGATTGAGGACTTAAGAAAGCAGCTGGTGGACAAGTTTAATGCTCCTGTCGTGCAACAAAGGCTCTTTTTCAGAGGAAAACAGGTTGTTTTTTAATGATCTTGAATATGGATACGAAACTATTAAAATGTCTCGGTTTCAAAATTATTTTTTAAAAAGTAGTTCATTTCATATATTTTTTATAGTGTAAAATTTCATAACCAAACTATTACATCTTCACCGAATGTTACTCTCTAAATTGTCAAAAATTTCCTGATGTCCAATAATTAAATATAGTTTTAAAACATTTAATAGAGATTCAAATAAACAGTGTAGGTAATATAGAACCTAGTGGATGAAATACTAGTGCATACTGTTGCCATTTGGCAACACACTTTAATCCTAGATTTTTGGAATATTGATTGGAATAAAAATTATGGGGGCCATAAAATAATAAGTGCTTGTCTACTTCTATTTCATTTTCTTCCGGCCATTCACAAAAAATTATCCCAAGAATTTTATCTTTACTTTTTGGTCTTCATCATCGATAACACTCCCTATATAAAAATTGTAGGTTCTAATAGCTCATTGTAAATTTTTTCTTTTTTAATGAACAATTTATATTTATTGATCCTCAACTTTTATATTTTCAGCTTGAAGATGGCCATTCCTTGTTTGACTACAATGTTGGCCTGAACGAAATAATTCAAATCATAGTTAAGCAGCCTGATGTCAGTGCATCTCTCCCCCCAAAACAAGGAAATACTTCCAATACGAAAGAAGATAAGGAAAATAAAGTAAGATGTAATAGAGTGTTTTCTAAATTCGTTTTTCCAAGTGTATTTGCTTGATCAATGTATTATCTCTGAAAGTTGAATTATTTTAAACAAATGACCCTAATAACAGCAGAGGCCAAAGTTCTGTTGCAGCGTAATGTGGCATAGAAATGAATAGTTTTATTCAAATATATATTTTTTTTTAAATATTTGCTGAAAGGGTCCGTCAATTTCCTGAAAATTGAGGTCTTAAGCCCTAAAAATACATTTATTTGGTGCTATGAATGAAAAAACAAGCTGCATTAGTTTTTTGTGATTAATTGTTCATTGTAAGACTGAGTCTTTTATGCGACTTGTAAGTTGCAATGTTCTAAAAAATATTATCCGTCGTTGATGACATGCCCACATTGCAGAGAATTTTATTCTGTGAATGACATATTATTTCCACTGATGGTCAGCATTTAAAATACACTGCTATAAACTTCTCATGGGTTGAAGTTAATTCAGATTCGTGGATGTCTTACCGAGTGATGAGAAAAGTAAATACTCCTTGTCAATGAGAGAAAAGTTTCATTTTATTTCTTGATTATATACGGCATCTTTAAATTATGCATGACACACGATGATAATAGATTATAATTACATATCGACAGACATTTTTATCTGCGACTTCTCTCTTCGACTACATCTGCGCAAGTGCACACACGCACCGCAAGAGGGGGTTACAGGCTGTATAACGAAGGGGTCGCTAGATAGGTGGTGCCAAATAGTGTTGCCTTCTGTTATCAATGGTTAATATATTTGTTACACACTCCCCCTCTGGTTCCGCCGACGTCCCGGCAAGGAACCAGCTTTATATGTGCTTTTTCGAGGGCGTCCCCTCTTCCTCAAGGGTATTAAAGGAGTTGCCTCGGAGCCAGAATAGGGTCTTAAGGCAGATATGTGATACACCCCCATAGAGACATCCGGTTCACCTGAGTTGGTCACCTCAAAAGTTGTTGGTGAGCGTTGGGTTACAATAACAAAGGGTCCGTCTCTACAGGGCATGAATTTGGCAGTCTTTCCTTTTGATGAGTTGCTTGCCAAGTGTCTCTCAACCCATACCCTGTCTCCAGGGCTGAATTGATGTCCTTGTTTTCGGTTCTTGTCCGCGTATTTCTTGCGCTTGTCTTGTTTCATTTCTACTCGGTCTTTTACCTGCTTGTTCATCTCAACAAACTTCTTTAGGTATGGTGTTATTTCAACTGCAAAGTTGTTATTGTTGATCACACTTTTGAGGTCATGTTTTATGTCGTCAGTAGTTCTTAGTTCTCGTCCGAACTGCAGGAATGCTGCTGTCTGGCCGGTAGTCTCACATCGGGAGGTGTTCATTGCGAATCGGATAGTTGGCAACTTCTGTGACCAAGAGGTGTGGTCCTCTCCCACAAGCATGGCTAGACGAGGTTTCAAGTCCCTATTTTTCCTTTCCACAGGATATGCTTGGGGGTGGTATACGGGGATTAAAACCTGATCCACTTCTAGAAGGAAACACACCTGTTGCATGATTGCGCTTACAAATTGCGAACCATTATTCGATATGCAGCGCCTAGGGAGACCATACCTCATAAAGACTTCTTCGGTGAGGGTGGAAGCACATTCTTCTGCTGTTGCATTTTGCAAGGCAAACATTTCCACCCACTTCGTCGAGCAGTCTTCTACTATAAGGATCCATTTCTTACCTTCTTGTGTTTCAGGCAAAGGTCCAAATAGGTCTATTGCGATTGTTTCAAATCGTTGAGCGTATATAGGGGTTTGTAATAATCCGGAAGGTTTCTGGTTTGAGGGCTTGTATCTGTTACATTCATCACAGTTTTTCACATATTCTTGAATGTACTTTCGCATTCCTGTGAAGTAGTACCTTTTGATGATGCGATGGTATGTCCCTTCTGATCCATAATGTCCTGCCGTTGGGGCATCATGATATTCTCTCAAAACTCTTTCTCTTTCGCGAGCTGGGACTACGAGCTGTGCTTCTTCTGATTCAGCGTCGACGGCGTATCGATATAGCACACCTAGGTTCATGAGATAACCTCTCCTAGTCCAGTTTGAAAAGTCCACACCTTTTGGGTCATTTTCGAATGAAGCGATGATTTTCTTCAACTCTTCGTCTTTTAGTTGTCCGTCACGAATTTCTTTTGGACTCCGACTGGGAATATCAATAGTCACCGCACACAGGTCACACTCGTTCCCCTCGTGGGAGCATGTTGGGCGTGAAAGCATATCTGCCACAACATTTGCTTTACCAGGTATATATTCTATATTCAGGTTGTACGACTGTAACTGCAGGGGCCATCTCGCCAACCTTCCAGAGGGAGATTTTAAGCTCATCAACCACTTAAGGGGTTGGTGGTCGGAGGGGACGGTTATTTCAGTCCCTTCGACGTACCCTCTGAACTTATTCAAGGCCCACACTACTGCGAGTGCTTCCCGTTCTGTGGTTGAATAGTTTCTCTCCGCAGCACTCAGCAGACGACTTGCATATTCTACTGGATGTTCGTCTTCCTCTTGTTCTTGAAGTAAGACCGCTCCTATGGCAAAATTGCTTGCATCACATCGAATTATATATGGCTTCGTCTCATCAGCTTGTTTGAGTATGGGAGCCGTCACCAAACTCTGTTTGAGATCTTCAAAGGCTTTTTGTTCCTTTTCTCCCCAAGTCCATTGAGTCTTCTTTTTTGTGAGGTTGCTAAGTGGTCTTGAGACATCAGCAAAGCCTGGGATAAACTTCCTGTACCAAGAACACGTCTGCAGGAACGACTGGACTTGCTTCACATTCTTAGGAGGTGGGATGTCCACAATCGCGGAAACCTTTCCGGGGTCTGCTTCAACTCCCCCTTGAGTAATCCATAACCCCAGGTACTTCACACGAGAGCAGGTGAAATGGCACTTTTCACGATTAGCGCTCAAGTTGAACTTCGTCAATCGGTCAAAGACAGCCTGCAGATCTTTAAGATGTTGCTCAAAACACGTTGAAAGCACAATTATGTCATCCAGGTAAATCAAGATCTTGATATGTGGGAGGCCTCTTCTGAAGTTATCCATGAGCCTTTGGAAGGTGGCAGGGGCGTTGCGCAATCCAAACGGCATCCTCTTAAATCTGAAGGTCCCAAACGGACAGACAAAAGCTGTTTTGTCCCTATCCTGGACTTGGACACTTCACTTGGTGATAAACAGACTTCAGATCGATGGTAGACATATAAACTGTGTGCTTTGTATCATGCAGAAGATCGTCCATCCTCGGCAAAGGGTAGGTGTCGGGAACGGTGACGGCGTTCAGTTTTCGGTAATCTACACAAAGACGTACACTTCCATTCGGTTTTGGGACCAAAACTACTGGTGAGGCATATGGAGATTCACATTCTTCCATTATGTCTTCACTAAGAAGATCTTCCAGCTCCTTCTTCAAAATTTCCTTCTTGGCGGGAGACAGTCTATAAGGAGGGACTGACACGGGAGGGTGATTCCTAGTGTTAATGTGATGTTCGATGTACGTGGTTGCGTCTCCCCCTCGCTGAAAGTTTCTCTCGTTACTTCCTAGCAACGAATTCAGCTGCTCCCTCTCTTGGATGGTAAGATGCGTTCCTTCCTCTTCCCGCAACAGACAGGTGTTAACTTGTAAGTCGATGAGAGTCCTGTCAGAAGAGTCCAACTTGGCTTCAGCTGCAAATGAGAACTTCTTCCGAGGTTCACCACTGAAGTACCAATGTTCTTCCTTCATGTTCAGGACAATACCGGATTGTCTCAGGGAATCTGTTCCTAAGAGCGTTCGGTTGTTACTGGCATCTGGCAAGGCTATTAAAGTAACTGGAAAGTTTCTTCCTTCCAATTCTACTGTCACGCAGGTGGTGCGCACTTCTCTTACCATCTTCTGACCATCGGCCAACGACATCTTAAGTATTTTAGACTTGAAGTCCGCTCCGCCCTCCTGCAGAAGTCTGTATAGCTGTTCACCAGCTATAGAGTGGCTCGCTCCAGTGACCGCACACACGGTTCCAAAGATCCCGTTAACTCTCGTTCGCAACACTGCCACTTGTGGAGACTCGTCCGTACAGGGTGCAGTTGGATGTTACCGAACCGGGCTGTTTCATTCGTCCCTTGTGGGGAGCATTTTGGGCACTTGGCGCAGATTACTCCTGGTTCATTACATCCGAAGCATCTTATTGGTGGTTGTTTGTCTGCATTTCTTTCTGGCTTGGATTTTTCATATTTCTTTGGATAGGGTGGTTTCCTATTATTTTCCATCCGGGGGCCTTCATCTTTTGGTTTCTGGAAGCCTCTTTTTCGGTAATCCGGAATCGGTTCTCTTCTTGAAGTGGTTCTAAGGTTATCGAACATCTCCAACTTCTCTGCAAGCTCGATTGGGTTGTTGCAGTCCGCCCATTCGTCAAGGAAATTCTGCTTATGTTCAGGGCTAGATTTCCTTTTTAATATTGGTCTGCTATCATCAAGTCTTTCAGCTGCTCGAAGTCTTCGATCTTCAACTCTGATAACCAGCCCTCCAAGAAGCTTCTTAATTCGAAATAAAAGTCTCTCCATGTACTCTCTGGAGTCTTCTTGTGTTGACAGAACAGTTGTCTGAACTTTTCTGCACTGAGTTTGAACCGTTTTAACAGCATTCCCTTGATGTGTCCATAATTTCTGGATTCCTCTTCGGGTTCCCTTGCTATCAGCTTGGCCACATCTGCTGGTAAAGATCCTATGATATAGGCCACCCACTGGTCCTCTGGTACCTTCATAAATTTCAACTGTCTCTCAAAAATATTTAGAAAGAGACCCATATCGTCATCTTTAGGATTGAAATTAGGAATTAGTTTCCTTAATTCCCACTTCGGATACTCAGATTCCCCAATAGGTCTATTGGACGCTGTGGTCAAATTCATAGACTGTTCTCCATGTTGAATTCTTAGTTTTTCAAGCTCAAATGCTCGTTCTTTTTCAAGCTGTTCCAATTCTTCCTACTTTGCCTTCTTGGCTTCATTGGATTTTCTTTCTTCTACTACATTTTGTAGGAGGTCCTTTACGAAGTCTTTGTCATACTGTGAAGATTTCAGAATTCTATCCCTCAATTCAACTACTTTAAGGTTATCTGCCAAGGTCTCGCCCAATTCCTCCGCCAACGTTCTCAAATCTTCCCGCTTAACCTTATTTAAAAACGCCATGCTTAATCTTAACCTACCCGTCAGGCACCTCCTATCAAGCGGTCCCTCTAACAATTGTGTAGATGTTACGGGAAATGGCAGTAAGTAGGAAATATGATACACAATTCAAAATTTACAAAATTCAATTTCTGAACAACCTTCGTAATACCTAAATCAGTGACGATCAACCTTTATTTTTCGGTTTAACCGTCCAACTGATCTTACCTTTTGTTTAGAGACTTTAACCTGAAATTTCTATATATATATTTTGTTTGTTTAATATATAACTCAGAAATTCATTACCGTAACTAAAATATTGATTTATTACATCTCGTGCTCAGTTGCACTTAAGTTTTAAAATTGTAAGTTAAATGGTTGCTATATATAACTGCAATTATAATCAGCTTTACCAGAAAACATAAATTATCGTGCATGACAGCACTTAATAGCAGATTTCATATAATTTAACTCAAAATTTAGAATCAATATTTTTGTTTGTTTACTTCTATAAGAACTTTTATTCTTAGGAATATTACTCGCCAAATCAGCATTTATGAAATTTCATTACCAATAATATACAAAAGTTTTACTTCTAAGGATTTAAAAAAAAAAAAAAAACTTTAAATAACCTTGTGCTTTTTTAAGTACTGCTTAAAATTAATTCCATTAACTTCAAATATCAAAATGAATACACCACATAAAATCATTTCAATTGAAAAATAAAAATCCCTTCAGTACTTCTTGTGCAAGATGCACTTAAACCAAATAAATTAATTATAATTTTATCACTATTTTAAAATTTCTTAGGTAACTCATTCTCGTGTAAAAATACACTTAATACTTAACCTAATTTCCAATTTGGTTTAAAACGACACTAAAGATTTTCAATTACATAAATCTACGTGAATATGATTTTAATACTATCATTAATAATGACAATTTTAACCTTAAAGTTATACATCAGAAGTTTAGGAATCATACACAATTAATTTAGCAATTTTGTTTTATATAAATTGCATTGTAAATCTATTTGAATTTAAAGCCTATAGTTAACATTCAATTAACAATTTGCGCTAATTTAATCCCAATTAATGTTAGCACCAATTAAAATTAATGCAGTTAAATATTTTGTTAGTTAACATTTAACAATTTTTTTTTAATATAAAATCAAGCTTATCTTGTTTGTCCTCCGGGACAAGAAGTGGCTGTAGATCTTCCGTCGTCTGGCTGGAACAGCGTTCTTGATAATTAGCACCACACAGTTCACAAAAGTTTAGAGAGTTTACAAAACAGTTCAATGTTTTCTATTCTAATAACAGGACACCTCGGCAACCAAAGTCTTTCTGAAGGCAAGGCTTTTTCTCTCCAGGCGACATGCGGGTTGGGCAACGACATGCGGCATCAGGGGCGGCTTTCGTCTGCGGGGGGGCTCCACTGCACGTCGTCTTCTCTGGGGAATTCTTTCCATCTGCGACAAAACTTCCATCGTCAGGCTCAGGTTCTCTCTGGAAAAGGCGGCCGGGCGATGCAACAGCAGGGGGGCTCCTCTCCAACCAGTTGGCCGTCGCGCGGGAATTCGCCACGGGGTCTCCACTGCTACGCGGAGGGCTTCTCGTCTGCGGCAAGCTTCCTCCTCTGTCATCAGCTATTCCGCATTCGGGGTGTCAGGATTTTTCCAAACGTGGAGGTTCACAGCCATGGAACTTATCTTCCTACTTCAACGTTTTTCAGATTTCTTTTCATCATCAGCTTCGGCAGCACGTTTGGGCGCCAGTATAAACTTCTCATGGATTGAAGTTAATTCAGATTGGTGGATGTCTTACCGAGTGATGAGAAAAGTAAATACTCCTCGTCAATGAGAGAAAACAGTTTCATTTTATTTCTTGATTATATACGGCATCTTTAAATTATGCATGACACACGATGATAATAGATTATAATTACATATCGACAGACATTTTTATCTGCGACTTCTCTCTTCGACTACATCTGCGCAAGTGCACACAAGCACCGCAAGAGGGGGTTACAGGCTGTATAACGAAGGGGTCGCTAGATAGGTGGTGCCACCTAGTGTTGCCTTCTGTTGTCAATTTTTAATATATTTGTTACACTGCTCAAAACAATTAGGGGAACGCATGGTTTAAACCCTTTCACTCCCGATAATTCCATTTGGTATCATCAGCTACAGATTTTTTCTCTCAAGTTGAGCTTGCACTTATTTATCGTTAGATGGAAGAATCAAGTCTTTTGAAGAATTAAATAATGTTTGTTTGAATTAAATGAAAATTTGAAAAACATGGTACAATAAAATTCACTCCCAAAAAAAATCAAGAAATAAATTGCAATAATTTTTCCCCTCTGTTTTTCACCATTTCATTCTGAATGCATAATGAATCTATTTCACAAATTTAAGATTTTGATAAAAAAAATAAGTTGAAACTGAAAGGGTAAACAAAAGTACGCAAAGTGCTTCCCTAATTGTTTTGAGCAGTGTATATTGTTATTTAAATGTCATTGCAGATTAACGAAACATTTTCCAGAAAATCATATTTCAAATCGCTGTCTTATTTTTTTTTACCCCTACCATTTAGAAATGTATTATTTGCAGAATCAATATATTTTTTTAAAACCTAAGTTTCAGAATACTTTACTATGTTTTCAGATTGAATTAGTTAAAAATGGTGAGGCTGCAGGTACAAGCGAAATTATTAGCCAATATTACAAGGTTAGTATGCTTTGTTCGAAATTAAGTAAAATTTTATTTAAGAATAAATCTAAATCATTGTAAATAATTGCATGCAAGAACTCCAGAACACACGACTTCTCAAACGGGTAGTTTTATTAGAAGTGATGCCAACACATTAAAAAAAATATGACGTTATTAAGTCACGCCCAGTTGACAGTTAAAGTGGTGCTGCCATCTATATATTAATGTAAACATAAAGGAAATGTACTATTAACATTTGTATTAGTTACACATTTCAACATGCTTCTTAATGAATTTTTATTTGACTTCATTATAGAATCGTAAATCTTAAGTTAGCATGCTTATTTTTCTCTTTAACTGTCTTCACTATTATTTATAATTACAAATTCATATTTCCTCAAAAAACTAGTTAACGTTTATTATCTGGTTATAATTTTTGTTACTCAATCAGTTAATTAAAAATAAGGCTATCATGGAATAAAAAAAAACCTGAACAGTAAAATATATCTTAGCAATGACCAAGTTCTCCTCCAGAGATTATAATCCAACCAAACTAAACATGTTTGTTGTAGGTTGGAGACCTTGTAGACGGTAAGGACTTGTTCTATGGAGCCTGGTTTGAAGCAAAGATCATCGAAATTCGGGCATCCAACGCTGACGATAAGCCAGTCCTTCACTCTGGACAAAGCAATAGCTGTTCTATCAATGGAGATTCAAAAGTGGACGGTGATGACTTGATTTATCGTATTGTGTTTGAGGAGTAAGTTTTTTTCCCTTTTTTTAATTCCGTTTTTCTCCAGAATCCTTTTAATTGCTTTAGACCTGACACTGCGATGCAAAAGTTTAGACAATGACTTCATTTAGCTGTAAAATTTAGAATTGTGATAGTAGAGTTACAAAAACCTCCTAAACGTATTAAAAAGGTACTTTGAAATGCTATAATTTAAACATGATTGTTTGATTTGCTATAACAATTTTTTTTCATAAAATAAAAATTTGTATGATGCAAAAGTTTAGACACAAACACGATATTATGCTAATTTAAAGTAGATAATGGCCAATTCGCATTTTTATTGATGAATTGTATTTTTTATATGATTAATTAAAAAAACCCGATATCCAGTGAACTAAACAGAATATTGGTTCAATTTTACACCAAAAAGACAATATAGCCACTTTAAATCTTTATTCAATTCAAATTTGCTTCAATTGTACAATTTAACATCTCTAAATATGAACCGAATGCCTACCAGTCAATCACCTTAAAGTTTTGCCACGAATTCGTAGATTTAGAGACATGTATTGACCGATTTTCTACATGAAAAGTGCAGTCTTTTCCTTATAAAATCACAAAATAGAGACATATTATTCTTTTTTGCACTTTAGTACAATGTAGAGATAGTCACCTCTTCAAAAACGACAAAAAAGTCTGTCTCATCAACGTAATTCCCTCCACACCATTATAAACGTTCCTCCTTGTTTTTAAGGGGGAAAAAACAGGTATTTTCAAAAGCTTATTTTTCAATAACCGGTTAAACCGAACGTGTTTAAATAGCACTAAAGAGACCTGTTAAATTGTAATCAGTTCAAAGAAACCGTTTTTTTCTCAAGAAATTTCAAACTTCAGTATAAAGAAGGAATTTTTGTAATGGTGTGGAGTAAATTTACGTTGAAATGACTGACTTTTTTTTGGCATTTTTGAAGAGGTGACTATCTCTGCATTGTACTAAAGTGCAAAAAAGAATAATATGTTGCTATTTTTGGATTTTATATGGGAAAGTCTGCACTTTTCATCAAGAATATCGACCAATGCATGTCTCTAAATCTACGAATTTGTGGAAAAACTTTAAGGTGATGGACTGGTAGGCATTCGGTTCGTATTTAGAGATGTTAAATTGTACAATTGAAGCAAATATGAATTGAATAAAGATTTAAAGTGGCTATATTGTCTTTTTGGTGTAAAATTGAACCAATATTCTGTTTAATTCACCGGATATCGTGTTTTTTTTAATTTATCGTATAAGAAAATACAATTCATCAATAAAAATGCGAAATTAGGCCATTATCTACTTTAAATTAGCATAATATCGTATTTGTGTCTAAACTTTTGCATCATACAAATTTTTATTGTATGAAAAAAAATTGTTATAGCAAATCAAACAATTATGTTTCAATTATAGCATTTCAAAGTACCTTTTTAATACGTTTAGGAGGTTTTTGTAACTCTTCTATCACAATTCTAAATTTTACAGCTAAATGAAATTATTGTCTAAACTTTTGCATCGCAGTGTATAAATCATGTACTGTGTTAAGTCAGCCCTAGCTATTGTGTCTTCTAAACAAACAGTTGCTAAGTTGAAGAAAGTCAGTTTGAGTTGTTTGGTTGTTAGATAAAACAGACTTTCTGTTTAATTGTATCTCCAATCTAAGGTTCTTATTCAGTTAATTGAAGAACCTGCCATCCGTAACCTAATTGTCTCAACTTAGCAATGTTTTGACATGATTGCTAGGTGTGCTTTCATCCAACTTACAGTGTCAATTATAAATAAGATAAAAAAATCTTTTTATTGCGTAAATATAGACAGTTTAATGTCACAAACTTTCGCAGGTGACGCTGTTACTCGGTCTTAAGTCTGTCCAACCTATCTTGAAATATTCCGGTTTACGGGTTTGTTGATGTTTTGAACAGCGCTATCGCTTTGTGGTGTGTTCGAGATTTTATAAAAACGAATAAACTATACAATATTTTCAGGAAAATTTATATACTGTACAATACAATATATCCAGCAATTATTGTGTTGTACCAACCAATGTGCAACATTATTGGCAATGTTTTTAACGAACGTGGAAGCATTGAATCGGATTCCTAGATTTTAAAATTCTTTATGCAGCTTCCGAGTTCGTAATATTCAACACTTGATTTAAATGATCTAAGCTGTTGTTGACTATTTTAAACATTGATTAGCATCAAATAGAATGTAAAACAGAAATGCAACCGACTTTACCATCAACTTAAAAATAATAAGACTCTTAATTACGATCAATAATTTTAAATAATAAGAAGACATTAGAGTTGTTATGAATTAAAATACTACAAATATTTGCCAAAAAAGCGCAATTCTTTAAATTATTTAAACTATGTAAGAGTCTAACGGGCTATATAATCTTACAATTGATTAAAATGACAATCCATAAATTGAATATCATTCATAAATTGTCTTATCATGTTTGTATTATTTTTTACACACACGTTATCGATGTGCACTACATATTAATAAATATACATATATAGTAATAAATTGTCAAAAACCTGTACTATTAGCATTTATTTAGTTTTGATAATAAACAAAAAATAACAAAGTCATTATGGCAGTGATTTTCACAAAAAGTCTTCTATCTAAATAATAAAACACAATCTGCAATTGGGAGTAATTACTTTTATATTTGGGAAAGAACTAAACGTTTGTACGATTAAAAAACAATTAAGTTAGGTCATGTAAAATAATTTAAGTTTCTAAATATAAAAGCAAACAGATTAAAAATAAAAATGATTTTCTCAAATTGTAACCTTTTTGAGTCAAATAACATATAAGAATACAATTGATTCCAATTATGTTTGGGGGGAAAAACTGAATTTTTCAACATCGCGCTACGGCATGAGAAGAAAATCAACATTGAAGCTAGCGACGAAAACGAGCTTCCGGTGTCTCAACCGGAAGTTAACTTGGTGGGATTTGGTGGTAACCAATCGGAGGAAGGTAGGGTTTGTTTGCAAACTTTAAACCCTCCATAAGTGTTAATGGTTTTGGAGCTTTGAGGATTTAAAATTATAGAAATCCATTAAAAACTCATTTTGTTTAATTTGTAATAAATAATTTCCTTTTATTGATTTTTCAACTTTCTTTGTATTTTATGGTTACATATTTCTTTGCCATCAACAAGGATTGAAAAAAACACCCTAAACCATGGCTAATGACCCTAAAGTACCAGTTTATTCATGTTTTGTATATTTTTCAAAGAAAAATTGAACTAGAGTTTGACTTCTTTAAATTTTACTTCAAATACAAGTTTCCTAACACTCAAAACACCAAACTAAAGTCAAAGGCTTTTTTAAACATTGAAACAATTTTATGTCCCCTTTCATTTTTTTTTGTACTTTAGCCAATAATTACAATTATCTTGTGCTAATTTTCCCCTGGAGAGGACATATGGCGAATGGGGGACAAAGCATGTGTAAGTCATCCACAGAGATAAGGGCGGTTGATGCAGATTCTGTAGTGTGTGATGAAAATTTTCGAGCGAACTCAATGTTCCGAGTATGCGTACCTACTCTTGTCTAGCTTTCATTAGGGCAAGGGTTAAAAGGTTTTCTTCAACTTGGAAATTCTTTTATCCTGGTTTGAGATTAGCAGGGTCCAACTGTATAACATTTGGTAACATTTTTAGAAAAACTAAATGCAATTGAAAAATGTTCAAATCAACCTTAAATTTTTAGGAAAAGGCTATTATAGTTTGGTTTATAGACCAATAGACCAGGGTTCCGTTTCTTTCTTAGTTCAGGATAGATCAGTCAACCAAATTTTAGGTACTTTGTTACTTTCAAAAATTACGATCTGTGACGTCAAGGCCCACTACTTTGGATTTTTTTTGTTGAGTGAATTTTATTGGGTTTTTAAGTGAAACTAAAGACAATTGTTTTATTGTCTGTCATACACAAAAAATGGAGGTTGTTTAAGGTGAAATAGAACTAAAGTGCTCGTAAGCCAAGAACTAACAACAAAACATTATTATTAAAAAAAAGTTTTTAAATTTGGTAAGGTTCGCAGTAAAACAATATTTTATTTGATTTCCCACGAAATGGCAGACTTTGGTATTTAATTTTTTTCCATCAATCGGCCGATAGAAAAGAAAAATAAGCGGTAATCGAAATTTTTTGAGTGATTGTTAAACAATCGCTAACAGAGTCAGACAAAATGTCCCCCCCCCCTCCCTTCTGCCGAAGAGACTACGGACAGGGCTCTAAGGAATGTTGGCAGGTATGCATCTAGCGTTATTAATAACACAAGTGTAAAAGTTACACCATATTTCCCCCCCCCCCCCAATTTTTGTAATATTCTACTAGAAACAATGTTTTAAAAATACTTAAATTTTTTGTTGTGAAATGTTTACAAATCCTTTATACTGTAACTTATCATGATTATTGTGCTATTAAGAATAATACTTTCAGCTACGAGGATTGTGAAGATCCAATGGACGCAACTCTACAAAGCATTCGACCTAGAGCAAGAAAACTCTTGAAATTAGAGGATGTTGGGAAAGGTGACCGCGTAATGGTTAATTTTAACATAGACGAGCCCACAGAACGAGGCTTTTGGTATGACTGTGTAGTTACTGACAAGAAAATGGGCCGGACTACAAAACAGCTCATTGGCACAATAATAATTGGGTAGGTATATAGATAACTTGGCAACAGTGGAAAGGTCAATAAAGGAAGAGTCTTTTTAAGAATAAAGTTAGCATGCTTAACACGACTATCACACTGAAATAGTTTTCCGAGATTTAGTTTTAGATATTATCAAGTTTGTGTTAAAAAGGTGTCTAAAAACAACTTTGATATGAAAAAAACAACCAAACTAGAGTTTTTAAAGAATACTGGGTTATATAGTTTTCAATGCTACAAAACAATCAGATTCCAGTTTCTTTTTCTTGTTGTTTTGTCAAAATATCTAAATTTGTTCAATTTTTATGTTTTTTCCCACATTTGCACTTTAAATTGAAATATTTTTAAAAATAAAAACTAAGAATTTAGATACATATTTAATTTTAGCAAACCTTACAATATAAAATGTTTTTCCCTTTTGTATGTCCTGTTTTATTAACCGAAAACAAGTTTTCCAGTTAAATCTTTTTAAACATACCTGTTTATTTAGTAAACACAGGGTGTCCGCTAACCCTGGAAACCGGGAAAATTCAGGGAATTTAAAAACACCCTGGAAAACCGGGAAAATTCAGGGAATTTAAAAACGCCCTGGAAAACCGGGAAAACTCAGGGGAAAACAAAGAAATTCTGGAAAAATTAAGTTTTGGGGGGGGGGGACACGTTCTTTCCTTCGCCGTCGGAGCAGTACGAAACGACCGAAGTTTTACTCATCCACCGACGAGGTTGTATTGCCTCATAATGATTCCCAGTTTTTTTGCTTCTGCGTGATCGGAAGAGCGTCTCGTTACTTTTGTAGCTCCTGTTCAGGCCATTTGGATCAACCAGTCTCTCAGGCCATTCTCGGTCTATATCAGTGAAAACTATTCTTAAATTTTGATAAACAGCAAGTTTAAATAATAAATTGTAATAATAAAAATACAAAAATTAATTAAAATTTGAAGATGAATTAATTTTAGATTACTCTAAGATGTCTTCGAATATCGGTTACCGGCCAGTGCAATCCAATAATGATTCCTGATTTACTTATTTTGCTGCCTAGTAATTTTTACGAAATCCCATCCACCGACAAGGTTGCATTGTATCATAATGATTCAGTTTTTTGCTTCTGCGTGATCGGAAGAGCATCTCGTTACTTTTGTAGCTCCGGCTCAGGCCAGTTGGATCAACCAAAACATTTTCTTTTGATCAAGTGTTCGTGAGTTGTGTGACCTTGTGATTACAAGAACAGCTTGATTGTTAAAAGATTTTTTTTATTTACGTTTGAAACTTTTTTTTTGTTGTCATTTTACCTACTTCGGCCTATACTAGGGTTTCTGTTTTAGACAAGTTTTAGTAAAAATAAAGTGGAGGGTTGGAAATTTTCTGGAGATTCCGAAAAAAATTTCTGACTATCGCCGAAATTCAAAAGTTTCGGGACTATAGAACATTCCGGATTATGGGTGTTCGGATTAGCGGTTCTATACTGTATTTAATTTTCTTTTCATAATAAGGTATATATTATTTGCTAAATTTAGAGGCTTAATATAAAAAATGTTTAGAGCTAAGTATTCAAATATCTTCTACTGGATGCAATGAAATTTGTATTTCGCCATTGCAATCTGCTGCTTCTCCTAAAAAAAACATCACCCTAAAAAGATATAATTTGGCTTTCTTTTTACATATTTTTATCAGATATTACTATATTTAAAATGTTAAGATGTCGTAACGATAAAATTTTTGTAGAATTTTTGAGGTTTGAATACAACTTCATAACTTTAAATTAAAAAAAAGCAAAATGTAGCTCATCATAGCCTCAAGAATATTGAAATAGGAAAAACTTCGTTAAAATTAAAACGTTAGTTCGACTAAACCTGGGAAAATAGAAAATTCATCCTGGAAAACTCAGGGAATTTTTTTCTTATGATTTAGTGGACACCCTGTAAACAGTAAAAGCACCATTTATCTGTTTCCTGGTCAACTGGAAAGCTCAGATATCCGAAAATTTTCGGATGTGGGAACATGGATGTGGGACATTTTACATACCACAACCCCCCCCCCCCCCACGAAAATTCATCAATTTGGTGATAAAGCAAGTCATTGTGATAATAAAAGTAGTGATTGAACGAAAGCAAAACTACATTCCTACTCCTCATAAAAAAACTCCATAAATTATTGACTATTATTTAAAAAAAATAGTTAAAACTAATATTTTTGTTTTTTGTATAAACATTCCAACCTTTCAAGAACCTTTTTAACATAAAAAATACACATCTTAAGACTAGAGCTATAAATAAGTATTTTGTGTGCTATTTGAGTTCAGCATGCTTAAATTAACTTAGAATTTTGTGTTTTTCTCTCTAAGCCTTAAAACTTTCAACAAATGTTTGATTGGTACTTTGTAAAGACTTTATTCTAGACTTTTTTTATTATAGATCTATTAGATTTTCGTTAGTTCATTTTAGAGATGTTATCAAATCTGAGTGACGATCTTTCCAAATTCATTACCCTTTAAAGATTCTATAAAAATATGTATACTTTTTAGTTATAATGCATTCTGCTTATGGTGATTCTGCTAGAACAAATAGTTTTAAGCTCTAACATTATCCCAATTCTAAAGAAATCAAAAGAGAAAAAATTGTAAAACACATTTATTGGAAGTAAAAGTTAAGTCTGCACACAATCTTTAATATTAAAAATCCCTTCATTGATTATGAAATTTAATCTTAACATCTAAAAAAAAATCCATGTGCAGTAGAAGGGTATGCTCTCAGAGGGACTGGTTTCCTGGTTTTTGAAAACCCGCTCTAATCTGACTACTCATTTCAAGTAAGTGCGCATGCGTCGACCTGGCGAGCAGAAAATAAGCGTCTGGTTTTTTCAGGAATGAAATATTCATTCTGATTTCAGCGCTTAGTGTAGTCACGTGGTGCGGCAATTCTGAGGTTATTTTGATTTGGCTGCAATGGATACGGAAAATATAGTTTTGACGAAAGTTGCACTAATCTTTGATTATTTTACCTTCAATCATTTTGAAAATGTAATGAAGGTAGAGGGTTTCATCCGAAAATGTTCATAAAATTTTGATGGATCTTTATCAATTCCGGAAGCAAATGGTAATATTCGCCAAGTCGACCTTTAATTATGGGATGAACAGCATACTTTCTTTCTGGTTTTATTTTTGGCTGTAGGCTTTCTAAAGATAAAATCAAAATTGACGATTCCTCTTCGTATAAAACCATGGAACAAATACACTATAGTACAGTCGAAATAGAGTTAGAAGTAGAAAAATTGGAACATAAACTATTCTTGTTGCAAATGGTAGGTAACATGCTTCTAATGAACATACTAAAAATCGCAACCCGTACTGTCGCGACAAATATGTTTTTTTGGCCGCCATCTTGAAAAAACGTCAATTTAAAAAAAAAAAAATCACAATAAACCATAATAAGTCGAGTTTGGTATCAAATTAAAGGAAATTTTATGCTGACAAAGAATATGATATTGGTTTAAAACTAAAAATATTTACAAGCATGATTTTGGAAGTAAACGACGAGAAAACGTTCGAAAAATACCACTTTAAGCGACGGAACCATCCCTTGTTATTATTGAGATGTCCAACAAAAGTTTGCTACTTTGCTACTCAAAGCCATGATTCAATGAATGGATTCCCTAATAATAAGCAATATTGAACAAACTCATGAAATGTACTAAAATAATGGACAAAGAATGACTGAAAGTCAACATGGAACCTGGATTTTAAAACATTCGAAATGCAGTGAACTAACTTATGCAACGAGTGTGCTGACCAGTGTTTTCCGTTGATATAACTGATGCAAGGATGGCGAAAGATTGTGTCAATTTTTTAGATCACAGTCCACTTACCAACTCTTCATGTGTTTTGTGGAATATATTTAAATAAAATAACAGATAGTGCAGACAAGGCCAACGTGACATGATTGGAAGAGATATTCAAAATAAACTAACAAACATTTTAGAGATGGAACTTTATTGAAAACCGACTAAGCAGTTACAATGAAACTATGGAAAAATGATTTGCGGTGAAACTCATCGTATAAATTAGCAGAGAGGATGCCTGCTTGCATCTCTTTAGATAATATAGTACAAGAAAAAAAGTTTTTCAATTACGAGTTATCTATGTATTACAAATTTCATTATTTACCATAACACTCGGCAAATAAGGAAATCGGACACATATTTCTAAAACTTTTTAGATTCCATTGATAACAATAAAATTCGACAGTCTCCTTGTACCCAGCAAAGTACTTCCTATGTTCTTGATAATGATGCATTAATTCACCTGGACCACTTCTACAACATTTGGGGATATCACAAGTCAATACTAGTATTTAGTATAATGTCAACATAATTTCTTAAAAAGTTGTAATAGTTTTTGATGGGTATGAAAAACCAAACAAAATGTGTATTGTGACGCCTCCTCCTCAAATTACGCATTAAAAAGACGTACGTTGTAATTGTAATTGTATTTGATGAAAAATCACCTATAAATGTGAAGAAATACATATTTATTTCCAATTGCTAAAACGACGCTTTTGCAATATATTAGAGAAAGCTATTTGAAAGAAAGTGGTCATTCCGTTGTTCATGTAGAATGTGATACAAATACAGTAATCGTCAAGGAAGAATTAAAAAAGCACAAGAAAGGCAAGTAACTGTAGTAGCTGATGATGCGGATATTTTAATGCCACCTTTCACCCATTCTACTAAGAATACTTTTCACATGTAATCTGCCATAAAATATTATTAAGTTCGAGATATTCAAGTTTTTCAAATTTCTAATACGAGAGGAAGCTTTTAAAACTTTAGTAGCCCTTGTCTAGCTATCGACGATTATTCGCTATTTGAAAAAGTAAATTTTCGGCTTTCAAGAGTATAATAAGATCAAAAACCTTACAGATAGGCTTGCAAATTTGAGTCATCCGACGATATTGGTAAAGAATATTTGGTATAAATTAGTTGTAAATTAATTGTGGTACTTTATGACTTAACACCAACTCAAGCACACTAAATACGCTGCGTTTCAACTAAGAAAGGATATAGCTCGGATATAGCTCGGTTACCCTCAACACAAAATGCAGCAACATACCACCTCCTTCGAGTGCATTTGTATATAATTATTTGCAAAAAGCTTTAATATGCCATTCCCTGAATCCCACACTGCCGTCGATACAGACATCCATGCTTAGTATAGTTTACAAAAACAGTTGTGGAAAGGACTGTGCAAACTCGGATACAGTTTTGATTTAGTTAACAATGAAGATGAGGTTTAATTTTAATTAATTTAACTTTATTTTACAAACCACTGATATAACTTTCAACTTTTATATATTGTGGTTTAATGTACATTAAAGTTTAAATAATGATTTTTTAAAATTTATTTTTATTTCTTTAAAATCCATATTTTTTTAACTAACAAGATTTTAAAACTATTGAGTTTGCAAAAGAATATTTGTTCGTTTTCCTGATTTGTCGACTGTTTTGATTAAATAATGAAGTTCGTAATGTAGATAACTCGTAATTGAAAAAAAAAATTACAGTCTGTATTATATTATTCAAGGGAACACAAGAAAGTCTTCTTTGTTAAAAGACGCGTATCTAAATGATGAGTTTTACCAGCAATAACTAGTCCTTTTTTTCAATATTTTCATCATAACTGCAGTTCAGTCAGTTTTCATCCCATCGCTGGAAGAGAATGTAAGTTTATTTTGAATATCTCTTTTAATCATATCACGTTAGCTTTGTATGCACTATCTGTTATTCCATTAAAAAATTCCACAAAACACTTGAAGAATCAGTAAATTTACTGCGGTCTATAAAAAATTGAATTGCCTTGTTTAGAACTACAAAATATTTCGTCATCCCTGCATCAGTTATATCAATGGAAAACTCTGGTCAGCAAACTCATTGCATAAGTTAGTTCACTGCATTTCGAAAGATTTAAAATCCAGGCTAAATGTTAACTTTCAGTCATTATTTGTCCATTCTTTTAGTACATTTCATGAGGGTATGTTCAATATTGCTTATTATTAGTGACTCCATTCTTTGAATCGTGGCTTTGAGTCGCAAAATAGCAAACTTTTGTTGGACATCTCAATAATAACAAGGGGTGGTTCCGTTACTTGCAGTGATATTTTTCTGACGTTTTCTCATCGTTTCCTTTCAAAATCATGTTTGTAAATATTTTTTAGTTTTGAAACCAATATCATATTCTTTGTCAGCATAAAATTTCCTTTAATTTGATACCAAACTCGACTTATTATGGTTTATTGTGATTTTTTTAAAAAAAATTGACGTTTTTTCAAGATGGCGGCCAAAAAAACATATTTGTCGCGACAGTACGGGTTGCGATTTTTAGTATGTTCATCAGAAGCATGTTACCTACCATTTGCAACAAGAATAGTTTATGTTCCAATTTTTTCTAGATAAAGGTGTTTTTTCGCTTATTTCTACTGCACTACTACTCAAAATGTTCAGTTTTAGTCTCCCTTCCTCAGAAAAGATATAGAGTTGCTTGAAAAAGTTCAGCATAGGGCTACAAAACTGATTAAGGGTCTATCTGGTATTGATTATGATAACAGATTAAGATCTTTAAACATGTATTCCCTGGAAAACAGGAGAGCTAGGGGTGATTTAATACAGTTATTCAAGTTCATAAAACAGGGAGACATGGAGGGCTTAGATTTTACTTTAAATAGCCGGACCAGTAGTCACGATCAGAAATTGAATAAATCGAGCTTTAGAAGGGAGGTAAGAAAACATTATTTTTACAATAGAGTTGTCAATGAGTGGAATGCTTTACCAGATTATGTTGTGCATTCGAAGAGAGTAGAAGATTTTAAGACGAAACTTGGCGGACATTGGAAACTGGTAATGTATTAGATTTATTTTGGACCAACCTTGCTGGCCTCTGGCCTGTTGTTGGTCGACAATTTTTTTATTTGTATTTGTAAAACAATTAGGGGATCACTTTGTTTACTTTTGTTACCCTTTCAGTCATAACTTTTTATTTTTTATTCTAAAACTCTAAAAGTTGTGAAATAGAATCATTATGCATCCAGAATGAAATGGTAAAAAAAACCCCAAAAAACGTAATTCTTAAAAATAAAAATAACGGGAAAAAATGGAATCATAACTTTTGAATAAATTCTAACAATAATTTTTTCAAAACTTTGTTAAAAATAGTTAAAACTAATTTTTAAACATCTAAAAATGCAAGCATGACGAATTTAGGGTCAGTTTATTTAATAAAATTGTTTTAGGGTAATTTTTATTTTACCATCTTTTTCATATTTTATTTAATTAAAACAAACATTATTTAATTCTTCAAAAGATATGATTCTTCCATCTAATTATGCAAAAAGAAAATATAACTTTATAGAATAGAAAAATGTATGGAGAATTTGATAAAATTTATTTGAAACAAGTGCGAGCTAACTTAAAAAAACGCAAGCTGATAATTCCAAATTTAATCATTTTGAAATGGAAATCCCCTAATAGTTTTGAGTAGTGTATATAAAATCCAGGATAATTAGAAATCGGAGAAAAAAAATCACGGTAAACAGAACACTGTAAACAGCGAGTTTGATTAGGTAGGTGGCGCTCAGATAGGAGAGCAGCTCCGCTCTTTTCGGATCAGCTGGGTTAAGTTGAAAATCTGCTTTAACATGAGCGGGTAAGCGCAAGAAACCAGTTCAGACAATTTATTCGCGCTACTTCAGATTGGAGCAGGTTTTCAGAAATCTGAAAACCAGTCCCACTGAGAGCGTACCCGAACATCTGAAACCTGCAAACACCTAAAATTCAGACTATTTTTATGTATATTTTTTAAAAATAATTTATGATTGTTATTTAATGAAATAAATAAAATGAAACTATGTAAAATAAAACTAGAGGTAAAATATAAGCACATTTTTGAATCCCCTACATTTAAAAGGTAATTTTCTATTCATAATACAGTAGAACAACCTAAATCTAGACTTCCATAATCCAAAACATCCCATATCCAGACATTTTTCAGATTTTTATAAATTCAAAAGTTATCCATTTTTTGTAAAATAATTTTTGGTTGCTTAAGTGATATATTAACGTAAAATAGTTTTTATGAGAAAGTATTCAAATAGCTATTGGATGCAGAATTATTGAAATGTGCATTCTACTGTTACACCACAGGAAAATTATCATCACTTTCATAAAGAGCAATATTGTAAATTAGGTTAATTAAAATATTGTAGAAATAGTTTTTGAGGTTGAATTTTTATTTGTGAACAGAGGATGCAAGAAGATTAAAATATGCATTGCACTATTGTAACTAACACAAAATTAGTTTCAAAAACTTCAATCATAACATGTTTAATAAGAAGCAACACTGTTTACTGTAATAATTAAAATATCATAGAGATTATATATACTGATCAATATTTCTTTGTCCTTTGGATGCAGAGAGACACTAAAATAGGCATATTTTATATTGTTTACTATCTTTAAGAGAAAATATAGGCACTTTGTACATAATTTAAAATGATCGAGATCTGTAATTTGTACAATCAAGAACATGCAAAAATTGTTTTGACTTTTTTCTTACGAGGATAAATCAAGTGAAATTGTAGGACAGCAATTTAATGTGATTCACTAACAGAGAAAAAGCTTTAGTTTAAGCAGAGGAAGACTAAATTTACTCAAATACATCTCAGGAAGAGATTGGGGCGTTAACACTGAAACTGTTAGAAATATGTACATTGGTCTTAATGGACCTATTTTAGAATATGGATTACCTTAAAATTTTTGCACCTCAAATACCAACTTACAGAAATTATAAAAGTTTCAGTTAAACGCGGCTCACATAATGATTGGGTTGAGAAACAGTTGTCCTAATGAAATTGTTTTGTATGAGGCAGACTTGTAGCTGAGATTCAGAGGTAGAGTTGGCTTGGAGAAATATTTTAACAAACTTATGAGTTATGGCCCACATAATCGTACCTAGGATTTTCTAGGAAGATGGATAAAAGCAACCAAAGATGAAAGAAATACAGTCCAATGAGTCTGGCTACGGAGTTGAATTTATTCAGCCAGGAGGTCGAGTGTCACTCCCTGAAAATTGTATTGATCCATCAGAGGGATTAAAGGAAAAATTCTTCCACGCCGAACTATGTAAATACAGCATGTACAGGCCCTGCTCTTATGAAGCAGTTGATAATCAACCAAATCCCTTAAGTAGATATCCTGGTTTTTACAGATGGGAGAAAAAATGAAAAAAATCAATCTTGGAGTGGAGTATATTTTAAGAGTCTTAACAAAGTCAAGAAAATAAGGAACCTGGACAATTGCTGCGTGTTGTGAAGCAAACTCTTGGCTATAGAGGCCGGTCTTGAGGCCATTTTGAATTAAGCTAATTATGGAGCGGCATGGATTTTGTCAGATAGTAGAAGCTCAATACAGCACTTGAAAGACTGGATAAATATGGGTGACCTCACTTGCATCTCTATTTCTGAAATTACTTCAGCATCTTGAATCATGAAGTGCACCTCCAATGGTTACCCTCACATTTGGGAGTTTTTACGAAAATGAGGTTGTTGACGACTTGAAAAAGCAAGGCTCGGCTGAGCCCTTGTGCTCAAATGCCCCATTAACTTTTGACAAGCGTTGGTGCATCAGAAAGAATAATGACTTAAAAACTTGTAGGGTCCCTCCACCCCACGAACGGTATTGGCGGAGATGTCCTGAGGGCTGCATTAGCCTTACCTGCAATAGATTTGCCAGCGTCCACCTGAGGAGTTGCTCCTTTAGTCATAGCGACAAAGTTTTCCCGTGTTTGTGCAAAGTGTGGAGTGGAGAGCGTGTCCCCAAAGCACATCATCGGTTTTGTCTTCGCATATCTAAAGATACTTTTGCGACGGACCCTTTGCTTGCCCTGGATTTTTTTAGAGTGTTTGGACTCTTGGACAATGTCTAGCTGCGGCTAGACAGCGAGGGTTATGGTAACAACAGCTTTAATTCTACTGAAAGAAAAGTTTGTACACAATGTTAGTTTTAGTAAGGTAAGAAAATATTATATTGTGTTCCAAAACAAATGCAAGTCCAGGAGGACCAAGAATGAAAACAATAATGCTGCAACTGTTGCCACTCACAATGTGACTATGCCCATTGTCACAATGTGACTATGCCCATTGTGGCAGGGTGTGCATAGTGAAATTCCAAAATTATTTAATATAGAACATTGGAACAGGTTAATAAGCAGTTTATAAAACATTTAAATTTATAAATTTATTGCTAAATTTTTAAATTCAAAATGTTAATTTATTATTTTAACTGTACTTTAAGTTAATTGTCTATAATCCATAGAGTTAGGAAGGAGAGGTAGAGGGGTCTATGAGTTCAAATGGTTTGAAGCAGGGCTGTCAGGTTTTTCGAGCTACTGTGCATCACATACTGGCACTGAGGTATCCCAAGATGCACCGCTTTAGCGGTGTTTTGAGCTACTGCGCATAACATAGTGACCGAAACTGGCACTGAGGTATCCCAAGATGCACGCTTAGCCTGCTTCATTGTGAGCTACTGCGCATATACATGAACCTCTCTATCTCTTCTACCTCTATGCTATAATCAAGTCAGGAACCCTCACTGAATAATGTCTGGATTACTACCCTCGCTCCATGTGTCTAAATTAGATGGTTTGCCAGAACCCTGTTACTGTATGATGTAATCAACTTCATCCGTTAACTCCAACCTTGAAAATCGTCACCTTTTGGCTGTTTAATAGTTCATTGTATCTCTCTATATAAACAAGTAAGCTCTTTTAAGTGTCAGCAGCCATAACATATGAAATTATGTTTAAAGTCCAAAACTCTTTGGAAAGTGTGTCTCCCTTATGCCTCGATGCTTTTTTCAATTTCCAATTAGTTTTTAAATTAAAATAAAATTTAGTTCTCTCTATGTTAAGTTAGAGGCTTTTAAAGTAACAGCAGCCATAATATGATGAAATATTAATGTTAGAAGTCCCAAAAGGTGTGTCTCCCTTATACCTCGATGCTGCTTTTTGTGTTTTTTTCAAATTTCCAATTAGTAATTTGCTAAATTCAAATAACATCTCAAGTTTCTCTCTATTTAAGTTGAGGCATTTAAAGAAAGTTGCCTATAAATATTATTTAGAAGTCCAAAAAGAGGTTTCCCTTATTTCGATGGCTTTTTTCGAAAGATTTAAACCATTATCAATTCTGCTAAATCAAACATCCAAATTCTGCTAAAGTGGGATAAAAAATTTCCTTTTTTTATAATAAAAACAAGGTTTTTTTTAGTTTCGGAACAGGTTAAAACTATCACGTAATTTATATCTGCTTTTTTTCTTTTGCTTATTCTTCGGGTGCAGCTGGCTTTTTTTTATTTAATAGATAGCGAGCAGGGGGCGGAGCCCCCTAGTAAACTAAAAAAAATAACTCAAAAATATCCAATTGAGCTTTAGGTTTATCTATAGCAATATTTTTTTTAATAAGTTGCATATATGGGTCTTCTTTCCTAAATTAATAAAATTTTATTTCAGTCCTGATCAAACTCAACTAGAGAACTGCAAAGTTATATTCACTGATGAAATATTTGCCATTGAAACAAATGTAGTCAGATCAGAAATATGTTCAGCGTCCAGTGAAGAAATAGCTAAAAGTAAAGTCATTTTATTTATAATCGAAATACTTTAGGAAAACTGTTTTCATGTCATATCTTACTAGCTGACCCGACACACGTTGTCTTGTCTTTACTATGAATATTGAATTCTAATTGAAGGTTGATCGAAAAATCCATCGATCCTTGGCAAATGCAGCCAAAAATGTCCAAAGAATAATACCCCATGTGGTGGGAGTGCACATTAAATATTTTTCAAAGTCCCGACGCTGCGTACGATGTAAAAGTTGTATTGAGTGCCTAATCAGGTGTTGGCTCGTCACATGACTGTGGTTCTAAATAAAGACGCCCGTGGCCAATATACCTCTTGTATAGTTCTAGTGCAACGATAATTCAAACTAACCCTAACCCATACAACTGGATGGGAATAGCTACCCTACGCTAAATTTTTAACTTCGCCAAATGCTGCCAATGCCAACATTCAATTGGCCATATCATAGCTGTACCAAATTGACAGTTTCATTAACATAAAGTTTTATGCTATACGTAGAGGGAATTAACATTTCTTAAAAGTATTCATCAGATCTAGAATAGTAATCGCCTTTACTGCCATAATACATTGTAGCAATATCTTTACTTCTTACCATTTATAAACATCAATTAAATTAAATTCGGAAACAAAAAACTCAAAAGATTTCAATTCAATAAATAAAATAATGATATTCAAATAAAAATCCTACAAATTAAACTCGCATGCTCTGACGTGCTTATACTTAATTTTCGTTCGCGTTGAACGTGCTGAAATTTCTTTTAAATTGAAATAAAAAGAATTGAAATAAACAATGTCCACCCTCCTTTGAAACTAACCTGTCAAACTCTAATTATATAAATAGCTTCTAAATAAGTAAAAACATAATTTTCTCTTATTTATTACAAACATTTATATAAATTCCACAATGAATTAGTAGTTACTAAGATTACAAATACTAGGATTAAATTATTCAGTAATGAAAGAAATAGAAGGTTACTAATAGTAACCTAGTATTTCTTTTAAGAAATAGTTTAAATGCCAAAGGTCAGGTTATCTGGAATGTCAATTTATCCAAGGGTACTGCTTTTTTTAAATGAATCAAATATAATGTTTGAAAGTTCTACAATCAAGCCAATGATTTACAGAGTAAATCTGAAAGGGGTTTTCCCATTTAGGTAGATGTTCATAATGGTGTTTAAAGCTTCCTGTTAAAGACCAGTAAGAAATGAGAATTTTACAAGCTCATTGCTGAAAAGCCCCTTTCAGCTACTGTAGTACAATTATGTGAGAATGAGCATTTGGTTTTTAGAAGGATAAACGGGATTTCTAGATTAGAAGGCCACTTTAGAAGTGAGGTGCTAGACTCTTGTAAGATAAAAAAAAAAATGTATCACAAACATTAACAGGGAAATAACTGTAGGTAATGTTAATTCGGAAGAAGTACAAAGATATATAGAAGAACAGAAACAGCATAAAAAAAAGATGATTTTTAGAATATTGGAGTTTTAGTATTCACACTTTTAATCTGCTTTGCAAGCGTTTACCAAACTACCAGCTTAAAATGGCCGCCCGCTCGGACATCAGGTTCGAGAAATTCATTTTCACGGGGAATTTCGACCGCTGCTTACGGCAAGTTTTTTTAGCCCTGAGAAAAGTACTGATTTAAGGTACAAAATGTAGGAATTCTACAAGACCAATTCCAACATGGAAGAATATCATAGAACATTTTGACATCTTTTTTTGGGTATAGAATAAGCAGCTAAATTTTGGTCGACTATCTACACCACCTATTTTGTTTATTGTAGTCAACTACACATTTTGGCCTGGACTTTGGTCTCTTCTCATATATTTGTCCCATCCTGCATTTAGATTGTATGTATTGTTGAAATTAGACTATCATCCTTTGTATCTTCCCATTTCATTACAGTTACTTTTCTTCTCTTATACCGAATAATTTCTCTTTTTAAAGCATTTATTTGACTTTCAGCCACGAGAAAAATCTTTCGTATTCAAACAGAGTGTTCTTCACATATCACATCAGTCTTTTTGACTAACATATCAGGATGAAAACTGAAAAAATATATTCAAAATATTAAACTAAAACTCAAACTAAATTTAGTGGCACAACTGCCCATAGGGGTCCCAAAGTCTGCTGGTCCCATTCAGCTGTCGTGACCAAGAACTCTGGATGTAAAGCATGTGTCATGTGGCCAAATGCGTACGAAACTCCCAGTTTTTACTTACCAAGCATGTAATGCCCTCATTTTATCAACCCACTTATGGAATGAAAAGCTGAGTGAACTTGGCCCGATTCACAAGGAGATCCCTGGGCTTGTAGCACTCTAAAGACAATAAGCCTTATTCAAAATACATATTTATATTTCAAAATGACTTGATTAATTTCATAAGATTAAAATTACTTGAAAAAAATTAAAAACAATATTATTTTATGATTTATCAATTGCTTTAAAATATTATTTTAACTATTTGTGTAGATAACTCAATCTTAAATGTTTTTAATTGTCAACCCCTAGGAGAAAAAACACCCAAGTGTTCCCATTGTAAAGATATCCCCACCCGCAAGTGCAAGAACTGTAGTTGCCATGCTTGTGGCGGTAAAGATGCTCCAGAAAAACAGATAATGTGTGATGAGTGTGACTTTGCGTATCACTTATGGTGTCTCAAGCCACCTTTGGAAAGTTTACCAGAAGATGATTGGTAAGTTATTGGCCCTAGTGATGCCAGTTCTTAGCATAATAGAATGTAATATATTTTTAGTTCAGAACAGATGGTTCAACCAAATTTTAATGCCTAATAAAATATTTATTAATTTGTGCTGCAAAGGCAGTTGGGTCTCATTTTTTTAAGGGGGGGGGGGGGGTCAGAACAGGTAAATAAACAAAATCTTTAGGTATTTTATTGCATTGATTTTGGTTGGTTGTTTTCATTATGATGTCGTAGCCCGCTACTTTAGAGCTTGCTCAGAAGCAAAAATCCTTTGTGATAATAAGAGAGGGTAGCTGTTAATTGTATTTTTTTTATTTCTCATGTGGTGAGCAAATTTTGTATTCGATTTTTCCATTGGCCGATTTAAGGGTACAATTATTTGAGGATATATCTGTACATAATTAATGAATATGTAGTACAAAATTTTAAATAGAAAAATTGATTTTCAGTAAGCTATTCACTATCTCTTAAGACTTTAAAAAACCTTCTCGATCTCTGCTAGGTACTGTCCTGAGTGTAAGAATGACACTTCCGAAGTGGTTGGGGCTGGTGAACACTTGAAGAAAAGTAACAAAAAGTCCAAAATGGCCTCTGCACGATCATCCAGTACAAGGGATTGGGGTAAAGGGATGGCTTGTGTTGGTAGGACACGAGAGTGCACTCTAGTCCCTCCTAACCACTTTGGGTCCATACCTGGTGTTGAAGTTGGTACTCTTTGGAAGTTCAGGGTGCAGGTAAATAAACACTCTCCAAAAATTGAAAATAACCTAAAATGGATAAAAAAGAAAATGAAATCTCATAAATGGTTGTACAATTAAAATCTTTTACAATGAGCACAAAGTCAATAACTCATTTACTCGGTATATCCAAGGGCTTGTAAAAAATAAGGGTAATTAAAAAAAAGAAACAAAATGGATGTTCTTACCAAAATAGTTTACATTCAGTTTTATTTTAATCTCATGCTTCCATTAACTTCTCTTTGTTCTTTAGCAGCATTGAAACATAAGAAGACAATCTATTCTTTTTTGCGGGCATCTACATTTTAAGAATTGCGGACTAACGGAACTGGCATGACCATAGCATGCATTCTGAATCTAATAGAAGAATGTCTAAACACACATTTACAAACTTTGAAAGAAACGCATAATAAAAATAACCAACAGCTAAAATTTCTAGCTTTCAAGTTCATATAATCCGTTTTTATAAATGAACGAAAGTCAACAAAGCTAAAAATTGGACTCTGAGCATGCCTCAACTCTTTAGTGTAGACTTAATCTGACAAATTGGCGAGTAAATATTTTAACCAAGGTTTCTGGCAAATCCCTAGTTGAGTTTAGGGGTGAATACAATTTTGGCCTAACTTGAGATTTGGACATGTTTTCAAGTCTTAAGAGTTAAAAAAGCGGTGAATACGGCATTAGCATAGTAAATAAAAGGATTTTAACTTCTCATTCAATTAGTCTTTCCTAAGTTGGAATTTTGTGTTTTTTGGTTATTATAGTGTGTAGCCTGACTAGATTTGTACAAATCGATAAAAAAATAAAAATAAAAGTATTTGGGTAGTTTCCATAGCTAGACAGTTAAATCACAAAGTAAACTGGTGTTATGAAATGTGGTACGTCTGGTTACCCTACTAGTGTTGTTATTTTTTATATGTTTATTTTATAAACAAAGGATTTATATATTGATATAACTGGAAATTTGTAAGGCAGTGGAATTTTATTGGCTTTTTATTTTTCTTGTCCTTTTTTTCCCCACGAGTGTCTCAGAATCTTTTTTAAAAAATTGTTTTGCAATAATGCTCCAGGTTTGAAGAATTTTAGCTGCTTGGTTCATAAAGGCATGTCTTATCATAAAATACAACTGTTTACTAAGAAAGTTATATGGTGTTTTAAGTTCAAGTCTTTTGTTAAACCTATTAAGTTTGGCTCCCATAATATTCTGTCCTCTGGCAAACATAACTGGTACACAAATCACTACGCAATCCTCATAATCTAGTTCGTGGCATCACAGTAGGGTCCTTTTTTTCTAGTTCAGTATGGTATGGATATCGGTCTATCCAACCTTTAGGTATTTTGTTAATTTAAAGTTAAAAAGATGATTATAGTGGTCTGCAAAGTTATGACTGCATGGCCCTTTACTTGAGCCTATTAAACTCTCTAATTACCAAATGAACTAATGCCCAAATCCTAAATTAATAATATATCTAAAAAGCAGTATAGGGTTGCAGTAAAATTATTTTTTTTACATGAGACAACTACATTTCGTATCTGATTTTTTCATTGACAGATTGCCGATGGAAAGAAAAATAACCAGAGCCATTTAGACGATTTAATTTTTGAACAATCAGTATCGACCAAAAAGTGCCATTGGTTGAGCCCTTTTGGCTGGAAAATATTCACTTTAAGGTTAAACAAAAAGTTAAAACAATATACCTGGAACAAGAAAGAGACAGCATGAAATTTACTTTATTTCAATTATTTGTTTCCAACAGGTATCTGAGAGTGGTGTGCATCGCCCTCATGTAGCAGGTATCCATGGTCGGGAGGGTGACGGTGCCTTCTCCCTTGTTTTATCAGGGGGTTATGAAGATGACTTGGTAAGTTGTGATTGAAGGTTATTCTAAATACTGAATTTTTCTTTAAGTTTTTGTTAAAATTTTAGTCAGTCTGTATTTTAATTTGAAACCTGATACAGGTAGTTATTACAAAACTCTTTTACAATCTGTGCTGGTGCTGAACTTTTTTTATGACTTTAAAAGTAAGAATTAAAAAAAAAACATTTATCTTAACGCAATGTATTTTTATCAGTTCATGAAAGGACTTACGAACCCTAGATTAATTGAATCCATATTGCAGAATTTGGCAGGATCTTAAATCTCCATCACTGCAATATAGTCCATCAGAAAAGTTTAGACAGATTAAATTTTGAGTCACAAGATTTTACTGGAAAGGTTTAGTTGACAATTGTGGTGGTTAAGGATCAGAAAGGTATAAATAATTAAAAATATCATAAATCACAAAGAAAATAACAAATAATAAATTTTATTTGAATTAATAGTGACAATTACCTTAAAAATCTGTCTAAAAAATGTAGAGGAAATAATTTAATATGCTTTTTTAATGACCTAATTTCTCATTTTTATTGCTTGAATTGTATTTATTTTTTATAGGATAAATTAAACACATGATATCCGGTGAATTTAAAAGATTTAGTAACACTCCTGGTTCCATTCTATACCAAATAGCCAAAATATATCTTAACTAATTCACCATAATATATATATTTTGGTGCATTAGTTAAAAGATTGTCGAGCTTCCAATTCAATGTGCAAAGTCTGAAATACTTAATTTCCAGGCATTTTACAATTTTGTAAAGTTAATAAAGTTATTATTTCAACAACAAAAATTGTTTCATAATAAGAAATCAGATTTTCAATGTATTGTATCGATACTTTATGTGTTGATGATGGTACATCCAAAATTTAAAGTGCTCCCAAGTCATTTTTAACGATAATTTGATAAGTCAATATTTCGAAAAAAACTCCTAAAGAAACAGCTTCCGTTCACTTAGGACAACGGAGGTCAGACATATAAAACGGCTCCAGAACCACAATTTTTTGGCCAATCACTGCTGGCAAGCTTTATATACCAATGTAAAACCACAAGAGACTAGTTGCTTTAACCAATACAATGCCTTTTTTCTCTAGGGGTGTCAGCAACAGAGTCAGTTCTAATTTCAGGAAATTTCTAAAGTAAGAAATAAATTGAACAACCAACTGTCAGACAATCAGTTGACTGCAATATTGAAACTCTGAGGAGAAGTAATGCGCCTAGAAGTGGTCGTATCGTTAATAAGCCTCACAAACTGGAACTTTATTTTTATAACTGACAATAATGTAGTTGCCACCCATTCTCGCTTCCTATTGGTCATTGAGTTACACTTGTCTAAAAGTTCTGTTGTGTTACGTCACTACTGCACTAACTCCCATAGCGGTAATACATACCAAACGACCCATCTTCGATATTTCAAAAAGGATGTTAAATGACTGATTTTCCCATCGGCTTCTTACTATATATAGCGCACCTGTCCCAACCGTAATGTAAAATTTATACCCATTTGTAAAAAAAAGTTTTCAGTCATAAGTTATCAGTCGGTTTTAACAACTCCTAGAAACCCTTTTCAATGAAAATACCTTAATATTTATACATGAGGTCCTCATGTGACTATGCTTTCATAAAATGTGACTTTTTTTAGGATGAAGGAGAAGAGTTCAAGTACACTGGAAGTGGAGGCAGAGACTTGTCTGGGAACAAGCGGTGTGCAGAGCAATCTTGTGATCAAACCTTAACACGAATGAACAGGTAAGAACTATCTTGAAGTATTAGTTTTAACTGCGTGTAGCTAGGTTGGCATGCATTAGAAGACTTTGTTTTCAACCTTCATTTGGATGTACAAACTATGATAACTGATAACACTAGCCTGCAATTTGAACTCTTTGGCTGTGAATTAATTTGTAATAGTTTTCACTTGTATATATTTTTGGATGCTGATTTTGAAAATGTAAACAGTTCACCAATAGTTTAACAGATTTATTAATTATCATGTGTATTTTTTAAATATATTTTTATGTTTTGTCTACGATATGAAAATTTTATAGTTTCATATCTATACTGAATGAAATGTTAAAGTTCCTACAATTTTCTTTAAACAACTCTGTAAACCAATAGTCACAACTCTTATAAAAAGTATATATTTTTAAAATTAATCGGAAAAAATCTAAAAGTATGATTTCTGAAAGTTTTTTTCTTAATAAAAAATGGTGAGTTTTAGGCCTTGTTGGTTTGACAAGAAGTGACCCTTGTCGCTTGTCGGATTTTCACAGTTCTAGCAATAAGTTAATTTATTAAAAAATGATCATCTATTTACGTTCCAGAGCTCTAGCAATCAACTGCAATGCTCCTCTCAACAAAAATGGTACAGAGGCTAAGAATTGGAAGGAGGGCAAACCTGTACGTGTGGTCAGAAACTGCAAAGGCAGCAAACATTCAAAGTACTCCCCAGAGGAAGGGAATCGCTATGATGGGATATATAAAGTAAGAATTTAGATTTTGTGCGTCTTCTTGATTCTGATTTACTTAGGCTTGTTTTTACCGAATGAAGTTTAAATGCAACTTAAAATTAAATATTTTCTAGACCTATTAAAAAATATGCAATAAATTTTTTTAATACTTCCTCACTTTATTAAATTTCAAAATTTATTAAATTTATCAGCTTTCAAAGATTATGTGTTACTGGAAAAATGACATTTTCTAAACAGGTTTATTCTTCAGGTATTCCTAGATTGATCAAGATAAAATGTAGTGCATTTTAAGCTGATTGCAATAACATTTTTTAAAATCTAATCTGTGCCGTGAGTAACTGGATTGTTACCTACAATTTCAGTTAAAGGACATTAATGGCATTAATTTATTGGAACACCGGACATTACTGATCATAAGACAGTATTTTTGTAGTTTTATGATTGCTAGAAAATGATTTTGAAATAACTTTTTTTTATATTTTAGCCTATCCTTGGCTTCGTTATTTAAAAACATGGTATTTTTTCTTTCTAAAAGCTAGGTTGGGTAAGGTTCTCGGAATTTCGCCAAGCATCCAAAAATGTTTGCCCCACTCGACAAAATATCCTGTCATGATTGAGAAGAAATCAGTCCTTTCAGTATTGAAAGCAGTCCTTTTGCAAAAAAATCATTTGACATGAGAGGGTGTAAAGTGTATCTTATAATTCGACAATTTTGTGAACAATTCTCACCGTCAACGCCCACACACTCTCTCTTTAAATCCATTGTTTTCGAGTCATGAAGCCATGGGCGACTCCGACGGAAGATATGATGTTGATGATGCAGCACAACAGACTCATCACGATTTTCATTAAAAGAAAACAATATTATATAGCAATAATATTGGGACCAGTTGATTTTCGAAATATTAGGATTTCAAGCATTGCGATTTTCAGGTTACCTGACTTTCCAATTTTTTCGAGTTAAGCAATTTTTGGATAGCAAGAATTTAATAATTTTCAGATTGCAGGAGTTTATCGATTTGGGAATTGTGGGAGTTAAGTGTTTGTTTCTTTAGAATTGCTAGTTCATAAATTATTGCGCAGACATACATATTAGTAAATGGCTTCATTAGTTAATTATGAACGTCACATAATTAAAGAAATTAAGACGAATACAAAATGTTATAAACATAGAAGATGCTTAGTCATGGTGAATATGTTACACATTTAAACGTCCCACCATACAGAACCACCCTGAGGGCGCAACCGTCACATAGGACGGGTTTATACTATGAAAAGGAGAGAAGGGGTGAGGTTGACTGCTCCAATAGTTTCTAATGCTGAAGTTTATTGGTTTTGGTGTTGTCATAGCTATGAAAATTAGCCCCACAGATAAGGAAGATAGGAACAATGATCCTCCCAGTTAAAAGAAGAATTTCATTACTACTTTAGATAATTTTCAAACACCTTTATTTATTAAAATACAACAAATACATTTCAAACTTATCATAATGCAAATCAAACTTATGTAATGGCTTGATGTATAGATTGCTGTACATGTATTTTGTGTTTTGATTCCTTTTGATTGTGCTTTAAAGGTTGTGAAGTACTGGCCTGAAAAAGGAAAGTCTGGTTTCTTGGTTTGGAGGTACCTGCTTCGGCGAGATGATCCTACTCCTGCTCCATGGACTAAGGAAGGAAAAAAGAGGATCAAGGATTTGGGTCTGACTATGCAAGTAAGTGATAACTTTGTTCCAAAGTGCATAATCACATCTGACTAATGGTACAGTTGAGCCTAATATGGATCTTGCGCCACAAAACATAAACCACCACATAGCACAGAACCTAATCATAGGTGTTAAAGTCGTCACTTGACAAAATTACAAGACTATTGTTAAAGTACATTGAAAAACTTTAAAATGAGATCAGAAATAAGTGTCTGGTTTTAATATATCAGTTATTAAAAATATAATGTTTTTGCTTTCAGGTTGTGAATATAAATCAGTATTTGTTGGGTTTATAATTAAGATGATATTTAAATTTCCTTTTAATTTACTAACATGTTTTATTGAAAAATTTATCTGTTTCAGTTATTTAGGTTTAAAAAAATTAAATTTAAAAATGATTACCTTATATAAAATTTAGTTGTATTTTGTGAAAAATTTAATTTACTAATATTTTCTCTAATTTGATTACTTTTAGTATCCAGAAGGCTATCTTGAATCTCTGACAGAAAAGGAAAAAGCTACAGATGGTGAAAAACCAACAGCGAAAAAACGGAAAAAGATGGCCGATAATGGTAAGTAGGTACTAATAAAAGTTTCTGACCTGCAGTAGACTATTTTGTTCGTTTTCCTTTTGTCTCTTGTTGAATGCTGTTTAAAACACTAGATTTTTTAATATTTTTGTGCTAACTAATTACCAAGCTAAATTGAGTTTTTTTTTGTTGCTGTATGTTATGTTTAAAGTTAAGATAACAAGGAAAAGTGCTGAAATTTAAATATATGTGTGGTAAAAGAAATGGTAACAAAGCTAAAAATGTTATTTGAAGTAAATTGACTACCTGGTAAATTAAAAAGCTATTTTCAATCTTTTTCCCTCATTGTGTTCTTTTATTTTTCTATCAAGTTATATAAACTAAGGTGTTGTAAATTTTAATAGAAAAATTACTAGGCAAACATTAACGAAATTTTGGCCAAAATTACTAGGAACTTTTTTCAATTTACTTTTAGGAAAATATCGTGAAAAGTCAGAGTTAAGTTGGTCAACCACCCATTCGGCAGAAATTCTTAGATTATGAAATAAAAATTCAAACATTCTCGCAGCATTACAAGTGATTATATTAATTTTTTTTTAAATATTTCTTTATTACTAAGAATAATACAGTTCTGCATTCATTTTACTCTGACTCAATCGATGGACCGTACACATCTAGACTACGCTAATTCGCCCCTGACAATGCAAGAAAAGAGATCAGATCTTAGTCACAATCTTTATTCATGGTTGGTTCACATTCACATTTCACACACATCCTGTTATCCATGCACAAAGTTGACAAAAACACAAACTACTAATCATAAAGAAAAGCCGATAATAAAAACCTCACATAAAAGTTCACCTAAAAAGCAGAGGTTAACTCTGCTCAACAGACATCGGTCAACAATGGCTGCCAAAAGCCACCTCACACAATTCTCCAGAATCCGTTGCCATCGCTACACACGCAGCATTTCAGTGACCGCAAATACAGCGACCTCTATCAGGAATCGGCTTCAACATGCATGGACCTACTACTTCAAAGAAGATAGTATGAAATAATTATTTATTTGTTCGTGTTGGTTAACCTTTAGCTTTAGTCTTGCATACAGTAAATGGAACAGAATCAGAATTTCTCAATGTTTGGGTTTTGAAAAGAATAAAATAAAAAAAGAAATTCATTTTTTTCAATTTCAAAATGCTTAACATTTTTGACAAAGAAATCTAAGAAAATATCTGGATTTTTGGCCATTTCGGGTTTTGGATGTCTGTATTTGAGACGCTCTACTCTATATAGTCATGCAACTTTCTTGAACCTTACACTTCACAGATGATGAGTTTTTTCTCAATGATGTTGTTATTTCTAAAAAAAGCTATTTGACGTGCTCTCTCAAAGAAAGTCTTTGCTGTATGTTAACCGCTTTAGAATACAGTAGACAACCTGTATACAGAAAGGCCCGAGTATCGTCCGTTTAGTTATCAGCACCCTTTATTTATCACAATTTTTAAAAACCTGAGGTATTTGAGTGAGTTGTGTTTACTGGTTTCTTAACTTATTTTTTATTCTTTCCAGAAAATACTAGTGATGAACCAAAGAAGAAAAAGAAAACTGCCTACACCATTTCTTCTGAAATTCAGAAATTTATCGATGAAGATACTTTAAATAAGAAGTTGTGGAACGAGTGCTCAGAGGTTGTTGCGGAGGGATCTCAGGTATTTGTTTTGTCTATTTTTAAGAAAAATTGTTTTAATTCAAGAAAATGCATAGAAATTTGTAGAATAGTGTTCATATTTTTAAAATTATATTCACATGTAGTTCAGTTGTAGAGGTAGTTCAGTTCTATTATACAACAGACCTCATTTTCTTGGACACCCTTTGTGCTAAACTATATTTCTAATGGTATCTTTTTTATTAATGTATCTTCATTTCCTTAATAGAATTTCTTGAGGAAAGTGGAAGACATATTCTCATGTATTTGCTGTCAAGAAGTAGTCTTTCAACCCATCACAACAACATGCTCACACAACATTTGCAAGGTAATTATATTTCACAAAATATTATGTTATTAAATATGTCGCAATAAAAAAAAAGAAAATTGACAATTGCCCTATTAAAAGAAAACCACCTAACAAGCATTTTTCTAATAGAATAAGCAACCATAAAATATAAGATGATAACAAACAACTGTTAATATATATGATTTCACAGCTTTTTATAACCACACCTATTTTAACAATGCATAACTTTCTTCTGTGTCCCTTAACTGTTTGATTTAATCTCCTAATTTGTTGTATATCTCTTTTTGGCATGTGCAAGGCCCTGCATGACCTTAGCGAAAATTTTGTAACCCTATAAGTAATTATTTAAATTTTGAAAACCAAAAAGAAATGCTGTAACTTTTTTTTTATTGTTGACTTGTAATTTTCTCTAAAGATTTTTTTGTTTTGATTTACTTTTTTAATTTTTTACTTTATTAGTATCAGGTAGATACTAATATCCTAGATATCCGTCCTATTTGTTGTACAGAGCTTTTCAAAAGCCTAACTTTTAATTTAAATTAACAAACGAATCTGAGCAAAAAAAATTTACAATCATTGGTTTTCTCCTCTGTCTCAATGTAGTCCATTGTATAGGGCCTAAATTTGTACAGTTAGTTTTTATAGATATTTTCCATGTAGTAATTATGAACTATAATAATACACCATACTTAATCTGTAAGGTAACATAATTACTTGGTTCAAAATATTAAAGCCTGTTGCAAGTAACCCAAATGGTGTTTTAGAGGAACCATATCAACCAAACCTACTTTTATATAATTTGTATCAGATAAAGAAAGTTCTTGTTGTGTTCTTAGCTTTTTAATATGTGTCCAAAATGGTACTTTCTGTGTTTAAAAAGCTCGTATTTTTCAACAATGAACCTTTCATTTCTGAGTTTAAGTAGAAACTAAATACATATTGTTAAATTTCTGCAGCCTTGCCTAGAGCGCTCATTCAAAGCTGAAGTATACAGTTGTCCCATGTGTCGCCAGGAACTAGAGAAAAGTGCTCTAAGTCAAGGGAACAATGCACTAAAAAATGCTCTTCGTGCACTATTCCCTGGATACGAAGCAGGGCGTTGAAATATGTACATAGGCTCCAAAGTAGTTATTTTAATAAAAATACGTTAATAAAAGATTTTTAAAAAATTGCATGTTTCTTATTTAGATACACTGGAAGCACTAGAGAAGTACGATATTTTCAAAAAGTCTTCCTCTTCGTGTCTTGTGTACGGACAGGCTGGAGAAGAGGGGGACCTAAAGAGTAAATTACATAATAATTGGCTTACAAGACATAAAAAAGTACAACTCTTAATGTGCTTCCATTTTGATAAAATGATCCTTACGTCTAGAATTCGTCACTCTGGCGGATTACATTCCCACCTCCCTCGAGATGGTACGAGAGGCCGCTCGAGCTTGCATCACAAATGTCCAGATCAAATATAAAACTTGGCAATAAACATTTTTTGTCCAATGCTTCAGCTCGCTCGATAAAAGGCAGAACATAGAAGAGAAAAAAAACGTATTAGAAGATGAGTTTTAAAATTCACATTTAAATCACAAAATTTTTGTCAACCATTCTTTTAAGTCCAACTTTTGTCAAAGGTTTTGTGAACAGATAAGCTAAATTTTTCTTGGTGTTTACATACTTTAAATTAAACCGCTTTTCACATACCAAATTTCTGACAAAGTGATATCTTACATCAATATGCTTAGTGCGATTGTTTTCTATTGGTGATTTAGAAAAGTCAATAACAGCCTCGTTGTCACAAAAAGGCTACTTTCGAAATTCAAACTTAGAACCTTCATTTCTTGCATCTTCTTTAATATATTTTGTACCCAAGTTAATTATTTTGCTGATTCGGTCAAAGAAATGTACTCAGATTCAAGTATTGAAAGACACACATTTCTGCTTGAAAGTACGCCAAATAATAGGAGAGCTATCTATGAATAAAATCATACTACCATTAGAAATATGGTCGTCTCCATTTGCAGCACAGTCAGCATCACTAAAACAATTTATTTCACATTTAGACACTTGAGAAATATTTAATTTATAAGATCTGATTTGTTTAAGATAACTTAATAATTTAAGAAGAACTTTCCAATGTGCCAAACCTCAATTAGACTGAAACTGGGATAAGATGTTGACAGCATAACAAATGTCTCAACAAATTCTACCAGCCAAAAAAGATAAAACAACCTAAAATGTTTCTGTAAGGTAATTTAGACATATTGGAAATTTCTTCTTCAGAAGTAGGACACTGAGTTTTAGACAATAGTTCCTGCAGCAATTGGCAGTGAAGCAACAGGGGGTTTAAACTTTTCATAACTTTTATAAATTTTGTCAATATAGGCTGTTTGATGAATGAATAGATCATTGCGTATTTGTTGAAATTCAACACCTAAAAGTTTACAAGTCTCTTTTAAAACTTCAAAATGAAAAATATCAAAACAGTTTGCCCACTCCAATTCGTGAAAATCAAGCCCTATTAGCATATTGTGTATTTCTGAAAACCATTTCCTTCCATACTAGTGTAACCCATAAATGGCTATATTTAACTTACATAGTCTGGCCGATTGGGATCCTGTGGTTGCTGCAGAGTTTCACTTAAGTTAGCATACAGGTAGGCACAGTTTATGATGAGTTGACTATGAGTTTGCACACAAAAATAGAGAAACGCATCCTGATAAGCGAGAAATTGACCACAGGACTGAATGCATCGTTGTAATGAATATCTTTACTCTTAAGGATACCCTGAGCGATCAGTCGAGCCTTATAACGGGCAATATTCCCCTTGTTGTTATATTTCATATTATAAACGCACCTACACCCAATGATTTTTGTGTTGGGTGGTCTTGAAACGTGGCTGGGCCAGGTTTTTCGATGCGGAAGACAGCTTCCCCACTAAAAAAGTCACTTTCTCCAAGAAGGTTTAGTTTGAATTATATCGTCGCACTAGAGCTACTCGAGGGCTATTGGCGACAGGCGTCGTATTTTAGAACCACAGTCAAGTGACGAGCCGACACCTGAGTAGGCACCCAACGCAACCGTTAAGGGCGACATCGTACTCAGCGTTTTGACTTTGGAACATATTTAACGTGTACTCCCTATATACGGGGTATTATTCGTCGGACATATTTGGCTGCACGGGTCGTTTATAGGTCGGCAGTTATTTTGGCAATGCCCGAACCTGGGACCTTTCGCATGCTAGGCGAAAGCCTAACCGACTGGGCTCCCCAGCCCCCCAAGAAGAAAGCAAACGGGGCAGAGGAAGACCCCAAACTAGATGGTTGGTTATGGTGGAAAGGGACCTCAATGCGTTGGGAGTAAACCGATGGAGGGCCATTGAGAGTCAGATGGAGGAGAATTGGAGAGACGGCCTTAGCCTGTAACAGGCTGTAGTGTCAATGAAGAAGAATGTCTTGAATAAGTTCCCAGACGTTACGGTTTAACATTACTTCGACTTCTTCGGTCATAGCTTTATGCCAAAAGACAGCTTCAGGAGTCCTCTTAACGGAATTAAAACAATTTGGGATTACTTTTTCTCATCATGTGCTTTGATTATTCACAATTTACCTTTCCAGAAAAGGCATTTTCCCCACTGAAATCAAAAAGTTCTTTTTTATAAGGAATTTGATTTAATTTACAATAACCTTCAACAACTTTATGAGACATTAGTCTAACATGGGAACCATCAACCCTATAATGACGTCAGTACGTATTTTATCACGTTTTTTAAACTGCTTGGAGATCAATTTACATTTTAGGGGTGATTTCCTGACTTGTACTAGGAACTGGGTCGATTGGTTGGGTTGATTTTGAAGGATCAATTTGGTCATCTGTTTAGAGGAAAGATTCGAATCCGATTTATAAGAATCTTCCATTAATTTCTTCTAAAATTGTACTTTTAGTTGGTGATATAAATATTGATATCATGCAACCCCTCTTAATAATGTCAATGATTATATTGATTTATTGCATGAACACGGTTTCCTATCCTTGATCTCTGATATTGATAGACAAAGGTCAAATACCTGCATTGATCAAATGTTCTTCAGAACTACTCGATTTGAAATGATAAGTGTTTTTCCAGCCCCTATTATTAACAACACAACTGACCATTTGGGTTTGCTGAATAGTTTTTGATAGTAAAAATGCTACAATTCTCAATAAATCTTCAAAAATAAATATGTTGGCAATAAAGGCATTGGAAAATTTCTTAACGTATTATGATTTTAAATTTAAACGTAGTAATTCGATCAATTTGTTAAACGCTATCAAAAACAATTTCACTTTTTTAAAAGTAATAATGTTAAAAAAAAAAAACAGCTGGTAAACAACTGATCTTTTAAACATTATTAAAACTAAAGAAATACTTTACAAAAAATTCATAAAATATCCAGGAGATCTATATTATTCAACTGCTTATAAATCACCCGTAATATTTCTTAAAAATAAAATTAGAACAGTAAAACATGACTTTCACTTAAAATCTTTTATTTAGTTGCACTACTAGTAAATCGCAGTGGAATGTTGTTAATAATATATTAAACAGGAAAAAGAAAGATTTTCTTCTAATCATCTAAGTGATGACCTGTTAGCCAACTATTCTAGTTCATATATTTTGCATCAATTCAAAGTCTTGTGTCCGATAATGAGTGATACCGACAAAGTTTTAAGAATAATTGTTGGAATAAGAACAAGTGTAGTTCTAGTCGTGTTGGTCGTCGGCAACCAACTACTGAGAAAAAATGCCCCTCGGTAGAATGCTTTTTATATTTTCACGGTTATTTATAAATTGTGTTTGGAGTATTCAAAGATGGACTCTAAAAGTGTATATAAGAAGACTTTTCCTTTTGTAAAGCTTATATATTGTTTGATTGACTGTTTTGATGGATTTACTTCTCTCTTTTATATTTAGTTTGTTTAACTCAACGTTATGCCGCCGGTTAGTGGTAAATAAAAATGGATGATTTTAATCAGTTATAATTTCTTGTGCAAAGTGACACAAACAATAATACTCAATCATTTTTCTGCTCCCATATGGAACCTCAGGATATTGTTCTTGTCATTATAAAATTAAATCCGAATAAAAGTTGTGGTACTGACGGAGTGAATGTTACTCTACTCAAAATTTTATTGAATTCTGGTCATTTACAAACTTACACTCTTAAAACAAAAGAGTGAAATTCACTCCTATAGGAGAAGTGCATTTTCGGCACCGGAAAGGAGTGAATATTAACTCAGACTGAGTTAAAACCGCTCGTTTTAAGAGTGTAGGACGCAGATTGTTTTCTTTTATTTCTTTTACCCACTCAGAAAAAGAGTGAAATTAACTCCTATAGGAGAAGTGCATTTTCGGCACGGAAAGGAGTGGAAATTAACTCAGACTGAGTTAAAACCGCTCGTTTGTTTTAAGAGTGTATACTGACATCTTTAATAACTTAACTAACGCTAGTATATATCCTGACATTTTTAAAAAAAATCAATGATTGTTCCTGTGTTTTAGAAAGGAGACCCAAACAATTTTACCAAGTACAGACCCATTTCGATCCTACCAATTTTATCTAAAGTTTTTGAGAAAGTTATCTATGAAAAAATGTTATCTTTCTGAAACAGAACTTATTTTCGAAAAACCAGCTTGGTTTTCTCATTGGGTCAAACAACGAATCAGCCTTGATTAGTTTTAACAATTTTTTTTTATACAATAGTAGTAATAATAAGATTGCGATTGGATTTTTTTTTGGAGAGTTGGAAAAAGCTTTTGATACTGTAGATCATTATCTTCAATTGGTTTTCGTGGAAAATTCTTCGGTTTAGTCAAGTTATTTTTTTCAAATCGTTTGTAATGTGTAACACAGTGAATGGTATTCTGAATGATAGGCTCCCTTTGAAAAAGGGAGTTTTTCAGTGTTCTCAATTAGGCCCTCTCTTTTTTCTAATTTTTATAAATGATTTCTGTAATTTGGATATAAATGGAAAAATTATTAGCTTTGCAGACGATACTGTTTTAATATATTCATCCTCCTTCTCACATGAAGACTTAAACAGTTTAATCAATTCAGATCTTTTAAAAACTCGAAATTGGCACCTAAATAATAATTTAAGCATTAATTATACTAAAACCAAATATATGCTTTTCAGTCTGCATAATAGCACCAGTACTACTTCTCTCAACTTTAAGTCGGTTGCGTTGGGTGCCTACTCAGGTGTCGGCTCGTCACTTGACTGTGGTTCTAAAATACGACGCCCGTCGCCAATAGCCCTCGTGTAGCTCTAGTGCGACGATAATTCAAACTAAAACCTAAAAAAACCTCAACTTTAAGAATAATAACAGAATTTGTTCAGATTTTTGCTTTCTTGTAATGTAACAATCTCGATAAAGTAAATACCATAAAGTATCTCGGTGTTTTTATAGACAATAACCTGAAATAGAAATCACATGCCAATTACATATCAAACAAATTAAGATTCTTTTTAAGACAATTTTATTATTTGAGAAACAAAGTAAACCACATGTTTTTTTATGCTATTACTTTACAATGATTTTGTACATCCCTTGATTAATTATGGAATCCTTGCCTGGGGAGGGGATTACGTTGCAAGCCTCAAAAGAATTATAAACATACAAAATAAATTAGTTAAATTTTTATTAAAGTCAAATGTGAGCATCAACATTGAAAATTAGAAATTGTTAAATATTCTGCCTATTCGCTACATTTATTTCTTTAAAGTTTGTTTATATATTTTTAAGAATCCTGATATGTTCAATAAGTGGGTCTGTATAAACCTTGGGCGGATCCAGGGTGACAATTTGGGGGGGGGGGGGGGGGGACTTATAATAAAAAAATAAAAATAATTTTTAGTTAAAATTATGTTTAATTACAATTATTTTTAATTAACATTGTTTTAATTAAAATTAATTTTTAATTTATTTTTCCATTGTAAATGCAGTTTTTTACTATTAAATTAGTATGTATGTATTACTAATTACTTTTTATAAACATTAATTAGTTTGTATTTTACATAACTCATATTTGTATTATTTAATAGATAATTAATGTCTTATTTTTTGAATAAAAATGGGGTTGTGTGTGTTTCACGGAGAATAGCTGGCAATAGCTCTGCGGTTTTGTTTTCATGTCTCCCGAATTACTGTTGTTTTGGTATTCGGGAGTGAGTTTCCGAAGAGAATATTTTAGTTGTTAATTTTTTTAAATTCCAACTTCTTACAATGCAAGTTTTTCTTGATAAATGATTAAAACAACCAACAGTACAGCAAGAAGTTGTAATTTAAAAAAATAACAAAACTTAGAAAACTCAATTTCGAATAGCAACAAAAGTAATTTGAGAGATATGAAAACAAAACCGCAGAGCTATTGTCAGATCCTCCGTGAAACAACCCCCTTAATAGTAACAATTAAGAAAAATTTAATTATAGAATGCTTTTATTTAAAATTTAACTACTTAGATAATTTAAATCACCTGATTTGTTGTACAGAAATTAAACGACAAGCTTCTATTATTAAATTTAATTATAAAATGATTTGTGTATAAATAATTTTAAATTTACTTAGTTTATAAAAACAGTAGTATATTTAACATATTTCAAAACTTAATTATTTAACTATACTGGTAGTTAATGAACACATTTAATTAAATAGTAATTATTAAAATATTAATCAATATTCTATCTAAATTTTTTTAAAAAAAACCTTGATTTGCATGAGAAGTTTATATATCCATTTTAAATAACACAACTATGGCAACCAGTCGCCAATAGCCCTCCTATAGCTCTAGTGCGACAATAATTCAACATAACCCTAATCATTTATGTCGTTAAAATATATAAAAATAGTAGCTAGTTTTTATAAAACATGTACTTAAATTTTAAACAGCAATTAAAATGTAATGAAAACAGAAAGCTTATTATAAATATTAAATACAAATACATCTCAATGAAATAAATGTTAATCGCGCAACAAATTGCAGTTTTGATGCATTATCATTAATCTCGTTAATCATTTCAATATCATTGAGTACAGGAAATGTCAGAAAATGTTATAAATTGGAACTTACTCATTGATTAGATGAAGAAACCCCTAAAAACTATTCTTCTTACTCTTACTCGTATGACATCCATTTTGCTCCTATGAAATGTAATTGAGACATACGAGACCGAAGGCGCGAAAAACTCCGATTGAAGCATTGAGTCACCTGCTTAACGCCACATTTATTCCAAAAGAAAAAAACAACCACCCGTAATATGGTCTCTTTGGTTATCAGTTTAAAAAATCCAAGTAAAAAAATGAAAATCTTGTTCGCGCGAAACAAGCAACTCATAAAAAAAAAAACAGTACAAATGAAAAAAAATCGACGCCAAAGGTTTTTTTTTCAGACTTGCCGTTTTCTTATTGTAACCGATCCGACGCGTTTTTCCGTTTTCTTCCAAACACAAGCTTTAAAAAAAACACAAAAAGTGTTATACAAAAGCCGTAAGATTTATTACGCCAGCTGCAAATGTTTAGACATTCTTTTAGAACGATTTTTAAATGAAATTCATAATATTGGTCACGTTGGCTCCACCGTTCGTCATCGGTAGTTTGCTTTTTAAGTATACTATAGTTTAGTTTGAAATATCGTCGCACTAGAGCTACACGAGCGCTATTGGCGACCGGCGTCATAATTTAGAACCACATTTAGGTGACGGAGCTGACATCTGAGTAGGCACCCAGCGCAACCGTTAAGGTAGACATCGTACTTAGCGTCGGGACTTTGGAGCATATTTAACGTGTACTCCCTCTACACGGGGTATTATTCGTCGGACATTTTTGGCTGCGTGGTCCGTTTATAGGTCGGCAGTTATTTTGGCGATGTCCGGACCCGAACATGGGACCTTCTGCATACAAGGCGAACGCCTTAACCGACTGTTCCCCGAAATATTCCCCTTGTTGTTATATTTCATATTATAAACGCACCTACACCCAATGATTTTTGTGTTGGGTGGTCTTGAAACGTGGCTGGGCCAGGTTTTTCGATGCGGAAGACAGCTTCCCCACTAAAAAAGTCACTTTCTCCAAGAAGGTTTAGTTTGAATTATATCGTCGCACTAGAGCTACTCGAGGGCTATTGGCGACAGGCGTCGTCGACAGAGCTATTGTCAGATCCTCCGTGAAACAACCCCCTTAATAGTAACAATTAAGAAAAATTTAATTATAGAATGCTTTTATTTAAAATTTAACTACTTAGATAATTTAAATCACCTGATTTGTTGTACAGAAATTAAACGACAAGCTTCTATTATTAAATTTAATTATAAAATGATTTGTGTATAAATAATTTTAAATTTACTTAGTTTATAAAAACAGTAGTATATTTAACATATTTCAAAACTTAATTATTTAACTATACTGGTAGTTAATGAACACATTTAATTAAATAGTAATTATTAAAATATTAATCAATATTCTATCTAAATTTTTTTAAAAAAAACCTTGATTTGCATGAGAAGTTTATATATCCATTTTAAATAACACAACTATGGCAACCAGTCGCCAATAGCCCTCCTATAGCTCTAGTGCGACAATAATTCAACATAACCCTAATCATTTATGTCGTTAAAATATATAAAAATAGTAGCTAGTTTTTATAAAACATGTACTTAAATTTTAAACAGCAATTAAAATGTAATGAAAACAGAAAGCTTATTATAAATATTAAATACAAATACATCTCAATGAAATAAATGTTAATCGCGCAACAAATTGCAGTTTTGATGCATTATCATTAATCTCGTTAATCATTTCAATATCATTGAGTACAGGAAATGTCAGAAAATGTTATAAATTGGAACTTACTCATTGATTAGATGAAGAAACCCCTAAAAACTATTCTTCTTACTCTTACTCGTATGACATCCATTTTGCTCCTATGAAATGTAATTGAGACATACGAGACCGAAGGCGCGAAAAACTCCGATTGAAGCATTGAGTCACCTGCTTAACGCCACATTTATTCCAAAAGAAAAAAACAACCACCCGTAATATGGTCTCTTTGGTTATCAGTTTAAAAAATCCAAGTAAAAAAATGAAAATCTTGTTCGCGCGAAACAAGCAACTCATAAAAAAAAAACAGTACAAATGAAAAAAAATCGACGCCAAAGGTTTTTTTTTCAGACTTGCCGTTTTCTTATTGTAACCGATCCGACGCGTTTTTCCGTTTTCTTCCAAACACAAGCTTTAAAAAAAACACAAAAAGTGTTATACAAAAGCCGTAAGATTTATTACGCCAGCTGCAAATGTTTAGACATTCTTTTAGAACGATTTTTAAATGAAATTCATAATATTGGTCACGTTGGCTCCACCGTTCGTCATCGGTAGTTTGCTTTTTAAGTATACTATAGTTTAGTTTGAAATATCGTCGCACTAGAGCTACACGAGCGCTATTGGCGACCGGCGTCATAATTTAGAACCACATTTAGGTGACGGAGCTGACATCTGAGTAGGCACCCAGCGCAACCGTTAAGGTAGACATCGTACTTAGCGTCGGGACTTTGGAGCATATTTAACGTGTACTCCCTCTACACGGGGTATTATTCGTCGGACATTTTTGGCTGCGTGGTCCGTTTATAGGTCGGCAGTTATTTTGGCGATGTCCGGACCCGAACATGGGACCTTCTGCATACAAGGCGAACGCCTTAACCGACTGGGCTCCCAGCCCCTTAAGTATGCAATAACTTTAAGGTTTCGGTTAACCGTCTTTATACCTATATGGTCAAAACATATATTATTAGGGCTCTTTGGAAAATTTCTATTGTTGACAAAATTTTAAATTGACTACATTAATTTGTGTCTGACGCGTAACAATAAACATACTCATATTCATAGTCACTACAGATACTTTACAATAGAAATTACGATAGAAAAAAAGCGCGAAAAACTCCTAACTTATAGTACACTTATTTCACTTGTATTAAGCAAAATAAAAACCCTAAAAATGAAATTTAAAAAATAGTCATAGTGGAATTTCTTTGATTTATCAACGAACAAATTGCACTATTATACTTGAAAACGAATTTAAATATATCTGTCAATATTTTATTTCTATTATTTTTTTTTATACTTCCTTCCTATTCGAGAGGATAGCCGTCGTTATTGGCGCCATAAAAAATGTATCTAAAATCTTATTCCCGCCAAAATTGCGATTGGCTTAAAAATAAATCCAAAGGGGGGGGGGGGGATAGTTTTTATTTCTTTTTTTTAACATTGCGCAATAACCTGTTCCCCCAAAGCGCCCGAGCCGTAATATTTTTTTCCATGTTCTAGTTCTAAGTTGAGAATGCAACGAGTTGTAGTATAAATATTTGTAAAAAATAAAAACATTTCTTTACCAAGTTGATTCTATCTAGTATGAATTTTAAGATCCCCCCCCCCCCCCCCCCGTGGATCCGCCACTGGTATAAACCCAAGAAGACCTGATAATATTTAAATCAGTCCTAAACTTAAAAAGAACATTTTTTGTAAAAATTTTATTTATCTTGCGCCAAGGTTTTTTTTTTATGGTCTTCTGCTTGAAATACAATCTTTAAATAATTTTACTTCTTTCAAAAACCAATTAAAAATCTTTTGTGTGATATTCTTGATATATAGAGGACTATTTTTAATTTATTGCATACAGATATTATATTAAAATAAAAATACTGTACAGTAATTCATCGATTGTTATTGACTAACCATATAAAATACATCCCCAACCTTTCTGTTGTCATAACAATATTTTACTTCTATTTTATGTGTGTTCTTTTTTGTGTGGTCCTTGTGACCCTAGGTGTTTGACCTACTTTATTGTTATTTTATTTTCCTTCGTTTTTGTCTGTACTATGTTGGGTGAAAAAATAAAAATTAGTATTACGCTTTAAAAAATATAGGATATAAATATAGGATTTGTGTTCATTTTAATATAATATCTCAGTTTCGTTTTAGCCTTCACAAAATGACGATAGATGGCAGCACCACATTATTGTATATTCAGTTTAAAATGGGAATGCACCGCTAAGGCTTCGCTAAAAAATTCTTAACCCGAAAGCAGGCGCGCGAAAAAAAACAACGGGAGTTGGCACGGAGGGTATCTCACACCAGAACGTTTTTCTTTGATATTTGCGATCATAAATGGTGTGCAAAATAATTTTTATAACTAAATAAAAGTATAAGATACATCTAATAACATTTTTAATGTGAAAAAAGGCTACTTACAATTTATTCGTGCATTTTCTACAGATAGAAGCCATATGCTCCATGCATATATTTTTTTTGACATTTTTCACATGTAAAATCGTGTTGCGCATAATTAGTACAAGTTGCGCGCGCAGCTTGGAGTCGCACGCAGTTTTCAACCAGTGACGTGGTCATTAGTTCGAACTTTAGTCACTGGGTTGCTGGTCACGTGACTAAAAAAAAGTTCCGATTGGGATGTCTGTTTACAATGATAGTCTGTGATTGTAAACAGACATCCCAATCGGAACTTTTTTTCAGAGAGTCACGTGACCAGCCACCCAATGACTAAAGTTCGAACTAATGACACGTCACTGGTTGAAAACAGCGCTTCCAAGGTGCGCTCGCAACTTGTACTAATTATGCGGAACTTGTAGAAATTTTGCACAAACTTGGATAAATTAATGCGCGCGACTTTTAAAAAGGATTGCGGAGGAGAAGAAAATTGTGACTCGAGAGCGGCCTGGAGACATGTTTTTTGTTATATTCTTTTCTCGTCAAAACACAATTTTTTTATGTTCTATGTATTTTATGAAACTATTTTATGTTCCCAAGGATATTGATATGTAAGTGTTTTAAATATTTTATTTATTCAAATATTCTTGTAAGTTTTCTTTCATCAGCGCTCCCTCTACACGGGGTATTATTAGTCGTACATTTTTGGCTGCACAGCCGTTTATAGGTCAGCAGTTATTTTGGCGATGCCCGGCCGGTTTTGAACGCCGCCCCTGTATGAGGGCCCGAAATTCTGACGACTGGGCTACGGACCCCCATTACTTTAGTTATAAAATGGTTTCTTAAGAAAAAAGTGCTGATATCACAAAGTGCAACCTTTCTTGGTGTTTTCACTTTCTCCACTACTCGTGATGGGAGGACCATAGATTAAATACCCTCTAGATCTGCAACTCTGATTGGATTACCATTAAGGATTTTCTATATTGAAATTGACATAGAAACTAGCGCCCCTATAGTGTCTAAGGGAACTAATGTAATGGTTTCTGGCTGCCTATTTTTAGCCTCCTTTAGAAGCTTTAACCGAGCCAATAACGCCACATAATTTAAAACCCTGGTAAAGTGACGAAAGAAAACTACTTTTGATGAGAACGCATCGTTGCCATGCGATTTGGTATAATTTTAATGCAATTAAAATGGTTGCAGTTGTAGTTAAACTTATCTCTTGGTTTAATTTAATGAATTAAATACTTTTTCAATTTATTAAAAAGTATAAATTTTTTGACTGTGTTAAAGCTCAGGAAGAACAGGCAGCAGGAAGCAAATTTTACCTACTTTATTTATTTTTAATGAAATCACTTTTCGGAAGACAATATTTCTCAATGTTGGTGTTGTTACTTCCATGGTTGGGTGTTTTTGAGAAGGAAACGTAGGACTTCCTCAATTTCGCTTTCGCAGCCTGCTGCCTTTTCAAGTGTGGTTGTCCCTCGTTTTGCTTTTTTCTTTAGTTTGAGATACCGGGACGGTCTTCCTCATCTGTAAGTTACAATACTTTTTTTTGTTCCTTGTGTCTGTAGCCCCAGCAAGTAGTCTGGCGGTGAACAGTATTTTTCTTCCTGCAAAACTGAACATCCAGAGCTATGTGAGCTCCAATATGGGGGACTCGTACCAATACCAAGCGGACCGTGACCCCGAAAGGATTCTAGAAGAAGCGTCCAAAAACGGATGCACCAAGTTTGTGCTGTTCGTTGAACACGTGTCCGGGAATGGTATCCCGAAAAATAAACCGGTAGCACTTAAATCTGAAATTGAACGCAAAGTTGCAGATCACAAACTCATAGGAGACCTTAGATTTACGAGAGCTAACAAAATTGTTGTGGTCTCCCCCAGCCTCGAATGTGCGCGTCAGGTTAGCAAGCTTAACAGCCTATTAGGTGTCCCGGTCAAGGTGGTAATCCAAAGAGATAGCATCACCAAAAAGTTTGCGTTTAGGGATATCCCCTCCGATATTTCTCTGCGCCAAGTCGCAGAGGAAATCGAATCGTCGAATTGTGTGGTGGTCTCTGATCTTAGACGATTTACCAAAAAAGAAGGTGGATCCCTCACACCTTCCGAAACTGTTCTTGTCACCATCCTAGGAACCCGGCTCCCATCTGAGCTCAAACTGCGGTACAGAATCCACAGAATATCTCCCTTCGTCGACAAACCGAGGCAGTGTCCCCGTTGCTTCCGGTTCGACCACCCACCCAAATTCTGCCCTAAAGAACAACTGTGCATCAACTGCGGCAGCGAGGGGTGCAATCCTCAGTGTCCCAACCCGACTCGCTGTCCCAACTGTCAAAAAGACCACAGAGCCGACTACGACAAGTGTGAATCGCGTCTCGTGGAGGGTCAGATCCTTCAACTGAAAGAAAAGAATAACCTTTCATACGCGGAGGCGAGGATTCAGACTTCAGTTCAAAGCCGCCAGTCCAAAGCGGGCGTACTCGAACGCTGTGAGTTGCCAACCAAGCTCGATCAACATCCAAGATCAAATCGATAAATCTGTGGAGAAGGCGGTCGGCAATGTCCTAATAGAAGTTAAATCCGTCATTTCTGAGGCTTTGGGAGTAAGAGACCAGTTACTTGAAAAACTTATTCTCCAGCTTGACCGAATAGCGGCAAAGCTTGACCTACAATCTTCCAACTGCCCGAATACCCCCCTCCACCCAACCCAGCTTTCCCAAAGTACACCCCCAAGAAACAGTGCTGGTGCCCTGATAAGTGAGACCGAAAAATTAACCCAACCCACCAGAATTGCGGATAAAACCAAGATTAACGAACTACTACTGAAAAATAAAAAAGCTAGAAGCTCAAGTGCGTCTATTTCCCTCACGTCCACGCTGGGGGTAAATGACCGAAATGTTTTGTGCGACGCGATGGACATCTCTCAAACCTCCTCCCCTGCATCGAGAGGGGCCGCGGAGGGGGGCCTGGTTAGTTAGCACCCCCCGTCCGATCCAGGCAAACCAGGGAAAAATTCAGCTTGCCAATTTCATTCTATTTTTAATAACGTTCTCGTCAATCCGCTGTGTTCAATGGAATTCCAGAAGCCTATGCAACAAGAGGCACTGGGTTTTACACCCCTCATTTCCCAACTATGACATCCTGGTTTGCCAAGAGTCGTACCTCAAACCTGACAGGTCCTTTCAAAGAGTCCTATATAGGGTAAGACTGACCTGGCAGACACCATGGACCACCGGGACAATATAGGGTGGCATTGTGGGCGATTGCCGATTGATTTGGATCGCACTTACATAGCAGCGCGCGCTGTAACGGTGCGGTTCGATTCCCGCCTTGCCCTGGGTGTAATCCCTTCTTCTATATCAAATTATAATTAACTAGCACTTTTGCCACTCTATTCGGGCTCCATAGTGAGCCATGGCTGCCGATGGCAGCTCAGTACGAGTCGTTCCTCTACCCTACTATAGAACTCTTTGGTCCTTTCACATCCCAAACTTCACTCTCTTTAGGCAGGACAGGCCTGGCCCTCAAAACGGAGGTGGTCTTTGTATTGCAGTAAAAAACGACTTACAAGTCACTCGCATCGATTTCTCTCGCCTCCCTACCAGTGAGATTGAAATCATTCTTTGATTAACATTTACGCCCCAAGAGGTCGGCTGGATGCGCCATGGCTTGACGCTATTCTTTCGGCCATCGACCCTCCTTTTATTTTCTTTGGGGACTTTAATGCGCACCACCTTCACTGGGGGGCGGCAAGGAATTCACCTGGTGGGTCTGTGCTCGCGGACTGGCTTGAATCCAATAACATTATTCTCGTCAATGACACTACCCCAACACACATCTCCCCAAGCGGTCAGCTGTCACTAATTGACCTTACATTGTGTGACCCTAGAATTTTTCACGATATCAACGTGTCTGTCTCAAATGACACCTTTAGCAGCGACCATTTCCCAGTTTCCATTTCACTAGGCAGCTCTGCAGCTCCAACTGCTCACAGATTCCGCTATAATTGGTCGCAGATCGAGAAGTGCCTCCACAGTGAGCCGTGGGACCCTGAGGCCACCCTTGACAACATCACGGACCTTTGCAAGTCCTTACTTAAGTCAAATGCAACTAAAGTTAAAATCACCAGTTATATCAATTGCCCCTGGTGGTCCTCAAAATGTGCTTACCTGTTGCAGAAGAAGCGCCGGTTTCTAAAGATCGCGTGTAAAAAGATTTGTACAACCTCGTTCATCAAATTTAAGAAAGTGAGCGCTGAGCTGAATAGGCTAATTCTCGAGCTGAAAAGAAAGCACTGGGACGCGGTCTGCGAAGAGGCTGGTTCCTCTGGGTCCATCTACCGCATTCTTAAAGGTCTGAGGAGAAGAGAGCCTGTCTGGCCATCGTCGCAGAATTCGCTGGTGGTTGGGGGGATCAGTGTCACCTCCCCGCTGGCTCAAGCTAATTGTATGGCAGTAACCCTTATTAAACCTAAAATTGCTACAGGAATCCCATTGGATTTTGGGCCGCCAAACGTCCACAGGAGCCTTGGTAGTCCCTTTTCTCTTAACGAACTGGATCACGCCCTTGAAAAAACCCGTAACACTACCCCAGGTCCCGATGGGATTCCGGCTAGGCTCCTAAAGGCTCTGCCTGTTCACATAAAAGTAAGTCTCCTAAACGCCTACAATAAACAGCTGGCGGTCGGGCGTGGTCCCCGATTGTTGGAAAGAAACAACTATTATTCCTATTCATAAAAAAAATAAACCGGAAACTCGTCCCTCCTCATACAGACCAATCGCCCTTACCCCCGTCATCGCCAAAGTCGTTGAACGAATGATCCTGTGTCGCATCCTCCCAGTTATCATGTCGTCACAGAGTATTCACCCTCGCCAGGCTGGATTCCTCCCATTTCGTGGATGTGACGTTAACCTCTCTATTCTCTTGCATGACATCCATAAAGCAAGAACAACGAAAAAGTTCATAGCAGCTATTACCCTCGACCTTAAAGGTGCGTATGACCACGTGTGGATCGATGGGTTGTCCTATAAACTGGCCCAGCTCGGTATCCGAGGAGCCCCCCTCTTATGGATTCACAATTACCTGCTAGATCGTAAGATACGTGTGAAATGGCGGGGATCCTTCTCCACCACTCTTACTAGCCACCGAGGAGTGGGTCAGGGGTGTGTGCTCTCCCCTGTGCTCTTCTTCGCCTATATGCACGACCTCTTTGAAATCCTGCCTTTCGGCGTTAAATGCTTAATTTTTGCTGACGATATTATTATCTACCAAGAGGGAGAAAGCTGGAATTTTATCCAAAGGAAACTGCGAATCGCCCTCCAGTGTATTAGCCAGTGGTGCGAGGTATGGAAGATGGAGATTGCACCTGACAAATGCGAGGCAATTAACCTGTCTAGAAGAAGGACCAGTCCAACGTTTGATTTCTCCCTTAATAACATTACGATCCCGTGGTCTACGTCCATTAAATACCTCGGAATCCTTCTGACTAGTAATTTATCTCTGAAGCCTCACTTTCAATCTCTGAAGAAAAAAGCTTTCAAAAGAGTTCAGTTCCTTAAAATGATATCTGGGAAAAGCTGGGGCACCCGCTCTCGTCATCTTATCCAAATCACTAACAGCACTATTAGAAGCTTGTTTGACTACGGTTGCATGATTTGGGCTCAAGGTGTGTCGGAATAGTTCCGAAAGTGGCGAGGGCTACCCATTTCTTCCCAAGACTCGTTTCTTTGGGTCGCAAGAGAAGATTTGTTAAGTTTGTTTTGTCATAGCAGCCCCAGCTTAGCTTCAACAACCAATTTGGTGGAACTAGGGTTAATTTATCAGCGTGAAGAATTCTGACAGCGGAAGAACACACGACTTCGGCTGGTAGCCAAGTTAACGGGGTTTTGTAACTGTAGGATTAAAATTTATCGTCTAACCTTTTTATAAGTGGCTGTTACACATGTAGCCGTGGTTTTTGTTCCTTTTTCTTTCTAGCGTACATAGTTGGACAAAATATTAAGAACAGCTAGCGTATTATGGGCAGAATGCTATTTGGCGACTTTGGTCGTTCGTGAAAAAGTAAACACATGGTTGCTATAAGATTTATGTAAACATCTATTGAGTTGAACTGGAATGTTTACCAATTTAAGTAAGTTTTGTCTGTTCGGCTACAAAAGGAAAGTTGCCAAATCGAAACCGGCCATAATACGCTAGCAGTACCAAATATTTATATATATAATAGAGAAGTAGCCAAGATCTTTCCATTTGTTGTCGGACCACCCCATAGGACTCTACAGAGGAAATACAATATTCTACATCTAATTATATCTTGACATTCATAAGTAAAAGTACCATATTTTACTAAAGAAGTCGGCTGGCCCCATTTAAGAAGCACATCTATGCTAGAAGAACGTTAAATATGGGATGTACTTCCGCGCAAGCTTAAAACACACTATAGTTCTATTCACAAAAAAGTACACAAGCGATAACATACTTTTCTTATTTTCTTTGAAGTAAATTATCACATAAAATATAACTTTAAAACTTCACCATAACATTATGAAGATTACCGGTTCTTGTCGGAGTTTGTTGTTGATCTGTTTCGTTCGCGGCTACAGCTAGCATCTTACTTGGAAGTAAAATTCAAGAAGTTATAGTAATTATCAAAGAAAATTAAGAATAAAAACAGTGTTCGACTTTTATATTAAAGTCACTGGAAAATAAATAATAGAAGACTGTTAGGCTTAATGAACCGTGAGCAATGGCGGAAACCATCGAAGTAAATAAGACACTTTTTAATGACTTAAAATGTACCCCACTCTCGCGTCTGAAATGAATTCCCGTCTGAATCTGAAAACGTCTTAAACTGGCCGTTTTTTTGTCCTTTTCAGTCATCGATGGTGTCTTATATGACGTCACATGGTTTTTAAGGCACGTTATGATGTCTTAAATAATGAAGATAGTTAGCATTTAAGACTCTTAATGGGTCTGAAATCGCGTTTAAGACTCTTTTTGATCTTAATTTAAGACAGAACGATTTGCTGTGTGATAAACAGAAATATAACATTTTCAATTCTCCCAAATAGCCACTTCTCAATATGCTTTACTTTTTAACGATGCCTCACAATCCATGTCCATCACGTTTCATTGCAGATTTAAAATGTTTTCTACAGCAGAAATTAATTCCCGTGTTTTTAAAGTATCCGTGTGATCGCAACCCAATACCTCTTCCTGGACTTCTAACAATTCTCTATAAAACTGTATGGCATTTTCAAATTTATCTTCGTTTTGTAATCTAACGCCCATAGCATGACCATTGACCAAGATAAGTAGCAACCTCAATATGTTTTTTCGCCAAGTCGAAAGCAGTTTTGCCATCATTGTCACGGATATTAAAATTAGCTCCTATAATGACATGCACCATTCAAGCTCCCGCTGTCTGCTGCCATATGAAGCGGAGTCTTCCCCTCATGATCTTGCACATCTACATCTTTTCCCCAGTCATAAGGAACTAGGGGTTCTTCATCAGAACGTCCCTGTTTTAAATAATATAGTCGTCCAGACTATATTATTTAAAACAGGGACGTTCTGATGAAGTGGACTGCAGATAAGTAATAACGAGTTTTTGACGTTTCCGAGTGATCGCTTCCCAATTTCTCTTCCTGAATACTTAACAATTCCTTATAAATCTCTAAGGCATCTTCATATTTGTCTTCATTTTGAAAATCCTCACCCATGATATGACCAATGTAAGAAGCTACCTCAATATGTTTTTTTCCCAAGTCGAATGCAGTCTTGCCATCATTGTCACGAATAGTGAGTTTTGCTCCCATTGATACGAAGGCTTTGACGTTTTCCAAGTTCCCCTTGTCTGCAGAGATATGAAGTGGCGTCTTCCCCTCACCACGAGTTTTTACATTTAAGTCTTTTACCCAGTCATAAGGAACATGCGGTTTTTCATCAGAACGTCCCGTTTCAAATAACATAGTCTGAACTAGAGATAAGTAACCACGAGTTTTTAACGTTTCCGAGTGATCGCTACCCAATTTATCTTTCTGAATTGTTAACAACTCCTTATAAACTTTTAAGGCATCTTCATATTTTTCATCTGTTAAATATTTCTTACCCATGACATGTCCAAGATAAGATGCTACTTCAATGTGTTTCTTCCCCAAGTCGAAAGCCGTATTACCTTCATTGTCAAGAATATTGAAATTAGCTCCTGATGATATCAACACTTTGACAACATCCAAATGTCCAGCATCAGCAGCTCCATGAAGTGGCGTTTCCCCAGCACTGTCTTGTATATCCATGATAACGAACAGCAATTTTGTAACACACAATATGTGACAGCAAATTATTTAGTTTAAAGTTCTAATTACGACTGATGAAAGCAAGATATTGACGGTGTCTTACTTTATCTGGTACGACCCACAGACTATCATTGTAAACAGACATCTCAATCGGAACTTTTTTTTCAGAGAGTCAAGTGACCAGCAATGACACGTGACTGGTTGAAAACTGCGTGTGACTCCAAAGTGCGCGCGCAACTTGTACTAATTATGCGCAAACATGGATAAATTAATGCGCTCTATTTTGAAAAGTTTGCGGAGGAGAAGAAAATTGCGACTCGAGAGAGGCCTTTAGACATGTTTTTTGTTATATTCTTTTCTCTTCAAAACACAATTTTTTATGTATTTTATGTAACTATTTTATGTTCCCAAGGATATTGATAGGTAAGTGTTTTAAATATTTTATTCATTCAAATATTCTTGTAAGTTTTCTTTCATCAACGTTAAATGCTCGATCACTAAAGAATGATTTGTCATTTTTGTATTGAAAAGTTTCGATATATGTAGCTTAACATAGCTAAAGCATCTGGTTATTTTAGTCTTCGGTAATTATTTTTTTATTTAAAGTAATAAAACGTTATTAGACTATTATCTGAGTAACACTTTTCTTTTTCGTGTACCTTCATTAAATAAGTTAAGATATATATTGAGTTATAATATTGTTGTTAGTTTTTAAAACTATGTTTTAAACAAATGACTTAACTGCCGCCCTATAAACGGCCCGTGCAGCTTAAAATGTCCGTCGAATGTCCCCGAGTAGAGAGAGTGCATGTTAAATATGATCCAAAGTCCCAGAGCTGCGTACGATGTCGCCCTTAACAGTTGTGTTGGGTGCTTACTCAGGTGTCGGCTCGTCACTTGATTGTCGTTCTAAATTACGACGCCCGTCACCAATAGCCCTCGTGTAGCTCTAGTGCGATGCTCTAGTCTAGTGCGAACTAACCTAACTATCCTTTAAACAAATAACCATTTATTCCTTCGTCAAAAGGAATAAAATTATGTTTTTGTAATGCTTTCTACTATATATCACTTCCTTTGCTTTATGTATATAAGTCGTTACATGTCACTGTTTTTTTAAATATAATTTTAATTTACATTTGATTTGTATTAAGACTTTATTTTTGAATACTAAAACATGTATATTTGCCACTACTTTTATAAAATTTTTTTTTATCAAATGTCTAGTTATTATTAAATTTAAACGCAGTGCTATTCTGTTTCATACCTTTTCAATTGACGCATGTGTGTGCACACACAATTTGTGTATTGAGTTCAAAATTAATCTATTAACTAGTTATTTTCAAAAGTTGGTTAGTTACTTTTCTCTATTTTATTGTTTTTAAATTGTAATTCAAATCATCTATAAATTAACAATTTGCTTTGGAATCAATCATTATTTTTTGCCGCGTTTTAAAACAATGATATTTTGACTGTTTGAATAACTGTTGCTTGTTGTTGAATGACTGTTTTTTTCAGAATGAAAAAAAGGATGGACTTGCTTGGGCGAAACGATTTGTTGAGTTGGAACCTAGCTATTTGTATAACAGTGCCCGAGTTTGTGTCGACCATATCTCGGAGTGGGCTTTTTCATCCACTGGAAAAAACTCATTAATAATGCTCTCCCGGAGACTTTGCAATCGCCATTTCTAAATATCCCTAATAATCCCTTCTATATATCTTTATGAAGGACCAGTTACCACTATATTTGTAGGAATTTCTACTCCTAAAATAATAAATTTATCAGGCGGGATAAATTTACAGTTTCCAAAAATAATTTGCCATTTCCTTTATCAAAATTCATTAAACTGTTTACTTTTTAATTTATGCCACATGTTGTGTTTTTAGTACCTAATTATTCTTTAAATTTTAAGAAAAACTTGGTCAATAGTTAGAGCTGATATTTCCATACAATAGGCAATTATTGATTAAATACTTACTATTTCATTTCACTAAAAAATAATTTTCCATCTTGGCAAAATTAAAATTTAATGTCTAACAATATATATTGTAAATTAATCGCTTTGGTTATATAATGAGCATTTTAAAAATTTTGTGGATTTATTCATAATTTTGATGTGATGTTTTTAAAAAAGCTTTTTCTACATAGGATGAAGAAATAGATGAGCTTACTTGTGCGAAAACTCATTCCATAACCTCTATCTCAAAAAGGGCCAAATACCACCTGTAAATTATTCATATTTTTTTCCTTAATCATCGGATTATTTAGAAAAATTATTTTTAGTTATTTTTATTTGCTAGAGCTTTAATTTATTTGAGAAAAAAAAACATTTTATAATCAAACACTTTATTTGTAATAACATTATTTCTAGGTTTTTGTATGTTCTGATATTATACAAACGGCTCTGTTATAAAATAATAAGCAAAGGGAATATTCATGTTTTTTTTAACACAGAAAAGCCATTGAAAGAAAAACTATATTTACCATTTCAAAACTTGTAAATACTTAATTGTCTTTAAAACTTAATAATTAATTGTAAATTTATCTACATACTTATTATTTTGAAATTTATTTTTTGCAGTCCCATTATTACTAATTCCTTTCTGCTGAAAAAAATTTCTGGTAATATTTGGAAAAGTTAATTGATATGCCTGAAGTTAATTGATATGTATAATTTGTAATATAAAAATTATTTTACAAATGTAAAATTTTTAATTGTAAATTAAAGCTTTAAAATTCTTTTTCAATGTGTTGCGGTAATTTCTGTTTGCATATTTATTTAAAAAATATTATAAAAAATTATCATACACATAAAAATATTATAAAAAATTATCATACATAAAAAATATTATAACAATAGTTAACATATATTTCAGTGAATATATAAATAATATATTCACTGAAAATTAAGTGTGCATAATTTAATTTTTAAATATATTTTTAATTTAATGGGCACACATTAAGTCTTGAGTGGTAGCAGTTCTCTACAGGAGTGAATATAAGGGCTCGATTGGTGAATGAATACAGTGGACAGAGCTTACCGTGTCAAACCCCCAATGAAATCCAAGAGTGGTACGTCACGAAAAACAGGCTTATTAAGAAAAGCGAAAATTACACGAGTTACGGAACGTTTATAGCTGTGTTAAAATCTTCTTTTGGCGGTTAAAAATAAGCAGCTAAAAACTTTCCAAACCAGACAGAATAGTAACAAGTTTCATCACTTGACCAGGTTTTTAAATTACGAGGCGTTATTGGCTATGTTAAAGCTCCTAAACAGAGCTAAAAATAGGCAACCGGAAACGACTACACTTGTAGCGCCCCTAGTGACTAAACTTGTTACTGATGTTGATGACGTCTAAGGGGGTGGAGACTTTTCGCCTCATTCACCTACGTAAGTGCGCAGTCTGGCGAGCTTGTCTGTGCTTACAATTATAATGATAGTCTGTGCTGAGAGTGGGTATGTCACACCCTGCGCGCCCGTTCCCGGGAATTCTTAAAATACATGTTAGGCTTGGTAAACAGAAGTAATAGCTTCAAAAATTACGCCGAATTTCCGAAATCTTCGGAAAATCAAATGTGAGTAGCCGGTTTTGAAATGAGTTGCACTATAGCGTATCTGTTCTATGTGAGTTGTGTTCATGTGTCGATTAGAAATTTAAAAGCAAAATCTTAAAATAAATTTTAACAACAACGTTTTATGTATATTTTAATAATCTCCGATTTACTTAGGTAATAAACTTTTCAGGCAAAAGTAGCAAAATATTTTTCTTTCAAAATATTTAATTTAATAAGTATATTTAATGACTTCAGAAGGCATTCAGGTAACTGTAATTTTCTTCCATCAAAGCGCATACTTCGTCTATTCTTTTATTATGTTGTAGAGACATTTGGGAATTTTTCCCTATTTTTGGTAGCCTTACACATAATCTCCCCTTAGCCTGAAATTAAATACAAGCCACAAACTTCAAACCAGTGGCGCAACTGGAAATGTTTCCTGCATCAATTGATTAACTACTTTGAAGGCGTTTCTTATTAATATCAATCAAGGATCAAGACATCACTAACTGTCTCTTAACACCTCTTACTAATTGATCCCCGAGGTTTCCTTTCATTTTCGGGTTGATTTATTCTCCCCCACACCCTTTTTATTGACATTTTTGTTTCTCAGAGACAAACTAGAGTAAGTTTAAAAATAATTTTCGCCTTTTACATTTCTGAGATAGAATTGAATTCTCATATTGATTATTACAACGCGATTTTTGCAAGTTAACATTATTTTTATTAGGGCTAGTTTGAATATTTGCATGAATAAGAGATTGCTGAAGTTTTTAAACTTCACTTCACAGACTAACAGTGCAACATCTCATTTTAACTGCAAGGGCGTGCGCCTTTGGGCAACCGAATTTAGCGATTATTTTTATTGGTTTATTAATACCATAAACACGTCACGTCTGAATGGCCAGAAGGTCCCGAGTTCGAATCTCGGCATACGGGCATGGATATTTTGTGTTGTGTATTTTTCCTGAGCACACTGCTACATACCTGCTCATTTAATCTGTGGAGGAAGTCCCTAACAAGAGCACGATTGCGCCAATGGTTTTCTTTGTGTGCCCGCTCAGGTGCCGACCTAAGTGACGAGGGGTTATCAGCTGTGTTAAAGCTCCACACAGGCTAGAAATAGACATCTGGAAAACGCATAACCTAACCACAAACAAATTTAGAGGGGGCCCGGGTGGCCCAGTGGTTGAGATCGCTGACCATTACGCTAACAGTCTGCGCACTGCATCGGGTGCGGGTTCGATCCCCGCCTTCGCCTTGGGTGTAATTTCTCTCTGTGTTAGTAAAAATTCTGTCTGTGTCTGTCTTACTTGACGAAGGTTTATAAGCGGGTCTCTGATCAAGCACACAAGCCGGAAATACATGTACCAACCAACCAAATTTAGAGTGGCGAAGCTTAGCTACAGTGAGCTAACAGCACAAGCCTTTTATGTTTTTCTGCCTACCTACCTAAGAAATTTAGGTTTTGGTTAACCAAGATTTCAAGGGGCGTTGATGAGCCTAGTGGTTAAGATTTCGGTCTCGGGATCGGAAGGTCCCGCGATCGAGTCTCGACACCTCTGAAGACCCACCGAGTATATGCGGAGTACTTGGTCGTTAAATCTGTTGGGTCCGAAAGATCTTGTGGTCGGTCATTGCGCAGTTTACCACGGGTACATGTCCCTGGAGACTATTTCCCTCCCCTTCAGGGACATGTCTAAATTGTAGGAGGTGGCGATAGATGGCAGCATCTGTCTTGTATGTGTGTATGTCGTGTCCGTCCTTCTTGACGAAGGTTTATAAGCGGGTCTTTGTGACTGAGCCTGAAAATATATGTGTACCAACCAACCAATCAACCAAGATTTCAATTTATTCGGCTCAAGTTTTGGCAACCTTCAAACTTAAATGAAAAATAGAAATCACCATGCATGCTTGCCGATTCCAAAAATCCCATCATGCTCGAAAAAGGGTTAAAAAACCCAGTGTGGAGAAAATCCGGCTTATAAATACCGCCGTATATATAGGGCTGATGCACGTAAAACACGATGTTATCCTGACGCCGCGTTTGATGCCATTCCCGGACATCCATTTATCCACAATGACGCCGCTGTAATGTCTATTTGTGTGTCAGCTCAAGTGTCGATCTTATCAATCTGCCGCTGCTCAAAATTTCGAGGTCACTTGCCAATAGCACTGGTATTGCTCTAGTGCGACGTTAATTCCAGCAAACCAAAAACTAAGAAAATATGTATCGAGTACTAAACAATCGTCGGTCAATGTTGATTGGTTGGTGGACATATATTTTCAGGCTTGTGTGCTTGGTCACAAGGACCCGCTTATAAACCATCGTCAAGAAGGACGGACACGACATGCACACACATAAGTGACAGATGCTGAAATCTATCGCCACCTCTACAATTTAGACATGTCCCTGAAGGGGAGGGAAATAGTCTCCAGGGACCTGTACCCGTGGGAAACTGCGCAATGACCGCCCACAGGACTTTCGGACCCAACAGATTTAACGAGCACGTACTCCGCATATACTCGACAAACTCAAACATCCATGCCTTACCGGGATTCGAACCCGAACCCAGAGGCTCCAAAGACTAGCTCCCTAACTGTTGCGCCGCCAGTCGGCTCGGTCAATGTTAATGTAATGTAATCGCTACCGGCTGCCTATCTCTAGCCTCCTGTAGGAGCTTTAACACAGCCAATTAAGCCTCGTAATTTAGAACCTTGGTCAAGTGACGAGGTCGGCACCTGAGCGGGCACCCAACGGAACTTCGAGCGACATCGTACGCTAACGCCGTCGGGACATTCGACTCCACAGATTTAACGAGCACGTATATCGCAGTGTACTCGTCTTACTTGACGAAGGTTTATAAGCGGGTCTCTGACCAAGCACACAAACCCGAATATATATGTCTACCAACCAACCAACCAACTACGAAATAATACCATTTATTTCTAAAATTACAAAAAAAAAAAATACTAGAAAGGATTTAAAGTAACTAAAAATATTCCAAAATGCAGCAAGTATTTTTACGATATTTTTTTGTAATTTTAGAATTATTCTAAAATACAAATATACTCTTTAAACCTTATAACTAAACTTTTAACTTAATTTTAGAATTTATTTTAGAATTATTCAAAAATTACAAAAAAATATCGTAAAAATAGTAGCTGCATTTTGGAATATTTTTAGTTACTTTAAATCCTTTCTAGTATTTTTTTGTAATTTTAGAAATAAATGGTATTATTTCGTAGTATTTTTCTCCTTAAAGTGGCAGCAACACTGGCCATTATGCCCCCAAAAAAAGCCTCCATGCGCGTCCCGTCGTTAGCATTGGAGGTCACGTGATCAGCCAATCTAATACCTTAATTATGATATCTATGGCTTGGTCAGAGACCCGCTTATAAACCTTCGTCAAGTCAAAATAGGTAAGGTAAGGTAATCGTTTCCGGCTGTCTATTTCTAGCCTCCTTCAGGAGCTTTAACACAGCCAATAACGCCTCGTAATTTAGAACCCTGGTCAAGTGACGAGGTCGACACCTGAGCGGGCACCCAACGGAACTTCGAGCGACTCAAAATAGGTTGTTGGTTGGTTGGTTGGTTGGTAGACATATATATTCAGGTTTGTGTGCTTGGTCAGCGACCCGCTTATAAACCTTCGTCAAGTAAGACAGACACAACAGACAACACACACACATAAGTGGATCCATCTAATTTTTAGAGACAGAGGCCAACTAGAGGATCCCCAGAATTGGCTTGTCACCCCCAGAGGTATTGATTTGGTATGGGAACTTAGAGGACTTTAGGACCCAACAGATTTAACGAGCACGTACTCCGCATATACTCGGTAGTTCTTCAGTGGTACCGGGACTCGATCGCAGGACCTTCCGATCCCGAGACCGAGACGCTGACCACTAGGCTCACTACGGCCCTCTCAAAATAGGTGTCGAGAATTGATGACGATTATTATTCTCACCTATACCTGTATTATTTAACATGCCAATTTTGTTAACCGCAAAATGGCAACACTTACCTTTTTTTTACTGTTATGAGTTTTAACATGTGTTAGTTGCTAATAAAAAAATGCCTTGGTGAAACACGTTGTGTCTTCTCTTAGCCTGTTTGAGTTGATGCCTTAGGGAATATTGAACTTCCTTATCTATATTAAAAGCTTAATTAGACTAACTTAGTGAGAATTAGTTCCTGTATAATGTGTGACTTTGAGTAGTCTTCAAATTAGTTTCATAGAAATAACGAGGTCGGTAATTTTTCGACAACTGGCGTCCGCGACTAGTCTCCTGCGAAGTCTACTACAAAGTGCATTGCGAAATGGAAGGCGTTCAGAAGGCTACGGCTACTAAGAGAAGAGGTACCCTGAGAACAGCGTTCACACGACTTCGAGATAAAATCTATAGTGATTTGAATTCTGATACTCCAGACAGAGCTGACTTACAGGCGAATTTGCAGTTGATTCAGAGTAAAGCGTTGGAGCTGCTAGAAGCCGATAAGGAAGTTATGGATTTACTACTGGAATGTGAAGATTCAACGGAAGAAGCTATGGCTAACGAGCAAGCAAAAGCCGATGAATACCAGTACAAGGGGAATAAATGTGTTATTGAGGTTAGTTCCTTTTTGAATTCGAGTCCACTGGTTGAAATGGTTCCAAGAGAGGTCATATCTAGTAGAAAACTGAAGCTACCGAAAATTGAATTGAAGAAATTTAGTGGAGAAGTTCTAGAGTGGTTGCATTTTTGGAGCCAATTTAAGAAGATACACGAAGATTTGGAAGTCACAAGTGAAGACAAGTTTCAGTATCTCATACAGGCAACCACTGAAGGGTCCCGAGCAAGGCAGGTCGTGGAAAGTTTTCCGCCAACCAAAGAAAATTACCCCAAAGTGATAGAAAGTCTTAAATCCCGTTTTGGACGAGATGAGCTCTTGGTTGAGGTTTACGTGAGAGAAATGCTTAAATTGGTACTACACAGGGTTTCAAGCCGAGAAAAGTTGCACCTGAGCTCGCTTTACGATAAGCTGCAGTCACATCTTTTGGGATTGGAGTCACTTGGAGTTGCATCAGACAAATATGCTGCTATGTTATTTCCGCTCGTGGAGTCATGTATACCAGAGGACTTGCTAAGAGTGTGGCAAAGATCAACTTATTCCAGTGAAGGTCAAAATGAAGATAGACTTGCAGCATTGATGTCTTTTCTGAAAGGTGAAGTAGAGGGCGAGGAACGGATTGTCCTGGCTGTCAGAGGTTTCGAGTCAAGCGGTGTTTTTCGCAACAAGAAAGGAAGAGGAATATCCCAGCAAGACGAGCCGGTTCCTGTACCCACAGCCGCTGGTTTATTTGCGTCAACACAGGAACAGAAAAAGTGTGCCTTTTGTTCGAGTCAACAACATGGTACAGCCGACTGCTGGAAAGCTCGAAAATTGACTGTTCAGGAGCGACAAGCTGCTATAGAAAAGGCGCGCTGCTGTTTCCTCTGTCTAAAGACAAATCACCCGGTACGGAAGTGCAGAATGAAATCCAGTTGCCTCATCTGCGGGAGGAGACACCACGTACTGCTGTGTAGAAATGCAGTAACAGATCAGGCTTCAGCAGGCGATGTCAGTGTCAAAGGTAGAGAGAGTTCACCATTTCTACAGGCCAGTGATTCCCAACCAGTTCAAGATGAGACAATGGCAAATATTTCTGGAACACCTTGTGTCCTTCTCCAAACTTTGGCAGTGGATCTAAGAGGAGATGGAAAAAAGAAGACTGTACGAGCAATAATTGATACGGCCTCAACAAGATCTTATATTTTGAAGAGTACAGCTGAAACGATGGGATACAAGCCGAAACAAAAAGAATATCTTAGACATTCGCTGTTTGGAGGAGAAAGCACAGACGTTTGTGCTCATGAGGTTTTCACCATACTCCTCTCCAACGTTGAAGGCACTTACAACTGTAATTTTAGCGCACTAAGTCAGCCCGTTATTTGTGAAACTAGGCCATCTGTACTACAACCAACCTGGTTGCGTGAAATAGAGACCAGCGGTATCAAGCTGAGAGATCTTAGAGGTGCACCTATAGAAATTCTCATTGGGGCGGATGTTGCTGGAAAGCTAATGACAGGAAATGTCAAACAGTTTTCATCTGGACTTACAGCCGTTGAGTTCAAGCTTGGTTGGACCGTCATGGGTCGCAGTACAGAAACAAGTCCAGGCAATAATGCAGCTCTTGTTGTTACTTCTATGCTTAGTAGAGACGTGTCTATTCAAGACTTGTGGTCTCTAGATTCGTTGGGTATTACTGATCCGTCAGAGAAGAAAACTAAGTTGGAGCTTCATGAGTGTGCAAAAACGCATTTTTTAGAGACGGTATGCGTTGAAAATAAGCGTTACATGGTACGCTTGCCCTGGATTGAAGATCATCCACCCCTTCCAGACAATTTCGAACTTTCATTGAGGAGATTGGGTTCAACTCTGAGAAAGCTAAACACGCAAGGTCTTGCTCAAGATTACGATAACGTGTTTCAAGATTGGTTACAGGAGGGAATAATCGAGGAAGTGCCCTTGGGAGAAATTGAAACACAACCCAGGCATTACCTACCACATAGGCACGTTATTAAAGAAAACAGTACGACCTGGTTAAGACCTGTTTTTGATGCCTCGGCCAAGCAAAAAGGCTGTCCTAGTCTCAACGAATGCCTTGAAACGGGTTTGAATCTGATTGAACTTATTCCTACCATCTTGACTAGGTTCCGACTGTACAAAATAGGTGTTATTTCTGATATTCAGAAAGCCTTTCTTCAAATAGGCCTGAACTACAATGATAGAAACTTTCTGAGATTCTTATGGGATAGAGGTGATGGTGAGATAGTGCACTATAGACACTGCCGTGTTGTGTTTGGGGTATCCAGTAGTCCTTATTTATTAGGGGCAGTAATCCAACACCATCTCCAGTCAGTTCTTTTGAATACAGAGATAGTTTCAGGTGATAAAGAAGCCTTAGTAGAAAAACTTATGAAGAGTTTTTATGTAGATAACTGTGTTACGTCTGTTCAGAATGAAGATGAATTACATAAATTCATTCAAGTGGCAACTGAAGTGATGGCACAGCGAAAATTTAATTTGCGTGGGTGGGAGCATACGGATCAGACTACTTCTACTTCAACCACAAATGTGTTGGGGTTATTGTGGAAGCGTAGTGGTGATACTCTGCATATAAATACAGCTAGTTTAGAAGACTTGTGTTTCCAGAGGGTCACTAAAAGGTTAATTCTGGCCACAGCTCATCGTGTATTTGATCCGATTGGAGTTACCTGCCCGGTGGTTTTATTGCCGAAAATCTTATTGCAACGATTGTGGAAAATGAAGCTCAATTGGGAAGATGAAGTAGACAAAGACACGAAATTAAATTTTCTGAAATGGGTGAGTGAAATTCCTTATCTGGTGCATTTGAAGATACCAAGGTGGTTCAAGTATGAGTGTTCTATCGGCGACTGTTCCTTACATTTTTTCTGTGATGCCAGCCGGCTTGCTTACGCAGTGGCAGCCTTTGTTCGAGTAAATACTGCAGCAGGCGTTAAAGTTCAACTTGTGCAGGCAAGAGCTAGAGTTGCACCAGCTGGAAATAAAGAAACAACCATTGCAAGATTGGAACTCCTTGCGGCTACTATCGGATCTCGTCTTGCCCCTGATATTATTAAAGAATTTCACACGAAAGACGTCTACTTCTGGACTGACTCTTCTACGGTGTTAGCTTGGATCCAAAGAGAAGAGTGTTGGGGAGTCTTTGTCCATAATAGAGTTCAAGAGATAAGGCTTTTGACTTCAAGCAAAGACTGGCGGCACGTTCCAGGATCCATGAATCCGGCAGATTTACCTAGTAGAGGATGTTCGGCATCACAACTTTTGTCATCGAAATGGTGGGAGGGGCCAAACTGGCTTTACTTACCTCCAGAAGACTGGCCTAAAAGAGAATTCGAACCGAATGAAGAAGAAATAGCTAATGAAAGAAAGAAGAAAGTGGTTTCATGTTTGAGTACCGAGTTCCCTAGTACTATAACTAGTCACATTTCAAGTTTTCAAAAGGCAGTTCGGGTACTTGGGTGGATTCGGCGATTTATTTTTAACTGTAAAAATCCTAAAAAACAGAGTGGGTCGCTTATGGTATCTGAATTGAATACAGCTGAAGATTTACTTATTTATGTAATACAGTCTGAAGCATTTAAAGATGACCAGCGACTAAAGAGCTTGATTACGTTCCGGGATAACAAAGGAATCCTACGAATGAAATCTGGTGTTTACGCCAGAGAAGACACAACTGACTTTAGAACACCAGCTGTTTTACCGGGTGATCATCCACTAGTAAAATCTTTGATTATGGAGGAACATAAGAGGAAAGGCCATGCTGGAGTGTCTTATATACTGAACTCTTTGAGGGAAAGGTTTTGGTTGATTTGTGGTCGCAGAGTTGTTCGTTCTACATTACGAAGATGTGTTACATGTAGACGCTATTCAGCGAAAAGCTTTAGTCCGCCAACAGTTCCACCACCAAGTGATAGAGTTCAAGATGCTTCAGTATTTGAAATAAGTGGAGTGGACTTTGCTGGTCCTTTGGTGTTGAGAGATCAAAGTAAGGCTTGGATATGTCTTTTCACGTGTGCAGTGTATCGGGCTGTACATCTTGAGCTCGTTACTTCTTTGTCTACTGAAGCCTTTATACTTGCATTCCACCGATTTGTTTCACGAAGGAGAAGACCTACGACAGTGTATAGTGACAACGGTACCAATTTCGTGGGAGCTTATAATGCTTTGAAATCCATTAATTTTGAAGAAGTTTCTCGGCGAAGTAAGGATGAAAGAATTACTTGGAAGTTCATTCCCCCTGGTGCACCATGGTGGGGTGGCTGGTGGGAACGGCTAGTCGGTTTAATGAAACAAGTTTTGAAGAAAATTCTTGGACAATCCAGTTTGAATTACGAAGAAATGTCAACGGTTTTGTGTACTTGTGAAGCCATTTTAAATGACAGACCTCTTACTGTTGTTACTGCAGACCCGGATGACTTTGTTGCCCTGATTCCGGCCCATTTCTTAGGAGATGTAAAGAGTGAACCTACACTTGATGCTAACCTGGATGTGAACTCTAAAGCTTTACAAAAGAGATTGTGTTATATTCAGAGTGTAAGGGAAGCTTTTAGAAAGAGGTTTCGGCAAGAATATCTAGGTGTGCTTAAAACTACTAAACCTAAAGTCAGCAGAGAAAAATGTGCTAAAGTTGGTGATATTGTACTTATTGGTAGTCAAGACAAGAAAAGATTGGTCTGGCCCTTGGGTAGGATAACACATTTACTTTCAGGTCCTGATGGAATACCTCGCCGTGCCCGAGTTAAAACTCAGAAAGGAGAGCTGATCAGGGCTGTGCAGTGTCTCTATCCCTTGGAGATTTCATCATCTGATGCCTCTCTCCTTGACCAACAGACTAAAACTCTATCACCTTCTGCTACTAAAGATCCTGTTCTGCGTGATAATAGTCTTGAAATGCCTAAATTGCCTTATGTTACACGAGCTGGGCGTAAAGTCAAAGAAACGGAGAAATTCTCTTTTTAAATAATTTTTCTAATAGTGAACTCTAAAACGTAATTTTAGGGCTTAGTAATTTTAGTTATTAGTATTTGAGTAATTTTTAAATTGTTTAATAATTAGTGTTCTTAGTGAAAAGTAAGTTAACCTTAAAGTTAGTTAACTTAGGTGGGAGGATGTCGAGAATTGATGACGATTATTATTCTCACCTATACCTGTATTATTTAACATGCCAATTTTGTTAACCGCAAAATGGCAACACTTACCTTTTTTTTACTGTTATGAGTTTTAACATGTGTTAGTTGCTAATAAAAAAATGCCTTGGTGAAACACGTTGTGTCTTCTCTTAGCCTGTTTGAGTTGATGCCTTAGGGAATATTGAACTTCCTTATCTATATTAAAAGCTTAATTAGACTAACTTAGTGAGAATTAGTTCCTGTATAATGTGTGACTTTGAGTAGTCTTCAAATTAGTTTCATAGAAATAACGAGGTCGGTAATTTTCGACAATAGGTATATTAAGGCGTTGTCTAATGCGAATGATTCCTGCTGTCGATTTCCAGCCTCTATGTCTATGGAGATTTAACACAGTCAATTATGCCTCGTAGTTTAGAACCCTGGTCAAGTGACGAGGTTTGAAACTTGTTGAGGCACTCAGCGGAACTTCAAGAGTCATCATACGCTAACGCCTTCGGAACTTATGATTAAACAGATTTATGAACACGTCTGTCTCACTGTACTCGAGGAACCACGCGATTCAGTCAATTTTCTAAACTAATACAACCTCAATCACGAGGGTTATATTGAAAATAGTAGCACTAGAGCTACTCGAGGGCTTTTGGTGATGGGCGTCGTAATTTAGAACCACAGTCAAGTTACGAGACGCACCTCAGTAGGCACCCAACGCATTTTTTTTAAGGGCGACATCGCGTACGCTGCGTCAGGAGGAGGGTAGGTACATATATATTCCGGCTTGTGTGCTTGACCAGAGACTTAGACAGGACTTTATTGACTGACTTATTCTGACGATGCTTTTCTGCATATGTGTTTTGTCCTTGTTCTGTCCATTTTTATTGTGCTATTTTGTTATGTATTTTTCTTAAAATGTTTTTATTATATGATTACTAATCGTTTGTTTCTTTTTCAGATGTATTAGATCCTGCTATGCAGAGCCCTTGTGGCACCCATTATCCAGTTTATAGCGAGGACTTTGTCCAGATTTATTCCCAGTCTGAAGTTAACCCCTTTATGGGAAGCTTTCGATGAAGGAGTAAGGGCGCTCGCGCCGACACTCGTCGGTTAATGTTCGATTTCCGATTGATCAGAGACCCGCTTATAAGCCTTCGTCAAGTAAGACAGACACAGAAAGAATTTTTACTGTCACAGAGAAAAGAAGTACACCCAGGGCAAAGGCGGGAATCGAACCCGCACCCGTTACAGCGCGCAGACTGCTTAGCGTAATGGTCCAAACCACTCGGCCATCTGGGCCCCGCGGCGTCAGGACTTTGAAGCATATTGTACTCTACACGGGGTATTATTTGCCGGACATATTTTTTTTTGGCTGCACAAGCCGTTCATAAATTGGCAGTTATTTTGGCGATACCTGAACCTGGGGCATTTCACATGCAAGACGAGCGCCTTAACCGATTGAGCTCCCCAGCCCAAGTTGAGATGACGTGTTTAGAACCAGGAAACTTCTCGAAGAAAGACCGAAGTTCTGACGACTGGGCCTCCCATGTATGTTCAAAAGATTCAGAAAGCAAACCATCTACTTGGATTTTCTAAACTGGACTAAACAGACTTGCTTCAGTCGCGCTCTTTACCCTCACTGGAATCTTTTTCAAAAATCCCGATATCCAACAAGAAGATTAATTTCACAGAAACGGTTCCGAGTTGCAGACATCCAAATTGTGTGTGTGTGAACGACTCAATAGGGGATGTGGATAGGGTGTGCCCGCACGATTTGTTCATCCATCACAATAGTACTGCAATCCTAGCTGAAGTAGTCTGATACAGCACAGAGAAAGTGCAAAGGAAGGAATGGTATAATTATTCTGTTATTGATATCTTCGAGGGGGTGGGGGGTAGCTAATTATCTAGTTGGACAGCGCCCTTATGTTGGGTTGTCTGACACCTACGGGAATACTGGGTATATTAACCTGGATGAGGATGGATTCAGATGTCAACGTGTATCTTTGTGGGGGAAATGATGTAATTGGGTGACTGATATCGAATATGTGCTGATAGAGTGAGAGAATATATCACTATTATTAATTTTAAAGCTTTGAATTATAGTTATTTTATGTATCATATCTTCGGTAAAATGACAAAACCACGAATGTGCAGATTCTAGGGATTTGCGGTATTTGAAAAATAAAACCGCTTCTCGGTTTAATCGGTTCTTTTTTTTCCTCCGATTTTTTACCGGGACCAGTTAAAAGTAACTAAAAACCGTTCCTTTGAAAAACCGGTTCTAGTTGCTTTGTTGGTTGAACGACTACGGCTGTCTATCTCGGTTAGGTTTGAAATATGGTAGGTATGAAGATGTTTGTTGCCGCGTAATGTGTCATAGGAATAGCATTACCAATAGCATAGTTTTTGAAGCCTTAGGGCATCAAACTATGCTATTGTAGCCGGAGCGGATCCGCAGCTCGGGAGTTAATAAATAATGAATCCATATCATACATATCCATTTTGATATATTTTAAGACGCCATAATCCATTGATTTAGACTGCTATAAATTTTTCCTTCAGTTTAGGGGCTCGTCACTTGACTGTGATTCTTAATTACGACTCCCGTTGCCAACTGCCGTCGTGTAGCTCTGGAGCGAAGACAATGCAAACTAACAAACCTTCAGTTTAACCGGATAAAATGTTTATTCAAACCGGTTCTTCAGTTTTAACTGGTTCAGCTAAAGAAATGTTTTTGCCCATTTAACCGAAGCCAAAAACCGGTTTAACTGTTTCCGGTTTTCCATCCCTTTGCACTTTTGTGTTTTTGCACATTCGTGGTTTTGTCATTTTACCGACGATATGTTGTAAGTCATTATCAGCAACTAGCGTAGCATTTTTAACCCTTTATGGGCTGAATTATGACTTAATTTGAATTAGTTGCCGTTGCCTATTTTAAGATTAACTGTGCAATTTATAATGATATATTACGATAAAATATATTTAGAACATAAAATGAACGTTATGAGGAATTTATTTCTTTTTCCCCTTTCTATACTTATAATTACTAAATTTCATTGACCCAACACTGAAATTTTATTGAATGAATATGATTTACAATTTTAGTTTTTAAATATTTTGAAACTGAATACTACATTAATAAAAGCCCCACTACCATCTATTTTCCCTCAAACGAACAATGAAAGGTAAAACAACGTTTTTTAAATAGGACTTATAATTAATTATCCGTACCGTCGCACAGTGTGGCAGGATTTAGCTAGCAAAAAAAATCAAAAAAATGAAATGAAGCATTCAGCTGCGAATCCTTTATAAATATAAACAATATAGTTCGGAGCACCTGGTGTTATGACTTATTCTCGGTTTGAGCGCTTCCCCCCATCCACCACCACGGACAAAGCACTTGGGCTTGAGTTTTAATAAGGTGAAGTACTTTCGCAATTTGGTCTCTACTTTTTCAGCTTGTTTTGCGATAAAAATAGTCTTTCTAAATTAAAAAAAAAAGATGGATCCTGAACCCTCAGGTATGATATTGCTAATATAAACTGTTTTTCTTAAGTTTATGTAAGTTAAAATTATATTAAAAAAGTTCTCATTGTAGCTAAGAAAATTTAATTTTTTTTTCTTGTTAATTTATTTTCTCTTAGTGTAAAAGTTGGTTGGTAGACATATATATTCAGGTTTGTGTTCTTGGTCAGAGACCCGCTTATAAACCTTCAGTGTAAAAGTAAACTTCCCCGCACTTCCCCGCGGCGATTTTTGCAGGAACTTGTAGTGCATACTTCATATATTGATATCCAACAAGAATATGTTGCGCATGTTTGCGCCATTTTGATTTATTCGATTTTTTTATAAGGCTCTAAAAATTAAAAAAAAACGCATTTAAATAGCTTTTTTGTTTGAAATACATTGAACTGGAAATGTCTTTTGTGAAAATTCTGGTAAAATATTTTTAATTATAAAATATATTATCAGGAAAACCTCATGCAACTTGATTTTTGTCCGTAACTAGTGTAGAAAGTGGAGTTGTGACGATGTCTTAGAAACTGTCTCAACATTCTCAAAAAAGCTTGGATCTAGTGGGGAAATCTATAGTGAATTTTTTTAATTGATAATTGTAAAATTAGTTCAGCAGGCTTTCTTTCAACTTATACGATATATATGTATGTATATATGTCTTCATAATGTTGGAATGAAAGCATAATGTAACTTCTTGAGGTTTTTTTTATTAATTTTTTGTTTCTTAGGCGATTCTCGAAGATTGATGTTAAATATCTTTTATTGCAGAATTACGTTCAAAAGAACTTGTTTTAAAAAGAATGGAATTATATAATTTAATGAGAGAGAATCTTTGTATAAAACCCTAATACGAAAAATTAGGTTTTTTTTTATCAGAACATCCTAAAAAGTGTACACAAATGGCCCGGATAGTGAATCAAGCGATTTAAATAAAACTCTTTCGCATTTTACAACGCCGCGTCTCATAGAAAACTGATTAAAAAAGTAAGAATTCTTATTTAAAACAAAATAATTACTACAAATATCTTTAAAGTGCACTTATTTATTCATAACTAACTATTTTACATTAAATACAACCAACAAAATTTTTATAAATCACTCCAGTGAATTATGCCAGCTAATTTGGTATCTTGCCACACTGTGCGTCGAGGCATAAGGAGTTGGCGCAGGATAACTGAAGTAAAAGATTTCTGAAGAATTTATTTTACCTTCGTAGAATTTAATGCGCTAAAACTGAAAAGGTTAATCAAAAAGTTCCACCCCCCCCCCTTTTCTCCAAATTGAACAATAAAATGTGAAACAGAAATGTAAACCATATAAGTGGTATTTATAAGTACCATCAGTAGATACAAGGTTAAGTCAGATTTTTCGTTTAAGTGCAAGCGTTTAAAAAAATCTCTGTCACAACAGGTGTTTATACCTCTGATATAACTGATCATTATGTCACTCTTTGTAGATTAAGTAGTATTAATAACTTATCTATCGATACTGATGTTATCTTAACTTGTTCTAAAATTAACTATAAGAAACTTTTCGAATTTTTAAATACGTATACTTTTAAATATAATAGTCAAGACTCACTTGAACAGCAGTATCAGTCTTTAATTTTTAAAATCAATAATGTTAACAGAACTTAAGATCAGTTAAAAGACATAGAAACAACTGGATAACTGAAGATATTTCAACTTTAATTAAAAAAAAAGGAAAAGCCTTACAAAAAAGTGCGAAAATATCCCTATCATGTTGTCTATAAAATCGCATATAAAAGTGTAGTCTCAAATTTGAAAATAATGATCAAAACAAAGAAATCTGTATATTTTAGAAATAGATTTACAAATTGCTATTATGCAAAGCAAAAATGGGATCTTGTTAACCAAATTACAAGTGGAAAGAAAATTAATTGTACACTTCCAGTAAGCTTTAATAATACTGATTCAGCAGACCAATTGAATCTCTTTTTTAATAATTTAAAACAAAACAATTTATTGGACTTTCTTAACTTTGAACAATACATCTCCTCAAATGGTACCTCTTTTGCTTTTTTTGATTATTTCAATTCTGAAGTACGTAATGGATCTACTAAAAACTTTTTCAAAAGATAGCAGTTACGACTATGATGGGATTAACATGAAAATCATAAAAAACCTGGCTTATAACAATTTATCTTTTATCACAAATTTTATTAACACTTCAATAAGTAAAGGAGATTTCATTAAAAAAAAGCAACAATAACCCCTATCTTTAAATCAGGAGATAACTAACTTGTCACTAATTACAGACCACTTGCAATACTTCCTGTCTTCTCTAAAATCATTGAAAAAGCTGTTTCAAGCCGTATGTATGATTTTTTGTACCAAACAAACTTTTTTGCTGAAAACCAATATGGTTTCATTAAGGGCCGTAATACAGAAAAAGCTCTTCTTCAATTTTTTAAATTTATTTATAATAGTATCGACAAAAATAAAAAAAAAACAGTTGCAATTTTTCTTGATATATCTAAAGCTTTCGACAATGTCATAATATATTAATTAAAAAGTTAGAATATACAGGTTTTCGATGTAACATTTTGGATTGGTTCAAATCTTATCTCTCAAATAGAGTACAACGAGTAAAAATTTATGACAAATTTAGCGATTTTTCTACCTCAAACCGTGGTGAACCCCAGGGCTCAATTTTGGGCCCTCTACTTTTTCTCATTTTTATTAATGATTTATGTAAATTGAATTTATATGCTGAAATGATTACTTATGCAGATGATTCTGTCTTACTTTATTCATGCTGTGATATTGATACTCTTATTTTTCAAATAGAATCTGACTTACATAATATTGGAAAATGGTTTCTTGCTAATGACCTGAAGTTGATTTTGAAAAAGACTAAGTATATTTTTTTCAATCTAATTACATCTGATTTGGATCTTAAAATTAAATTTCGCACTTTTTCATGTTCTGAATCAAACTGTAATTGCCATGTCATAGAATCTGTTAGTAGTATTAAATATCAGGGTTTACATATTGACTGTACCTTAAAATGGAAATCACATATCAAAGTTCTAACTAAAAAATTACGTTTTGTTTTGTTCAAGTTTTACCACCTCCGATACAAAATCGATAGAAAGTTTTTAATTAGTTTATAATATTCCTGGTTTTACTCAATTTTAAACTATGCTGTCATAATTTGGGGAGGTGAATACAAATCTAACCTACTTCCCATAATAAAAATTTAAAAAAAATGTTTTAAAATCATAAAATGAACTTTTTATCCAGGCTATCTTGACAACCTACATTTGCTGAATTTCAGGGAAAATTTTATTTATCGGTTAGTTTTATACCTACATCAAAACAAACTTATTTGTAATCGTAAAGAACATGTTTCCCAAAGAAGACCTAATGAAATATATGTTATTCCTAATTTTAGCAAAGAAATTTTTCGTAAACAATTTTTTTATCTAGCTCCACATTATTATAACAGGTTACCTTTACACATTCAAAATATTGTATTGTCTCTTCTTTCAAACGTGAAATCTCTAATTTTATCTGTGAAATCAACGACATTGATACCTTTTAATCTTATTTATTTATGAAGCAATAGTAATACTCCTAGCCTATATTTGCCGGATGTATTTTGTTTTTATCTTTTCCTATTTACTTTAGTATTTATATATAATTTTGAATTGTATTATCAATCTTCTGCTATGGTCTGTACGGGTTTTGTTTCCCCTTGGCCATTAATGTGTGTTTTGCCTTTGTTTAGTAGTAGTTTATATGTAGCTTGTAAATAAATATTCTATTCTATTCTAAGTTTTGTCTGGAATTGGCCTTTGAATTTTATTTAACCTAATAAAGTATCTGGTACTAACACTTTTTGATGAACTAGTTAAATAGATCTTTTTATGCATCGTCGGCCCAAAGGCAAAACCACAAACTTTCCGTTATTTAGGGATGTGCAGTTTTTGAATGTTAAATTTTAAAAAATGTAGTACATTTCCTAAAAAGCTTTACACTTTCCGGACGCAATTTCCAGGCCCGTATACGAGCCCTTTTAGTTCCAATGTTTCGTTAATTCATCCGAAACAAACTTCTGAAATGAACTTAGTTTTTATTTTCAGAAATCTTATTTAATTTATTGAAGAGATCGCTCTCTCTTTCTTTCTTTGTATTTTTCTTACTTTTTCTCTATCTCTATACCTCTCTATTTCTCTCTCTCTCTATTTAAAAAAATGTATAAGAGTATTTCTGAGTCTTTACCATAAAATTGTCTGCGAATCGCTGATTATTGTCATAGGTCAACTGTGCAGTGATATTTAGCCAACGATAACTTTAGTATACACTTTAACATTAGTTTAAAGAAAATAAGATATCTATATAGTTCACTTAGCACCCAATTTTCATAGCTAAAATGAACAACAAAAATTAATAAAATCCGTTTATTTCTTTCAGAGTTAACAACAAGCTACAAAAAATACATCTTTTTACTTAAAAACTCATTTTTGCCGGCTTTTGAATAGAAAGCTTTCTCTCCCAATTCTTTATAAGCATAAAAAAGCAAAATGAGACTTTCTTTCAATTCGATAAGTTAGCGGCAATAAAGAGAAACAATAAATAACCCTTCCAGATAGTTATAAGGTGCGGTAAAGATAAAATAAGTTTTAAAGATCATAGATCGCGGGAACAAAGAATAGTGTCAAGCTGGGGGTGGACTGAGATGAAATATTTTGGTTTGATATGAGAGTCTAATTTATAAGGCACAGTTGATATATTTTCACTTTAAAAAAAGTATAGGGTGCTATAATTAAGCATAGGGTGTAGGTCCGTTTAATTATTCTTAGTGTAAAGAAATAAACCAAACCAAATCTTATAAATTATTAAAGAGGAAAAGGGAGAAAAAACGTACTTTATTGCATATAGTAACCCTTTAAGGAACCGTTTACTTAAGACTTTTAAGGAATTATATACCGTCAAGTTGTTTCTCTGCATCAAAATTTTTTCATAAAATTATTTTGCTGTTTTTTAAATCATCGGTACAAAAAAAGTATATAAAATATTAAGAAATAGTATTATTTTAAAGTTTTAATAAAATTAGTGATTGTGTTAAGCAATCTCTCTATATTAAAAAAAAGTAAGCTTTTTTGATCTGTACGACGCAATTTTTATAGTACAACTTTTTACTGAATGTCTCAATTGGTCTAAGTTTCATGTCCACACACAAAATATTTAAAAAAAATTCCAATTAGTTTTTTAATTAAAAAATAAAAAATGGCGTTTTTTTTTGCCTAAATTCGATAAAAAATTCGGTCTTATAAAAGTTTCTGAATTTGTAGTATTTTATAGATTTTTTATTTTTCAACAAATTGTCAAAATATTATAATCAATTTGACCACGGTTTTTAAGTTAGGGGAGACCGGGTCTAGTTGATACAGGGTCAAGTTGATACAGTCAAAATAACTCCGTAATGCGCAGACGCAAACAAGTGGGAACTCGCTTGACTGGACGGCCGTTCCGTCCTCAGTAACCACGCGTGAGCACTGAGAGGAGGTTTGCTTTGTTCTATGAGTTGTGAATTAAATATTGGTTTTGAGCTTTAAAAGTAAATTTTTACCCCTGGTTTTGAAGTGTTATTGAAAGTTTACTTGTTAGTGGATTGTGTTATCAATAACATCACATTGTTACATGCTATAAAGATAAGAATGTAACCAAGTAGACTTTGTTCTAGCTGTTATTGGTTTCCCGTATTTTGTGGTTTAGTGTAATGGCGACGGTTGGGTCAAGTTGATACGCTTCTTTGGGGTCAAGTTGATACGGTGTATCAACTTGACCCACACGAATTTTCATATGTTGCATTTATTTACAGATGCCAAGAAACTACAAGAAAAAAACTACAAGAGGCGAAATACCAATTGATATTTTTGGAAGAGCTTATGAAGAGATTAGAAATGACAATGTCTATTAGGGAAGCGGCCAAAACCTTTAATATAGACAAAATGACTCTTTACAGGTTCAAGACAAAAAAGGAAAAAAATCTTGAAACGCCAGAGGCTACTGACGAGGTTGTAAAAATGGGTTATGCTAAACATCGACAAATATTGACTGACGAAGGAGGAGCTTAGCAGATATATTTTAACAAGCTCTAAAATTTACTACGGATTGACTCCAAAAAATGTTCGAGAGTTGGCCTATGAACTGGCACTAGCTAACCAAATAAAGATGCCAGACACCTGGATAAATGCTAAAATTGCAACTGCGGAATGGTTTTCTAAATTTTTAAAAAGAAAACCCATTCTTTCTCTGAGGGAACCAGAGGCGACTAGTCTTAGTCGAGCGACAAGCTTCAACAGGCACAACGTTTCAATGTTTTTCGAAAATATTAAAAAAGTGTTAGTAAAATACGAATTTCAAAGTAAGGATGTGTGGAATGTAGACGAATCTGGCGTGCAGACCGTCCAAAAGACCCAGCAAAATCGTAGCTCAAAAAGGAATTCGTCAAGTTGCAAAAGCAACTTCAGCCGAGCGAGGACAAACAGTTACAATTGCAACTGCTGTTAGTGCCATTGGCAACACTATCCCGCCTCTTTTTATTTTCCCTAGAGTTTTCTTCAAAGAACATTTTATAAAGGGAGGACCACCAGGGTGTATCGGCAGGGCACATCCATCTGGTTGGATGACGGGGCCATCATTTCTAACTTTTGTAAAACATTTTCACAGCCATGCCAAGTCAACAGTCGAACAACCTTGCCTTCTACTGCTGGACAATCACGATTCCCACCTGTCGATCAATGTGTTGAACTTTTGTAAAGACAATGGCATTGTTATGGTGTCTTTCCCTCCCCATACATCTCACCGCCTTCAGCCCTGGACATCTCTGTTTTCGGCCCATTTAAGAAGTTCTACTTTTCAGCTGCAGACAACTGGCTAATCAGTAATCCTGGAAAAACCATAACCATTTATGACATTCCTAGTCTTGTAAACACTGCGTTTTCGAGTGCGATGACGCCAAATAATATTGTAGCAGGATTCAAAGCTGCAGGGATCATGCCATTTAATCAAGACATCTTTACAGATGACGATTTTTTGTCAAGTTTTGTTACTGATCGTCAGCTTCCTACATCGACTGAAGTACCTCAGCCTTCTACGTCATCAGAAGTTCTTCACTCATTTACTTCCAAAAAAGAAGTACCTCAGCTTTCTACTTCAACAGAAGTTCGTCAGCCATCTACTTTAACACAAGAAGTTCCTCAGTCTTCAACATCGAAAGTAAGCCTTGCAGAAATCACGGAAAAAGAATCTCCAAAGCGAACGGCATTTACCTCAACTGCCCTTGGATATATGTCACCACTTGTTTTGCCAGAAAAGATTCGGCCTCTGCCTAAGGCTGTCGCACGCAAAACAGGTGGGAGAGGTAGACAACCTTTAAAGTCTTGTATTCTTACGGACTCACCAATAAAAAACAAAATTGAGCAAGACACAAAGGAGAGAGAAAGAAAAAAATCGATCAAAACAGAAAAACGCAAGTTAAAATTGTTTAAATCATTAGTGGGTAATCTTACCAAGAATACTGAAAACCCGACAAAAGAAGTTAAAAATAAAAAAAAGAGATAAACGAAGAAAAATTGAAAAAGAAGAATTGGACTCTGATGAAGGCGAAGAGTCTTTTTGTTTGGTGTGCTTCAAAACATATTCAACATCAAAGCCTGGCCAGGACTGAATACAATGCATATCCTGTAAGATGTGGGCACACATCGCATGTGCTGAAGACAATCCATTTTACACGTGTTTCAATTGTCAATCAGATCCCAATTTCTCAGACTCTGAGTAATCAGTTACAATCAATGTAGGCCCTATCATGTAAAACTTTGCATCATATAAAGTTAAACCTATTTGTATTGTAAAATAAAACACTTTTCGTAATTACTGTAATTTTTTATTAGGTATTTAAATATTTCCTAACACCGTCTCAGCTTACTCATATGCGTACCAACTTGACCCAATGCCGTATCAACTTTGCCCAGATCGGGTTAAGTTGATACATATTGCAAATATTCAAAAACATTTTTTTTTGTCAGTGCAAATTCAATTCTATTAAGATTATAAAAATCTCAGCCGTTAGCCAAACAGTTATAGTTACTAACTACACTTAGTTTGTTTCAAAATATTGACAGACAAAAATTACAAAAATCAGAAAGTAAAAAGTGTATCAACTAGACCCGGTCTCCCCTATGGTTTTTTTTTATTTTATTATTTTTTTAGTTTACAGTCAGACTTTTTGATCTCTACGACACAATTTTTACCAATTTTCTCCAATTTTTTTACTGAATGTAGAAAATGGTATAAATTTCATGTCCACAATTTTTTAAAAAAATTCAAATTAGTTTTTTAATTAAAAAATATTTTTTTAAAAGGCAAAAAAGGCATTTTTTTGCCGAAATTCGAAAAATAAATTCGGTCTTATAAAAGTTTCTGAATTTGTAGTATTTTATAGATTTTTTATTTATCAACAAATTGGCAAAATATTATAATCAATTTGACCACGGTTTTTAAGTTATGGTTTTTTTTTTATTTTATTATTTTTTTAGTTTACAGTCAGACTTTTTGATCTCTACGACAAAATTTTTATAGGACAACTCCAATTTTTTTTACTGAATGTAGAAAAGGGTCTAAATTTCATGTCCGCAAAATATTTTTTAAATATTCAAATTAGTTTGTAATTAAAAATCTGAATGTGGAGCCTCAACCAAACAAATCAAACCTTATCTCGCCAACCAAACCAAACCTTGATTGTGACTTTTATAGAGAACTCTTTCTTTTTCGGCTTTTGGATAAAAAAAGTCTCTCAGTTATGTTGTGGTTAAAATGTAAAACTTTGTAGCTGAAATTAAAAATCCTGTTTGTGTTTAATACTGGTGTTATGTTGTACAAGTTCCGAAGAAATGTACTACAACCTCAATCAATCTGCAAATTAAAGAATGTCAATTTTTTTTTGCTGGCAACCGTCTTTTCAACTAAATTGCGAGCATGGATGATTGCGATTTATTAGTGTTTTATCGTTGATCTGTATTAAAATAAAATTAAGCTTTTTTATCTCTACGACACACGTTTTATTGGACAATCGTAAGTTTAAAATATTTCGTTAAAAAAATTGACGTTAAAAATCGTTTAGTTCCGATGTTATTTTATACACTGTAAATAATTGAATTGTTGTTCTGTAAGTAATTTATTATTATTATTCCTATACAATTATAGTTTTAATAGTATTTACATTGGTTTATGTCATAATTTTCTTTTTAGGGCATGTTAGTTAATTAGTGTGCGTTTTATAATAAAGTTTCGTTTGCAACTTTTCAGGGCGTATGTTTTAACTATTTTTATTTTCAGGGCGTATGTTTTAACTATTTTTATTTTCAGGGCGATTGTTTTAACTATTCTTTTTTTGCCTTTGCTGTGGTTTGAGCAAATGTTTAGCCTCCTGCTCCTCCTGACAATTGAAATATTAACAGAAATTGACATTGTCATGCATCAAAAGATAGCTCTTGGCTTCTACAAACAGATGTAAATTTTGTCCCGAGCCAATGTGGCTCGTTTCGGTAGCCAGCGTGCCAACTGCTCGCTTGTTTGTTTGTGTTTTGTTTTTGCTGTGCCGGCTGCGAAGAGGCCAATGGGAATCGTCTGCTGTGTTCCGTTTTGGCGCAACTGCGTCATTTAACACCTTCAACGAACGCTGCGTAAACTAAAAAAGTCAAATTAACGGTGGGGACTTTTGATATTTTACTTATAAATAAGGCGCTAGGGCTACGCCCCCTGCTCGTTATCGCTTGCCAACCCCCAGAAATTTCTGCGCAATTCCCATTGGCCGCTTCGCGACCGCCTTGCTGTGCTCGCTCGCTCGCCCGCAGGTGAATATAAATAAGATTATGTGCTAGCAATTAAGAAACAAATATGGACCACTACATAAATGCACATGAATGTGCGCCCAAATGTGTCCTTGCATGGCGGTCACCGAGGCTCCACCCAATTTTGTCATAGATACAGACCTGGATTGTAAAATATGCATAGGCCTGTGCAAAGTTGGGTTGGAAAAGTTACGTTCACCAGCGAGCCGGCCGCGAAGCGGCCAATGGGAATTGCGCAGCAATTCTCGAGGGTTGGCAAGCGATAGCGAGCAGGAGAGCCTTCGAAGATTGCGCAGCCATACAAGAGTGCGAGCCAGTGAGATTGCGCAGCCATACAAGAGTGCGAGCCAGTGAGATTGCACAGCAATCCAAGGGTGCGAGCTTGCGACCCGAGTGTTTTTGTTTGATATGCCTACCAAGTACGGTCATCCTCATTTTTACTGTTGGATGATCGGGCTTGCTAAGTAATTTTTGTTCCTCTATGTTTGGTTTCGGAGGCGTCGGGGTCTGTGGAACTACCGTTTCTGCTTACAGAGGGCAGTCCATTTCAGAAACGCCTCCGGAGGTCTTGGCTGGCAAGAACCCCTGACGAGAGGGTCAGTCGAGATCTCCGTTCTTCATTTTTATATATATTTTTTGTAGTTCTAAGCCCAAACAAACCTCACTCTCCATAAGATTTCTCTCTAAAGAAACGTCTAATTTTATTCTTTTTTATTCTTTCGTTCACCAGCGAGCCGACCGCGAAGAGGCCAATGGGAATTGCGCAGCAATTCCCGGGGGTTGGCGAGCGATAGCGAGCAGGAGAGCTTTCGGAGATTGCACAGCCATACAAGAGTGCGAGCTTACGAGCCAGTGAGATTGCGCAGCAATCCAATGGTGCGAACTTGCGAGCCTGGAGGCGAAGCCCCTAGTATATAAAATATTAGTATTGCTGAAAAGACCACATATCAAACACTTTTACTTTAGTAACTGCCAGTAGGTTAAACTAAATAATACTTTTTTGTCCTGAGATTTTCCCCTAAAAGATAGTTTTTTTTGAAAGATAAGTTTTTTTTTAAAGATATTAAAAGATAGTTCCCAAAAACATCAAACTATTAAATTGCGGTTCGTACAAAAGGTGAAAACACCCAAGAAAATTCCGAGAATGATAGGTAGAAAATACTCGTGGTTATTATGTACAAAAATGAACCGTGAACTGCAAATAAATCATTTAACCATCTCTGATGAGAGAAACGTGCCTAAACCCAGATTTTCGTCAATTCCAAAAAAAACGTAAATACACATTTCAAGGAAAGCACCCCATAGAGAAATTACTTTGAGGTGAGATTTTAAAGGCATCTAAGTGTTACGGAAATGGAACAAAGGATGGTGTTAACAAATACAGGATTATAGCCAAAAATCTTCTTACTTCAAGTATATTCTGATTAACCGTGAAGTCCAAATAAATCGTAAAGGAGCCGTACTTATAAGAGAAAGAAAACAGTTCCACCCACAACCAACACAAGTATTCCGGGAATTCCACAAAAAAAGGGCAGAGATACAGGGTAGCACAAATAAAAGTGGCCCCGGCATGGAGCTACGAATGCAAAGAGGTGCTTGTATAGAAAAATATTGAAACCGTCTTGAAAGATATATGCCAAGTCAGATTCATAAATTATTCAAGCGTTTAATAGCTTCACTTAGCAAACCTCTTTTTGCATTGGTTGGTTATTAGACTAGAGCTACACATGCACTATTGGCGAGTTTAGATCTGAGTGCGGGCTGTGTAGGTGCTAATTGATCATATCAGTGCATAGGTGAAGATTGCATAGTTATCGGCAAATAATTCGCCAAGCGGTTGTTTGGGCTTAATATAGTAAAGTGATAAATGGCTTCACTTAGCAAACCTGTTTTTGCATTGGTTTTTAACTTGGCAGCATTTCTATCGCATTCCTACCTCCATGGCCGGGCCACTTTTATGTATGCGCTACCCTTCCCAAGAATATATACCTCCACCCCATAGAGAAATAGACCTGGGATAATAGCTTGTTCTAAGGAACTAATCAAATAAATATCAAAAGGAAGTGTTGGAATTATAGGATTTTGTCCGAACATTACTGCTTTTAAGTGTGGAAATGTTCAATGAGCCCAATTGACCGCTGGTCTCCAACCCTGTGCTAATCCAATGGAAAAAATATTTTCCACGCCACATTTCCTTAGTTCTATTGAATATTTTTACAAACGGTTTATTTCATATGCTAAATGTAGCTGACTTACAGATATCTATAATTTCATTATTTGAAATTCGTTCGAATATTTTTTGTAAAATTATTATAGAAATTTTTTTAAAAAATATATATTCGAACTAATTTCTTTCAAAAAAATTAGATTATAGAGACTTATAGGTCAGTTACGTTTATCACATAAAAAAACCCGTTTGTAAAAATATTCAATACAGCCGGAGAAATGTAGTTTAGAAAAATGCCCGGGCATTGCCAAAATATTTACCGACCTATAAACGGTCTGTGCAACAATAAAAAAGGATGTATAATACTCCGTGTAGAGGGAGTGCATGTTAAATATTCTCCAAAGTTCGGCACTACGTACAATGTCGCCCTTAAAAGTTGCGTTGAATGCCTACTCAGGTGCCGGCTTGTATGTTCTACAGGGTGAGGCAAAGACAAGTGGCCCCGGTCTAGAGATAGGAATACGTTGAAATGCTTGGCGAGAAAAACTCTTGAAGCCGCCTGAAAGCTTTCAAGTGGAAATAAAAGATTGTTCAAGCGTGCAATGGTTTCACTTGAAAAACCTGTTTTTGCATTGGTTGGATTGGATTAGCATCACATTAGAGCTACTCATGGACTATTGGCCAGTTCAGATCGTAGTGCGTCGGTGTGAGTTGCGACTGTGTGAGTGTAAGTTGATCAATTCACAGGTGAAGATGAAACTCACAGTACAGCAGAGAGTGTTCATTGTAGAAAATTTTATTAAAACGAATTCGTGGAAAAAATGTGATCAGTTGTTTGTTGAAGAATTTAAATGTGTAAAACTGCCAAAAAAAGAGTACTAGGCAGTGATCAGTTACGAAATGGCGTCAGCCAAGATCTGCTGTCAACAAGTTCAAAAATATTCCGAAACGGGTCTGAACACCAGATTCTGGGTCTTGCAATCAATTTAGAATGTTTTTGTATTACAAAACAAAAAGGTCCGATTCTCTACGATAAATAACAACCGAAATAATCACTAGTGGAAACTTATTTTGATCAGAGCTCTCTCTACAAACCTTGTTTATATTTCATTTCAACTAGCTTTTCAAACCATAGCGTAGTTTCTGGCAAATAAGTCGCCAAGTGTTTGTTTGGGCTTAATCCGTCCGTGGCCGAGTGGTTAAGGCATCAGCCTAGAGGTTCGACCTTCTCAGGAGTGCGGGGGTTCGAATCCCACTTACTGCCAGTCATCCTATAAATCGGATCTGTGCTGGAAATAGTAGAAAATCCTCATCACGGATGGGCCCGAGTACACAGGGACAGACGTGCTCGTTAAATCTGTGGAGTCCAAAGTCCCGACGGCGTTAGCGTACGATGTCGCTCGAAGTTCCGTTGGGTGCCCGCTCAGGTGTCGACCTCGTCACTTGACCAGGGTTCTAAAATACGAGGCGTTATTGGCTGTGTTAAAGCTCCTGAAGGAGGCTAGAAATAGGCAGCCGGAAACGATTACCTTACCTTACCTTGGGCTTAATATTGAAGCGATCAATGGCTTCATGTTAGCAAACCTGTTTTTGTATTGGTTTTTGACTTGGCAACATTTCTGTCGTATTCTTATCTCCGCGTTGGGGCCACTTTTATTTGCTTCACCCTGTATATTAGGATGCAAGTTACCAATAGCCCTCGTTCAGCTCTAGTGCGGCATTCATTACGATACTTATGGTGCCAGATGATCGCAGTGGAAATTTTTTAATTCTTTCGAATTAAAAAAAAGAAAAGGAGGCTAAAAATTCTTAATTTACCTACAAAAAGGATATGAAAAATAGTAGTTTTACTAACCATATAGGGTATTCTTTTCCTTTAATAAAGCTGGAACATTTGCCTAATTCAGTTGCAATGGGGTACTTGACTAAAAAAAAATTATTGGCTTGAAATATTCTTATGCGAAAAATATTAGACCCGTATTTTTTCTTTTCTTCAAATACCTCATAAAAAGGGGAAAAAAATGTATTTTAAAATTAGGACGAAAAATCACTCCCGAAAACGCTTTGTAGCTGTCACGTGGTATCTATGATGTCACTCGTGACTATAAATAAACTTTGAAACACCATTTTGGAACCTAATTTAAGCAAATTTGAACTATCCACTTCTGTAAAACCTCCACCCATTATCTATATAATTCTTATTTTAATAGTAAGTTAGATTAAAACCAGTAAACAAAAAACATCACACTGGTTTGTTTATACATAATAGTGACGTCAGCCAAATCGACGTGTTTGTGATCACGTGACGTACCGATGAAAAAAAAGCCATTTGAAAATGATTTTTATTAATTATTTAAAGATTTATTTTGCAAAAAAATATATACGTTTGTTATATTTGGGTTCAAACTATAATTTAATTAATATTGGAAGGTATTTTAGCGATACTGTCAAGTACCCTATTGTTCAACTAAAATTTACTTTTGACCGACAAGGTCATAATTTCACTCTATTTTTTGAAAAAAAAATACTGAATAAGGACCCATAAATTTTATGTTCGGAAAATCTTTCGGAGGTAGATTTGAATTTAAAAACTCACAATCCACAGAAAAAGGTAGATAGTTATCTATATCCCTCGGAAAAAAGTGTGCCATCTTAAAAATAGATCTGAAACGGTAAAATAGCGATCTCCTTAGAGTCGCAGATTGATAAATCCTCGAGACTCGGTAACAACAATAGCTACAAAATCCCTGAAGCTTCGGGTTGCCTGTCATCTACAGAAGCGACGGTGATGAATCAAGCTTTTGCAAGGGCTTTCAATGATTAATTCGACATTCGTTTATGTAGCTGCAAACAGGCGGACAGAAGCACAAAGATGATGGTGTTATTTGGGCTTCTATGTGTACGCTTGGAAAGTTAACATTTCATCATTCTATTTGTAAGTGCTGCGAGATGCAGAATTTGAAAGCTTTTGTATCTAACTCCCGATTCTGTCGCTCCTCTGTTATATCAGCTTCAATGCTAGTCGAAAAGCTTTTTGGAATTAAAATCGCGAATATGGGTTGATTGGTTGGTTGGTTGGTAGACATATATATTCAGGTTTGTGTGCTTGGTTGATTGGTGACGCTGCGAGGTCTTAACCCTTTCAGTCCCAACAGGGGTGCCTACAAGGGGGGGTCAACGACGCAGACTGCGTCGTTGAAATTTTAGGGGGGGGGGGTTGAATTTTTTTTATAAAAATTATTAAGAAACTGCCAATCTTTATATAAAAAAATTCAGCTAACTCTTATTCTTACTAATTATCTGCCCCCCCCCCCCCGACGCAGCACCGGGGGGGGGGGGGGGGTTTAGAACTTGTACCCTGGCGAATTTTTATTTGGTTTAAAATAAAGCACAAAGTGGCAAGGAAATCAAATGCCTTCAAAGAATATGAATGGGTAACCATAATTCGAAGCAACACCAGGAAAAAAAGGAGTTATAAATTATGTTCGATGGCGTCTACCATACCATACCAGACGAAGATTTCTGACAATTATGTCCAATAAACAATACGATCACTGTAACTAAGTTTAAAAACTCATAAATCTCACGCAGTTTATAAAACATTTCGGTGAATTGATGACGTTTGCCAATGGTATCAATGATATATTCCCGCCATTTTTTGCAGCTGGCTCATAAATCTTTCGAACTTTGTTTTTAACAGTTTTACGAATTAATGACTTTCAGATAATATTTCTGACTTTTTCCCGCCAGATTAGACTTGAAGCCAAAATAACTAAATGATTGCTTTAGAATCAGTAGGAAAATACTTGTCGTCTTGTGTCAAATGTGTGGGTCTTGGTGATTGAATATAATTAAATAGTTCAATTTCGGGTTTCACGGTAAGAATTTTGTTATATTTAACTTTAATTTTTTAAATTTTAGTTTTTTTTAAGTGAAACTACCTCTGTAAGCATTATAAAATAATTCTGATTTGTTTGATAATGCCAAATGTGTTGTATTAGATAAAAAGCTATACCAAGATAAACTTTTTTATGCATTAAGAATTGAGGGAATGAATTGGAAGCCGTTTTTGATTGGATCACGTGTCCGGCTATTTTTATTGATTTAAAAAATAATATAATTACATAAATTTTGAGCGGAATTTTTACCAATTATTTAGATTCCGATAGCTTTTGCTGTAAAGAAAACCTTTTTAAAGGAAAATTAAAAATAGCTTGTAATTCCGTATTATAAAAGATATTCCAACAAAAGGTGCTTCCCTTTTTCGATTAGGGGCAACTCTGCTTTGACCTATCATTAGAAAAATATTTAAGGAGAAAGTCAGTACTAGGGTTTTATTTCTTGGGACAAATTTACGGTCCGGATTTAAAGATTTGCCGCTTGTAGATTATACGATTGATTTGCCGCCCCTGTCACAATATTCTCCCCCTTCGGGGAAAGGTAGCTGGTTAGCTGCAAAATAGGGTGGTATGTGTTGTTTAAAAAAGATACACATATTAGAATCATCTATGTACCTTTACACGCCGAATGCTGTTTTAATTGGTCGTGAAATTTGCCGCCTCAAAAAATTCGCCGTCTAGGCTACAGCCTATACTTAGCCTATTTAGAAATCCGGCCCTGGTTACCCCATTCGATGGTACTTAAAATACCATTTTACTATAAGATTTTCTATATTCACCGTAAAGATGTAGTTAGAGTCCACTTTGGTTAGGTACTCCATTAGCCCATATAAATAAAAAATCCTCACCGGTATATATATTTTTTTTTTGGGGGGGGGGGTAATAATTTTCTAGGGGGGGGGGTGCGTCGTTAGCTCTGGGGGGGATCGGCACCTCTGAGTCCCAATGACAATAGGGTATTTGACTAAATTTTTTTTTACTGGCTTAAAATATTCTTATGCCTAAAATATTTGACCCGTATTTTTTCTTTTTTTCAAATACCCAATAAAAAGGGAGAACAATGAATTTTAAATTAAGGACGAAAATTTACGCCCGAAAAAACTTTGTGGCTGTCACGGGGTATTTATGACGTCACTAGTAACTATAAACAAACTTTGAAACACCATTTTGGAATCTGCTTTAAGTAAATTTGAACTATCCACTTCTGTAAAACCTCCTTCCATTATCTATATAATTCTTATTTTAATGGTATATTAGATTAAATCCAGTTTAATTGCAAGCAAAAAAACATCACACCGGTTTGTTTATATATACTAGTGACGTCAGCCAAATCGACGTGTATGTGATCACGTGACGTACCGATGAAAAATAAGCCATTTTAAAATAATTTTTACTAATTATTTAAAGATTTATTTTGCAAAAAAATATATACGTTTGTTATTTTTAGGTTCAAACTATAATTAATTCAATATTGGAAGGTATTTTAGCGATACAATCAAGTACCCTATTTGGCATTATCATTTAAAAAAAAATTCTGATCGTCTATAGCCATTTTTGATATCAAAAAGCACATCATTCGATTCTCAAACTCTTTTCTATTAGAAAATATTTTTATTAATCCCAATAGATGTCAGCCCTAATATTTTTTTAAAATTATGATCAGAAAAATGATGATGCCGAATGGCATCACTGGGACTGAAAGGGTTAAACCGATAGTAGTGTTTGGATAACTTTTAAACGTTGGTCAGATGACGCGAAAAAGGTTAATAAAAAATAACTTGGCAATGAAAACCTTATCCATTAGGGTGGAATGAAAAAAAAGTTTTTTAATTCAAACTTCTCTCTCTTGTAGTAGGAATAAGTTGCTCCACATCTTACTGAACCTAGCCCTCGTGTAGCTCTCTAGTGCGACGATAATTCAAACTAAACTAAATCTGACTGAACCAGAATATACCTATAATTTTGATTTAAATTATGATTTTCAAGGTCCACGGTGAATATTTAAAAACTTCTTCGAAATTAAAACGCTTATACTCTGTATACTTGAAATACATAATTCAAACATAAAGTTTAGTTTCTCAGACATTTTTAGATATTAAATTATTAAAAAAAAATTAGGACTTATTCACAGTTCAAATAAGCCTCAAACAAAACTAAAAAATTAATAATAAAATTTAATATGTTTAACATCTACATAATCTAAATCCCATGTCATTTGGCGAGCATAGGGAATTGTTGGGAAAATTTGGTTGGAAATCATATGTCACACTAAAACTTCACATGGGTTATTGGTGAAAGGAGAATTATAGCTCATATATAGGAGTAATAGGAGGATTGCACATGCATTTCTTTTCTATCTTGACTTGATCGTCAATAGAGTTCCATCTATATTACGTATTATTTAACACATTCAGTATTACCTCGGGGAACGATATAAGTTAAAATATAGCTATGCAATAATAGTGACCCCGATGCAAGTTCAAACTGCCCTTTAGTTGAAAAACTGTTTCTAAACCTTAAAGAAATGTGCGCCTGCAAAAGCAATGAATCGCCAGATACAGTAACTCTAGCTTAAACCAAAATTTTCCTTACCCCTTTTCGTTTTACAAGTGATCGTTTGGACTAGGCCAAAACACACATCATAGATGCTAACAAGTGATAGGAAGACTATATTACGCCTTAACCTAACAGGCATAATGGTCAGGAAGTTGGTCAGACAATCGGAAGGTCCCGGGTTCAAATACCAGCATATGGGTATGGATATTTGTGTTATGTGTTTTATGTATTTGTTACGAGTACACTGTGACATACGTGCTCATTAAATCTGTGGAGTCGAAAGTTCCAAACAAGCGCACGATGGCATCAATGGTTTGCTTTGGGTACCCCCTCAGGTGTCAACCACGTCACTTGATAAGAGTTCTAAATTACGAGGCGTAATTTGGCTGTGTTAAAGCTCCATGAAGGTTAGAAATAGACAGCCGGTAAACGTACCACCTAACCTAACATTATTGGCCGTGGATAGCATAGTGGTTAAGGCCTCGTTCTCGGAATCGGAAGGTACCGCGATCGAGTCACGATACCACTGAAGACCCACCGAGTATATGCGGAGTACGTGCTCGTTAAATCTGTGGGTCCAAAAGTCCTGTGGGCGGTCATGGCGCAGTTTCCCACGGGTACAGGTCCCTGGAGGCTATTTCCCTCCCCTCCAGGGACATGTCTAAATTGTGGAGGTGGCGATAGATGGCAGCATCTGTCACTTATGTGTGTTGTGTGTGTCTGTCTTACTTGACGAAGGTTTATAAGCGGGTCTCTGACCAAGCACACAAACCTGAATATATGTCTACCAACCAACCAACCTAACATTATTGAAATAATTCTTATGAGAATGGTCAGTGTTATACGACGCAAGAACTAGTTTTTTCTTTGAGAAGGCTACTGGCTACTTTGAGAATTAACACATATATTATGAACTCGAACGTTGAAATGCAATGCTCTTAACTCTAAGTACATACAGAGTACAACTCTTCAAAAAATTGTCCACCTCACAAAGTTTCCCTAAAATAATTGACAGAATAGAAGTTCATTTCTATAAATATCAACTTAAGAGGGATTTTTAGTTCCATGGAAGTGCCCGAATGCATAACCGAACTGAACAAAAATTTAATTAAATCAAAAGGATAACTTTCTTCGTTTTTTTTTTTGGGGGGGAGGGGGGACTGGGGGGGGGGGTAATATTGCACGTTACTTTTATGTTAACAGAAATAAGCTATATAAAATAAAAGCTAAAGCAATAAAAGAAAAGAAATATTATCATTTCGATTTAATTAAATTTGTGTGTAGTTAGAAACTACTTAGTGCCATATCGCGCCACCAGATGCGTAGGACAAAGTCTGAACTTTACAGGGGAGGGGCCTTAGCGTCTGGCAAAAGTTACGGCAGGCGAAAGGGTCTGGCAATATCGATTATTAACTTTTAACAATATTTTCTAAAACATGCGTAAAAATCAGTTCTGGGAAAATGAGATAAGCTAACGGAATTTTACCTGCCTTTTGCCCCCTGTACCTGTAAATTGGCCGGTCGGTCCACTCTAACGGGTATATGCTTACTCTAAAAGACTAAATGTATGTATGAAAGCACTTCCTTATCCTAGGCAGCCGGAAACGATTACCTTACCTTACCTTACCTTACTTCCTTATCCGATATATTGCATTAATGAGAAAATAATATAGGTATGGGCAAAATAATATAGGTATGGCCCTACTATAGAACTCTTTGGTCTGGGGGCCCTGTGCTCTTGCTCTATAAGCGTTCATTAATCATAAATAAATCGCCACTAGCCCTCATGTAGCTCTAATGCGACGATAATTCACCCTGACCAGCTGCGACTCCAATGCCACAAATCATCTCCCAAACCACAGATTGCCAACAACTCAACTTCCTACTCTTCTCACTCATTTATTTGTTGTCCGTGTATAGTGCTCAATGACCATTCAAGGACATTATTTTTTGGTTTTCCATTGTTTACTGTGGCGTTACTAGCCTTGCGTGCGGAAGGACCCAGGTTCGGGTCCGGGCATCGCCAAAATTACTGTCCTTGATTGTGGTTTTAAATTACGATGCCCGTCGCCAATAGCCCTCGTGTAGCTCCAGTGCGACGATAATTCAAACTAACCTAACCAAAAGAACTGCCCACCTATAAACGGTCCGTACAGCCAATAATGACGAATACCCCGTGTAGAGGAAGTGCACGTTAAATATGCTGCAAAGTCCCAACGCTGAGTACGATGTCCCCCGTAATGTTTACATTGGGTGCCTGTTCAGGTGGTTCAGGTGGCTTGACTGTGGTTCTAAATTACGTCGCCCGTCGCTAATAGCCCTTTTGTAGCCCTAGTGCGACGATAATTCAAACTAATCTAACGTTAAAGAAGTTACTGAATCAAATTACGACACCCGTCGCCAATAGCCCTCGTGTAGCTGGGATTCACCAGTCAGAAACAACCCCAAACCTCCTATCGTCGTAAATAATCCCAACATCAAATGGTCAGAACTAGCCAAAGATTTATAAGCGGCCAATATTCTAATTTCTCCGTCAAAGCTCTAATCCGCAGTCTCTGAACATCAGGTGCATTATCTTGTGATACAACTGGATCATGATAGTCACAAGAAAATGAAAAATCTCAACTTCGAACACACTCAACATAAATTTAACCGTTTATTAAACATAAATAGTCACTAGCCCTCATGTAGTTCTAATGCGACGATAATTCAACCTAACCCTAATCAGCTGCTACTCCAATGCCATCAATCATCTCCCTAACAACTCAACTTCTTTCTCTTCTCACTCATGCTATTTTGTCGTCAGTGTTTGGTGTACCTTGATCATTCTAGAGGTCTCACAGGGCCCCGGGTGGCCGTGGCCTAGGGGTTTGGATAGCAGCTCATTACGCTAACAGTCTCCGCACGGGCATGGTACCGGTGCCGGGTTCGATTCCCGCCTTCGCCGTTGGTGTACCTTCTCTCTGCGTGTCAGTAAAAATTCTGCCTGTGTTTGTCTTACTTAACGAAGGTTGATAAGTGGGTCTCTGATCAAGCACACAAGCAGGAAAATACATGTACCAACCAACTAGATGTCTCACAACGCGACTTCTTTTTTTGTTTTTCATTGGCTATGTCCTCACTACGACATCAAACGCCACAAAGGCAACAAAATTTGGCGACCACCAAGGAGGCCAAGCGATGCAATAGCTTGGGGGCTGACTCAGCCAAGTCGCCAAGTTTTGTTGCCTTCGTGGCATAGTCAGGACATAGCCATTCGTGAATGGAAATAACGTGCGAGCGGAAAGCTTTAAGCCGCCGCCGTTACAATGGCTTGTTATTTTTCATATCGTATTGCAGGCGTTGGGTAGTTGAAACCTCGTTAGCTAAGGCTTTCGGGAGGCTTCTGCACCATATTTTAACTACCATACTTTATCTAAAATTACTAAACATTTTTTAGTTTTCTATTGTTTACTGTGATGTTACTTGTCATAGTTTGTGCTGTGCTGCTTTAGGCTTACCTTCCGCTAGCATTGCTTGCTTTTCTTTCAAACAGGTCGGTGAGCTTTCTCAAACTGTTTTTAATGAATTTGTTTACCTATTTTAGTTGAAATTGTCTTTTTATTCTTATCTCGTGGTAATCGTTTGTCTTTCAATACTAGTTTTTATAACTTATTTTATTCGATTAGATTGAAATGTATTTCATATTAAGATGGAAAAAGATGCGACCAATAGTAAAAGTTCTACTTTCGTTTTCTTTGCTGAAGGAAATGTCTAGAATTTTAGCAATCAGTGGATAAGTAACAAGAGTGATAGTCTATGGGTACTAGTGAAAATTTCGAAAACCTGAGCAGCTTGCTAAATTATACTGTTGGGGAAATAAAACTCTTAAGTCATTCATTAGATTATGCTATGATTATAGTAGTTACTATGATTATAGTAGTGACGATAGTGTGATAAGCATTTGTCAGGATGACAATATTTTAGTTAACATTGGTTTTCATTCGCAGTTTAAAAATGCTAGCAGTGAGGAATTAGGTTTGGTAATGCGCCTAATACTCAAATATAACGCATTTGGAAGCATTTACATCTATTTTGGCCTGCTTTTGTTTGAGCCAAACTTCAGTAGAGGAATTATTTACGTTTTTGCTATTGTCATCAAATTTCTAAACACACGATATCTATTCTTAAAACAAATTTCTTCAGTGTTTGGTATGGGCCTGGCTAGTCGAGTCGGTAAGGCACTTGTATTGCCTGCGAAAAGTCCCAGGTTCTGTCCCGGGCATTGCCAAAATAACTGCCAACCTATAAACGGTATGTGCAGCTGAAACGTCTGCCGACCCACCTTACCTGGCTATCAGCCACTCCTTAGATGCGGACCCACGCAAGCCAAGCCCCTTCGTTCCCATGTGGGACCATCCTAGACGAACATTTTGCTCAAAGCTCTTTCGTTGAAACAAATTCTTAGCTATTTTTACGCAATCAAGTTTCACATTTTGTCGGCTGTCTAGTTCGCTAGCTGCGGGGCGATTGACTTGATTTTCGACTGTGGTCAAGATCTGGTTGTTGCACTCTGACTGTGTGTTGGGGAGCCCAGCCGGTTAGGCATTCGCCTAGCATGCGAAGGATCATAGGTTCGGGTCCGGGCATCCGACGAATAATACCCCGTGTAGAGGGAGTCCACGTTAAATATCCTTCAAAGTCCCAACACTGCGTACAATGTCGCCCTAAACGGCTGAGTTGGGTGCCTACTCAGGTGTCGGCTCGTCACTTGATTGTGGTTCTAAAATATGACGCCCGTCGCCAATGCCCTCGTGTAGCACTAGTGAGACGATAATTCAAAACTGAACTGAACTGAACGTTCTGCAAGTTGAATGCCTCTGATGCTGAAAGCAAACGATCCGGGAAACCTTCCAGAATTATTGACATCTTTTTTGTGGTAGCAGCTTCTGCAAAGGATCCCGAGGCCTGTTCCAGGTGGAATAGCCTTCGTGTAGCTCTAGTGCGACGATAATTCAAACTGAACCTGTTCCAGGTGGGGTCACTTCACAGGTGCGCCCAGAGGGGCTTGGGAGCACAGTCGGTTAGGCGTTCGCCTTGCATTCAGAAGGTTCCAGGTTCGGATCTGGGCATCGCCAAAATAACTGCCGACCTATAAACGGCCCGCGCAGCCAAAAATGTTCGAATAATACCCCGTGTAGAGGAAGTGCACGTTAAATATGCTCCAAAGTCCAGACGCGGCGTACGATGTTGCACTTAATGGTTGCGTTGGGTGCCTATTCAGATGTCGGCTCGTCACCTGACTGTGGTTCTAAATTATCACGCCCGTGTAATTTAGAATAGCCCTCATGTAGCTTTGTACGATGATAATTCAAACTAAACTCCAGGTGATGAAGGGGAGGCAGAGTTCGTGGGCTTCCGTGGACACTTCTGCCCGCGGAACCTCTTTTTCTTATCTTCCATCTTAGGATCTGTAACATACAGAAACATTAAAAACTGACCCCGAAAGGGCCAGGTACGGAGTGCTGGGACCCGAAAGGTCTACAGCACGGTTTGGGGTGTTAGTGACCAGGTCCGAGGACTGACCATTTGACTTTACAGAAGAGTCCATATACACCTGCTGGGTCGTTGTGGAGCTAGACAGCTCGGTTAAATCAGATCTCGATTTACTCAAGGTGTTTAACGTTTTATTTTGTTATTACTTTTACCCATTTATGTTTAAATAGGAGACATTGTCGTTTACTGCCTACCTGAGCTCCCAGATGTAGGACAGAAGGCTACTTACAACGAAGGGTCGCCACTCCCCGAGGTTGACCGTTAGAGACTTAACCCCTGTTCCCCGAGCACTCCACGTGCCAGACACTTCAGCACGGTCAACACCTGGTATATTTGGTTGAAGTTCAAACCAAATATAGAAAATCGTTGACATGCCCGAAAAGCCAGCGCACAGAGGCAGTCCCCCCGATAATCAGGTCTGTTGGCAAAAAGATGCCAACATCTTATTGGGGTGCCAGTGAGCCCGCAAGCATGAATGCTGACTGCACCCGCAAGACCACATATCAAGCACACCGGCCAATCAGACCCACCTCCTGCATAGCTCCGCACTCTAAGGCTTTCGAGCTTGGGAATAATCAGAACTAATAAATAAATTATTGCTTGGATAGGAGCTAAAATTTCACCTGTGAAAGCACTGTTTAGATTTGAGACATTGGTCGAGACCGTACTATTTTGAGCGGGTTGATCGCAGCAATTGTACATGAGCTCTTGGTCTTTGAGGAGTCTGTTGAAATAAAAATCGTGGAGTCACTGAACTGGTTTTTGTATTCAAAGAAAAGATTGCTGATAATCGAGTCCGAGAGACCGTTGGACTGGAAGGGATAGCTATTTGAATGAATCCGGAATTTATAGATGTTAGAGCTTGAGAATTGCTTGGTAATAGAGATTGCTAAGGTCTCTCCCAAGAGTAACCGGACGTTATATGCGATTTTATCTGCCCAGGTTCAAGAAAGGTTTGGGAGATCAGACTTCGGACACGTAAATTGCTGGAAATAAAACTTTTGGGTTAGAAGTAGGTGGCACTTCAAAAGCGGAAAAACCCTTGCCTCCCGTAAGAAAACCGAGATTGGAGGCCACTACCAATCCTAACGGCCTGATTATATATAGTTTGTTTTTGTAGATAGGATTTGCCCGAGATTAAGAAAACCAGGCAACCATCGGAGATCGATATAACAATTGTAGTATCGACGCTGTGCGTCCTTCCTACACATCTAAAAATTCCCTAAAAGGGGCGAAACGTATTTGGGATTACGTAATAGCCATAAAGCCTATCTAAGAATAAGGAGGCGGGTGGTCCTCATGGGACCTAGCAGACGCTGGTGTGAAAAGAGGTCAAAAACAGGAGACCATCTGTTACCATGAGGGGTCATGGTGTTTTGTTTGGAAGCGTTTAAACTTTTGCTTCACGAACATATCATAGTCTATAATTTGAGTGATGCATGCTCTGACGCTTCGATGGCGGTGAAGTAGAAATGTGAGGCTGATTGGATTGCAGAGTCTATGCCCAGATCTTTATGAATAATCGAGTTTCCAACGTACCAAGGTGAGTTAGTGATGTTTCTTAGGGTTTTATTTTGAAATACCTGTAGTTTCTTTCGTTGGTTCTTTTTGGCCGTGGCCCAGACAGGGGAGACATAGAGCAGAACAGGTCTGATTATTGAGTTGTAGAGTATGACTGTTGTGGAGAGACATTTTTTAATTCCTGCCAATAATGGGGCCAAAACTAATGGTAGCACCTGTGGCTTTGGCAATAGTTCGTTTAATGTGCTTGTTAAAGTTAAGTTTCTTGTCGAGGTGAACTCCCAAGTATTTGGTACGCGGTTTGATCTGGTTTTCGGTGTTGAAGATTTCCAGGTTCGTATCATAATGGGTGTTAACTTTGTGATTTCTGAAAAGAACAAAAACACTTTTCTGGGCGTTAATCTTCACCCTCCAGTCCTCGTACCAGGTCTCTACTGAGTATAAGGCGTTTTGAAGTTTCTCAAACGCTATATTTCCTCTTCTGGACTTTGCCAGTATAGCAGAATCGTCAGCGAATTGAGCTGTTACGCAGTTGTAGGAACGAAAGGTGATTGAAGGAAAGTCACTGATGAGCTTTGATAGCTTTGACTTCTGATGGGTGTTATTAATTCTGACTTTGAAGCATCTGTTTGTTAGATAGAAGTTAATTATGTGCACAAGGGGTTTCGGGATATTGTGAATTCAATTATATAGCTTTTAAATCAGGCCTTCATGCCACAGGCTATCGTATTCATTAATGACTGTTTCGAAATAAAATAAACAATTAACTGAAAATCCGTACATAGTACGGCTAAACTGTACATGTTGGCAAGTATGTCCTTTGTACCACAAGTTAATTTTGGTGCACATTTTATTGAAAATAGAAATCTGCAAGACTTACAGGCATTTCTTGTAAGATCTTGTAAATTAACTTCCAGTTTTGAATTTGTCTCATTCGCCACAGCCAATTCATCTTTTGTTACTGAAATTAAGCTTTTTGTACTTCTGACAAAGAATCTTACTTTCTTCATCGCGACAATTTTGTTCGCGGTTAATTTTGAGTTGACGATTTTGTTGCCGCAGCTCTTTGATTGTTTTCATGAATTTATCAATTACCTCTGGAAGTTCAGTCATCATCGCACTTGGGCAAATGCAAAGATGTGTATAAAAAAAGATAATTCTCAACATGCATGCCAAATCAGGTGTCGGCTCGTCACTTGACTGTGGTTCTACAATATGACGCCCGTCGCCAATAGCCCTCGTGTAGTTCTAGTGCGACGATAATTTAAACTAAACTAAACTCAACATGCATGCATAAAATGAAAGGTTGCTTTTAATTAGTTAAACGCTATTGTTTTTTAATATATTATAAACTTTAACGTATCAAAAGTAATTTTTTTAATAAATAATTGCTGTCTTATAAAACACAAAATGAACAAATTACCTTGTCAGAACTCTTGAATCTTTCACGGAAAAAAGTTGCGACAACCATTAAAATTTCCTGTAATGTTCTTGTAAAAAAAGTTCGTTGGTTTTGTAGCTCAAAAGTTTTCTGCTTGCACTCAAGGCAGGTGCTATCTCTAAGAGAATCTAAAGATATTGTCGCGTAGATGAGGGGGAAAGACGTTAACGCGTTGTATTTATTATAAGTAACGACAAGGTAGCCAGATCTCAACTCGAGACTTTAATAACCCAACTGGGTAGATAGACAATGCTTTATATACAGCAGTGGAATCTTTTAGACTAGAAGATTCTAGAAATCAAATAATTTACATAAATTAAGAAACAGGCTGGAAATAACGAGAAACAATTTAATCTAAGTTATAACGAAATTATAAATTTCGGCTATGCCCGGGCTCGAATCCACAAACTACTGGTTGGCAGTATCGTGCTTTACCCCTGGGCTACGACTTCCTAACGGCTCAAGTTTTACTTTGCTACAATATTGAGTATGGAAGACCCTCGGGCAATATTTACAGGCTACAACTTTACCGGATTGATGACCTATGCAGAATTAGGAATTCTTTTTTCAATTTTAAAATACTTTACTGCTTCATAAAAATATTACATATTATGCAACTTAGTATTGTGGTGAGTTCTTTTAAATGGCTTATTACTGGTGCCAAAGTCTGGAGAAGCAGAGAATGTTTCGGTCCTACTTACTAGCAAGTTAGTAAGACCGAAATGATCTCTGTAGAGTTAGAATACAGCGGGATTTTAGAGAGATTGGGTGAACATTGAGCACATTACAGAAGTTTTATAGCAAAATATATGAAGTATCTTTCATTGGAAGAAATTTCTTCATTGTGTGTTAGGCCTAACTGAGAGATTTTCTGTAGCTTTTCTTTTTATTTAAATTTTTGGTCGGCTCTTTAACGGCTTATTTGTCTTCAGAATCCTGAAGATTGTTGTACGGCAAGTTCGATTTCAATGCGATTCCTTCGTCGTCGCGGCTTTGGATTTTTGGGATTAATGGCGCATCTTTCGTCGTGTCACGCTGCTGCAGCATGAACTAAATGAAAATATTAAATTTTCATTAATAAAATTTTTTAGATTAATTAATTGCCGAAATGATCAATAGTGATTAGTCCAAGTGAAAGGAACCAGCAGTAGTATAGAATGAAAAATAAGACAACCTAATTTAACAAAATACATCGTTTATTTAGGTAACATAAATACATGGGGATACATCCAATAAACAAATTTTAATCAAATATGACCTTAAGTTTTGCGACAGGAGGAAGGATAATATTAAAATATAAAATGAAATTTTTATACTAATTAAATCCTATACTACTTTAGTTAAAAAAAATTAGCTAACAATAAACTTTTCTGCCCGACGAATAATTTGAAATCAAATGGTGAAAAAGGGATTTTAAAACTCACTACTTCTCTTGTATCTACTTCTGGGGTGTTGGTCACTATTGGTCCGATGACGGGTTATTCATGGGCGTAGGTTCGCCGGGAAATGTCCTGGGGATGGTGACGGTGTGCATGGCGGCCTGGGTGTACGGTGACGGTTGTCCTGGGCGTCGTCCTTGTAGCAGATTGACAGCGTAGTGGTTCGGTGGTGGCTGTCCTGGAGTTCGGAGGACTTCGGTGACAGCGTGGATATCGTGAGTATAGTGCTCGCGATGACCGCTTAGAGACGATGGGGTTCTGTGGACAGCACGGACTCTCTTTGCATCAATGGGCTCGACGAGGTAAAGACGATGGGGTTCAGTGGCAATGCTCTCTCTGGAACAATGGGCTTGACATCAGCATAGTTTTTTCGCTGAGACGAGACTCGCAAAGACCGCGTAGTGGCTGGCTGAGGACGTTGTCAGCCCAGTCTACTTCGGCTATGGAAAGTTTTTTGTTCCCTGCGTTTGTGTGAAGACATCGGGTCACTATCTCGTTCTCTTCGTTTTTTTTTTCAACTTCCTTACTTCCCCATCACTTGGTTTCTCTCTCCAATTCACCAAAAGTTTCTCATCCTTTCTCTCTCCATCTTCACGATGGGCGTTACTTATTTTTTTGTATAGTGTCCTCATTGGACATCACCTCCAGTTACCACCCTTGTGGGATGTCCGTTTTGCCATGATAGGTCAGAGTGGTTCCATGACCGTGAACCCTTCTCCCAATCCTCGTGCCTGTGAAAAATCCTCCCTAACGCCGGCTTTCCAGGAATCCTTAATTGGACTCCCTGCCGCGGCAATCGTAAAACTGCCTCCCTAGTCTAGGCAGCCTAAAATTTATGACCCCTATGTTGGCGACAGTGGTCTGCGAGAAATCCCTAACAATCAAGTTTTATGACCCTAATGGTTTTTTTCTGTCCAGTTCCCACAACAAGACCTATTTCACTAACATTTTCAAACAAGTGATATTGTCGGAATTTTCTCATAGTCCGACAAATTTTCCTCTCTCCCCTTAAAAAAAGGAGTGATTGTGTAACAATTTAAACTTCCTTTTTTTTTTTTTTTCAGCCAAAACAAACACACAAAAAAAATTATCCTTCTCAAAAATTTAAATCCTCCCATCCTGTCAACAAAATATTGTGAAACATAAAGTACCTCAAAAGTCATTACATAAACTTGAATGTGTTTATGGATACAATGCTTAAAACTTGTTATTATAATTCCATATTCTCTTCTAGTAACTTACAATTTGTAGGGTTTTATGCATGAGCGAACTGGAGAGTGCTTCTCTGTCAAAACCACTCATTTTTACTCGAAATAAACTACCTAATCTACTTTTCTGCAATGCCTCTAAGACCAACAACTCATAGAAAATTGTGATTCAATTATCTTTCTGTTTTTTTTTTTTTTTTGTCAAATTGCAGTAATGAAGCTCTCCACCTCGCCCCTACACACATCTTAATCCCTTAAGTTGCCCTATACAAAAATAACTAAGTAACTGATATATACAATCAAAATTTATACCTTTAGTTTCAACCTACTACATGCCAAAGTAAATATCATTACCTTGAGGCTGAAAGAAATTATTGTCAATATACCTGCATAATGCAATAACAATAAAACATAATATAAGTATATACATATTCCTAATAATCATCAATATCAATATTAATATGTGAAAATAAAGTTAACAATATCATAGATCTATCTTGATCAAACTAGCTGTTTCGAATGTCCATGTTGTTTTCCATGGCATATTTGACAGTCAAATGTTCGTTTAAGGTGTCAAACATAGAAGGACGAATTTTTGACGTTTAAAGCCAGTGGGGTGATCTGCGGAATCGTTTGACATGATTGCTTCGGATGATATAGACTGTTTTGTTTTTGATCTGGTTATGGGCATTATTTACCTTTGTTTCTGGGTCCACCCACTGTTCCCGTTGTATTTCTTCTAACGAGGGCACTTCAATCGCAATGTTATTTATTTCGAGTGTGGGATCTCTTACTTCTGATTTGTGGTCAATTTCCTGTCTACTCAACAAATCTGCCACTAAATTTTCCTTAGATTTAATGAGGACATATTCGATATCATACTCTTGAAGTTTTAAAATTTGCCTCGTCACTCTATTTCCCGGATTGTCTAAAGTCTTTATTTGAAAGAGCGCCTTGTTATCGATTTCCACTTTAAATCTGCGTCCATAGACGTAGTGTTTGAATGCCCTAATGTTTTCAGTTAATGCAAATAACTCTAATTCATAAATGGGGTACTTTCTCTGATTATCATTAAGTTTTTTCGAATAGTATGCTATCGGCAATTTTACTCCAGTTTTCTCATCTAATTGTGACAAACAACCCCCTATTGCTTTTGTTGACGCATCGGTTGACAATATAAATTCTCTATTGAAATCTGGTTTAATCAAAACGGGAGCCCTATCCAACCGCCATTTTAATTCCTCAAAAGCCTGTTGCGCTTCTGGGGTCCATTGAAATCTTCCCCTTTTCTTAGTTAATTCTGTCAAAGGTGCAGCTATTTCTGAAAAGCCCTTAATGTAACGGCGAAAGTAGGAACATAGCCCAAGCATGCCCCTGACCTGCTTCACATTCTTTGGTACCTTAAACTGAGCTATTTTGACGAGGTTTTCATTCGAAGGGCGTGATCCATTTTTGTCAATTGAAAAACCCAGAAAATTTACACTAGTCATGCAAAACTTACATTTAGATGGACTTATAGTAAGATTATAAAGTTGTAACTGTATAAAGAACTTCTCTAATTTAAACAACATCTCGTTTATGTCTTGGGCACCGAAAGCAAAATCATCAACAAAATTCGCTATGTTTAACTCTTTTAATGGTGCTAAAATTTTATCCGATAACTTTTGTAATGTTGCAGCCGAAAAAACTGCTCCCATTGGAAGTGATCTAAATTGAAAGGCGCCAAATGGAGTTTGGAAAGCTGTGAATTGTTTTTGTTCATCTTTTAAAGTTATTTGGAAGAAAGATTGGCTCAAATCAACTGTGCTGAAATATTTTGACCCGCTAATTTTATCCACCTCAGCATTCATTAATGGGAGGGGGTGTGTACTATAGTTTACTAATTTGTTTAAAGCCCGGAAGTCGATACATATTCGGTATTGTTGTTCTGTATTTGGTTTAGACTTTTTCTTTACCATTACGAGAGGGAAAGTAATAAAACTGTTTGAAGGTTCAATTATCTGTGCCTCTAACATCTCGTCTAGATTTTCTCGTAATGTTTCGCGTAAAGCTTGTGGAACAGGGAAATATTTAGCGCTAGTTAACTCTTCAGTTTTTACCGAAAATTCAGGCTGTACACAGCTTGTTCTACCTATAGTGCTTATAGTGGTGCTAAAGACATCCGCATATTCTCTAACTAATCGTAACACCAGTCTTTTTGTGTTTTCCTCTAAATGGTCTAATTGAAAATCTGAGTCTTTTAATAATTGTCTACGCTTTTCTCTTATTCTTTTAGTTCTAACATCTTCCATGTGTTCCTCAACCTCTGCTATTTTTGTGTTTTTATTTAATTTTATTTGATGTTGTGTTATATTGGAGATCAAAATTTGTGTATGTCCTTTATTAGTGGTATTTACTATAGCTGGGTTAATTTCTATGTTACTGTTTTGGATTGGAGTTAACACAATGTCTGTCTCACAAGATGTAAATGGATGTATTTGTAATTGAATCATTAAAGTCTCCTGGGGTTTTAGTATGTAGTCCTCTGCCAATGTGGCATGCCTTACAACTTCTATTTCATTTATGAGGGAATAGGCTGAGTCCAAAATTTTTAATTCCACATTTTGCCCCACTAACGTGTTCTCTCTAAAACTCATAGTCATCCCGTTATTTCTCAAAAAATCTACCCCTAAAATAATTGAATAGTTATTTCCAATAGTGCCATTAACAACATAAAAATTATGGTTTATATTTTGTTCACCTAACTGAATTGTTAATTTAAAATATCCAAATATATCCAAAGGCTGGTTTGTAACGGCTCTTATTGTAGCCTGGGAGGGGATTCTCTTCATTTCTATATCATTTCTCAGCTCCTCAAATAATTGTTTACTCATTAAAGATGCCGCTGCCCCACTATCTACCAAACCGAAAACTGTTCTGTCACCTATCCGTAACTCGACAACAGGCAGACAGTTGCCCCTTGTCCTTGCCTCAGTTTCAGCATGATTTATACCCCTGTGTTGTGTTTCAAAAATTGTGTTATGTGTGTTGATATTCAGGGACTCTCCCATTATTTGGGGCCTGATCTGTGGTGAGTCCCTTAATAGTTTAAATGTCTGTTGTTGTCATTGTGATTTTGTCCCCTGCCTCTTCCATAGTTCTGCCCCCTGTCTACATATCCTCCTCTTTCCCTTGGACACCCATAGCCAACATCAGCATAGTTTTTCGCTGAGACGAGACTCGCAAAGACCGCGTAGTGGCTGGCTGAGGACGTTGTCAGCCCAGTCTACTTCGGCTATGGAAAGTTTTTTGTTCCCTGCGTTTGTGTGAAGACATCGGGTCACTATCTCGTTTTTTTTCAACTTCCTTACTTCCCCATCACTTGGTTTCTCTCTCCAATTCACCAAAAGTTTCTCATCCTTTCTCTCTCCATCTTCACGATGGGCGTTACTTATTTTTTTGTATAGTGTCCTCATTGGACATCACCTCCAGTTACCACCCTTGTGGGATGTCCGTTTTGCCATGATAGGTCAGAGTGGTTCCATGACCGTGAACCCTTCTCCCAATCCTCGTGCCTGTGAAAAATCCTCCCCAACGCCGGCTTTCCAGGAATCCTTAATTGGACTCCCTGCCGCGGCAATCGTAAAACTGCCTCCCTAGTCTAGGCAGCCTAAAATTTATGACCCCTATGTTGGCGACAGTGGTCTGTGAGAAATCCCTAACAATCAAGTTTTATGACCCTAATGGTTTTTTTCTGTCCAGTTCCCACAACAAGACCTATTTCACTAACATTTTCAAACAAGTGATATTGTCGGAATTTTTCATAGTCCGACAGTCGTCATTTATCTAAATCTTCTGCTTTACATGGATCGTCTGTCACAAATAGTCCTCGTGTAGTTCTAGTGCGACGATAATTCAACATAACTGACTCTTACAAAAATCTTCTCTCCAGTTCAATGTCAACGAGTTAATCAAGGGTTCTAGGTCCCCGAGTCCTAATATTATTAATAATTTAAACATGTTTTGTGACCTTAATCCCATGCGCTGTCCTCATGGGGAATTGGTCATTGATGACATGCACATCAATGACCGTCAGCGATTCTTTAACGTACATCACAAGTTCCAGCTTCCGTATCAAAATGTGGTTCCACATGTACAGTATTTCCTCTTTGCTCTCAACTCCTTTTCAGGTACTTTACATGACCACGTCTTGATGGGCATTTTATTCGTGCAGTGTTACACCTGTAGAATGTGGTTTAAGGTTTCAGGCAGGTGTCGGCTCGTCACTTGACTGTGGTACTAAATTATGAAGTCCGTCGTTAATAGCCCTCGTGCGACGATAATTCAATTCAATTCAACTCGGGCTGTGGGCATCCCCGGGACTGCAGGTGTGGAATGCTCTTGCCTCTCACAACCCTAGATAAGGGTGGCCCTTAAAGTAGGCTAACAGTTACTTAAGTATACAGTTATTTATACAGCAACAGTCATTCTAAATCAGGTCTGACTGTTCAGTCAGTTGATTGTGCATTCTCACAGAACTGTAATTTGCGGTCAGGAACGTCCTCAAGAAGGCCTCGTAACAGTCTTGGGCGGTACGGTTTAAGGTTTAGCTGGTCCATCAGGCGTGGTAACGCTCTAGAGATTGCCAGCTCGCGAGACGCTAGTCGTGTAGACTTTTTATGTTTATGAATGTATAAGGGCTGCATTCATCTCATTTTCCTGTGTCAATGTCGTCTATGTTCGTCCAGAATTAGGTACATTGGCACCGGAACTCGTGGTCTCAAACTTGCCTCTGATGCGGTAAATCGTTTGACAGAACGGCACAGACAAATTAAACTCACTTTCCCATATCCTACGCACTGTCTTCGCACATTCATACTTTCAGTTGGTCTTAAGGATCTACCGTCGGCGCTCCTCGCTCAGATTCCCAGAAATGGTTTGCACTTATGAAAAAAAGCACACGTTTTCCACCAGCACAAATCCTTTTATCGGATAACTGGCAGATGGCGAGATTCGAAGTTTCATACTCTGGAGACATTATTTGCTTATTCCTCTAGTATCAAATAAATATTCCGAAGCTATCTCGAAACTAAACCAAAGTCCACGAATCGTCACTCTTTGGATCCGATATGCTAGCCGTACTGCTTAATTTTACTCAACCAACAAAATTAAGTACGAATATGTCAAATACCTGCTCTAAATAACCCAAAGTTCTTGCAAATGGTACGGCATTAACTGTTAGCCTACTTTTGGGCCACCCTGTATAATGAATTTGCTCGCAGGTTAAAGCAATTGACATAATCATATAAAAACTAATAATCAACATGCATGCATAAAATGCAAGGTGGCTTTGGATTAAATGCTTTTGTGAATTCAATATATTATAAATTAAAACGCATCAAAAGTAATTTTATTTTAAAAAGAAACGTTACATTATAAAACACAAAATGCAAAAATTACCTTGTCGAAGGCCTTAAGTCTTTCAAGGAACCAAGTTTTTTTTTATTTATTGTACGCAACTACAGGAGAAAACTCCCAATTATAGGAGACGCATACAAAAAATTAGTTAAAACACACAAAACAGTAGAATTAAAAACATTTGGTGACAATTTGAAAATCAGAATCGGGATTCCAAATAACAGAACCATATTCAAGAATAGATCTGACATAAGCATTAAAAAGAGTAATAAGTGTCTCATTGCATAAAAAAATCCCTGGAAATTCATATCACAAAACCCATTGAACGAAAAGCACGAGCAGTAATATTAATGATCATCAAAATTTAAATTAAATTTAAAATAAATGCCAAGATCCTTAATAGACTGTTTTCTATCAAGAACAACAGAATCACATATGTGGGTGACAAATCAAATTTTTTTCCGATGAAAAGATATAACGGCACAATTGCTAACATTGAGTTTGCTTATTAGTATCACACCAAGTCAGTAGCTTATTTAAGTCATTTTGTAACATAATGCAGTCAGAGAAATTCCAAACACTCCTGAAAATTTTAAGATCATCAGCATAAAATAAATAATTACAATTTTTAAAGTTAGTAGGAAGATCATTTATAAACAAAAGGAAAAATAGTGGACCAGTATCGAGCCTTGAGGTATACCAGATGAATTAGTATAATCAGCCGAAATAGCCTCCCCATAGTGGACACAGTTGATGCGATCAGATAGATAACTAAGAACCCACCTTGCAGCATTCAAGGAAAAACTAAGTCGAAGAAGTTTATTTATACGTAATCCAAAATCTACTGAGTCAAAAGCCTTTTGAAAATCTGTAAATAAATATCCATTTGTACCCCTTTACAAAAAGTCCCCAAAATTTCGCCATGAAGACAGCAGATTAGAAACGCTTGATCGTTTAGCAAAAAACCATGTTGGTTAGAATCAATTGACCTCCCAACCTTGCAAAAGATTTGATCATAGACTACATACTCGAAAAACTTAGAGAACGGAGATAGTAGAGATACTGGTCTGTAACATCCAATGTTAGATGTGGAACCTGAATTTTTAAAAATAGGGATCACTAAGGCTCTTTTCCACAAATTCGGAAAGACATTTTCAACAACAGATTTATTGAAAATAATAAGTAATGGGTAAATAAAAATATCCTAGCAAGCTTTCAGTATAAAACTAGGGAAATTATCCCAGGACAAACCTCTAGATGACTTGAGTTTAGTAATAGCTCTACAAAAATCTTCAGAGCTAATTATGTGAAGGCCAAAGACATCAAAAGCACCATCCGAACCAGAATCAGTTGAGAAGTCTGGATCCGAGGATAAATTATGTTCAGAATTAAAAAATTGCGCAAAACCACATGCAATAGAATCATGTCCCACAAAATTATGAGATTTGTACGTCATATTATCACAAATATTTTTATTTTTATTTTTGGATCTAACATGAGCCCAAAAGGATTTAGGATCAGCAGAAATATTTTCTTCAATTCCAGAAATATAATCATTATAAGCCGATTTTGTCGCTCGTTTCAGCTCAGCCCTGCAATCACTGAAAAGTTTATAAGAAATAGAAGATGAATCTTTTCTATACTTAGTACGAAGCCTGTCTTAAACCTGCAAGAGCTTTATAATATCTCTTAAGAACCAAATAGGATAACTTCTACTGGACTTTGTTTTACATCTAGGGACACAAACAGATAAGATGTGATTTAATTTATCATGAAAAGATTGAACCATATCATCAATACCACTACACTCATTTAGGAAGTTCCAATCTGTTTCATTAAAAGCCTTAAATAGTAGCAAATAATTAGCTTTTTTAAAATAAAATTTACTATGACAATACCTTCTCTCAAATTTTCTACTTTTTATACTTAATTCACACATCAAAGCTGGATGATACTGATCTTCAGTCAAAAGAACTTCTTCAGATTGAGAAACAATAATTTCAAAATTACACACCATATCCAGAAATCTATTTAAACAGTTAGGGACATCATTGAATTGATTCAAATTGTGAAATTCTAAAAAAATATAAACCAAAGATTCAATAATGTTAAAATTATTCACAACCAATTTAAAAATCTCTAAGCACCAGAGTGGGAATGTTAAAATCACCTAAAAATGTCAGGTAAAAATCACCTGGAAAAGTCATATTTAAAACATTGACAAGAGTATCAAAGATATCCTCGTAAACATTAGCAGGAGAACCCGGCACAATATAAACCACACAAATAAAATATTTCACAAAATGAGCTGTCACACATAATTCTAAGGACTCAACAGAAGTATTATTAATACACAGATAAGGTAGAACTTTTACAGAAAAATCAGCACGGCAAGCTATATGTAGAAAATACTATCGAGGAAAAAATAAAGAAACTCAAACGTGGCATGTAAAGCTAACATATTTAATCTTCTAACTGAAGAAAAGTACAAAAGGCAAACAAGGCACAAGAGGTGCACCTTCTGATACTCAGATCCAACACACTGCCCCACCATGAAAATGTTCATCATAACTAGACGAGGAAAAGAAAAACATGATTAAGTCAAGTTATTTATCTAGTTGATCTGGTATTTCCGGATTAAATAATAATTACACGGGGCGTCTTAATTTTGTGGTAGCTGTTTTCACAAGGCAAGATCCGACCTTACCGTCTTTTCCGTCAAAACACTCATCAATTTTGCCCAGTTTCCAAAAATTTCTAGGCAAAAAATCATCTTTGATTAAAACAATATCATTAATTTTGAATTATTTTATGGTTCCTTTTGGTACAGAAGTATAGGTAGATCGTAAATTTAGCAAATAATCTTTTTGCCATCTTGACCAAAAGGATTTCATGAGTCTTTCACGATAATTGAATGCTTTTACGAGTAATTTTCCTGAAGAGATAGTACTGGTAAGTTGCAGTTTTGTCGGAGGTAAGGATGTTATCCTTTTCCCTAAAAGAAAATGTGCTGGTGTCAGTTCTTTGGGTTCATCAGCACTACCACAGATGTATGTGATCGGTCGGGAATTTATCATTACCTCAATCTCAACCAGAAGAGTTGAAAGTTCTTCCGTTGTTAAGGATGATTGTCCAAGGGCCTTACGGAGAGCGGTCTTTACAGTTCGAGCCATTCGTTCGTAGAAACCTCCCCACCAAGCGGCCTTTTCAACAATGAACTTCCACTTGATGCCTATTGAAGAATAAAAGGATTTAACATCAGGGTGATTTATAGCAGACCATATAATTTTTAAATCCTTTTCAGCACGCTTAAACATTTTTGCATTGTCCGAGTAAACAACTGAGCATACATTCCGTGTCGAGATACAAAACGGCGGAAATCCAGAAGGAAAGTTTCAGTTGTTAGATTAGCCACGAGTTCCAGATGAAGAGCTCTTGTCACGGCACATGTTATTAAAATAATGTACAGTTTAGAATCGGTATCTTTGCAATAAAGAGGTCCTGCATAATCGATACCCACTACCGTGAACGGAGGTGCTTGACCACACGATCTGCAGGAAGTGATGCAAGAGTCTGATCTCCTGGTGTTGCGCTGAATCGTTTACAGATTACACACGAATAACTGTCGATTGTTTGGCGTCCTTTAATTATCCAATATCTTTCTCTAATTTGCGCTAAAGTGTGTGATGTACTCGAGTGGTATCAATTCTCATGAGCATCCCAAATTAGCAATTCTGCTAATCTTGATTTGCCAGGAATTATAATTGGAAATTTTGCGTCTACCGTCAAGTTATTTTTTCCTAATCGGCCTTTTACGCGCAAAATTTCGCCTTCGTCAAGAAAGGGGTTTAAGATTAATAATTTAGAGTCATTTGGAACTTGCTTGCCAGTTTTGAGATTACTTATTTCAGTAGAGTAAAATTCATTTTGAGTTGTCTGGATTAAAAGTCTCTCAGCACGACCGAGTTCATGAAGACAGATTGATGTTAGTTTATTGATGTTACTAAACTTTTCGTAATCTAATAACCGTTTTGTACAACAGCCTGTAATCGAAGTTCAGGTATAGTTTCAATATTACCTTTAGAAGTATCAGCAAGTGTACCTATCACAATAGGCCAAGCTTGTTCTGGTTGGCTTAGCCATGTTGGTCCACACCGCCACTTACTGGATGTGACGAGTTCCTGTGAAGAATAGCCTTTAGTAATAAGATCGGCGGGGTTTAACTTTCCTTCACAGTGTTTCCAGGATGTGGAATTCGTTATCTGCTGAATTTCTATAATTCTATTAGAAACAAATTGTTTACATTTGGATGCTGGACCCTTTATCCACTGCAACACAATAGTAGAATCACACCACAAGTTAATACTAGTCAGGTTGGGGAAAGTTATTTTAAGATGGTGAGCGATCCTTGCTGCTATAATTGCACCCATTAATTCTAATCTAGGAAGCGTCATTTTCTTTATTGGGGCAACTCTGGATTTTGACATAATAAAGGAAGTCGAGTATGTTCTATTCATAAGCTTAAATCTAAAATAGGCCACTGCTCCAAAACATTTAGGGTTCGCATCACAAAATATATGCAGTTGGATTTCACTATTATTAAAATCAAAGTTGGGGAAATAATATCTAGGAATGCTTAAATTTTCAAGTTGTTTAATTTCCAAACACCAAATCTCCCATTTTTGTTTTAATTCTCCGAAAACTGTTTCATCCCAATCAACTCTCGCTAACCATAAATCTTGCAGGATACACTTAATACGAATTAAAAAGGGAGTTATAAATCCTGAGGAATCGAAAATTTTAGCTGCTATGATAGGAAGAGCCGACATCAAAAAATCAAAAAGCAACGTCGCTATGAACGCTTGGCTGCCACGAGCCAGTTATCCCTGTAATAACTCTTCTTACACCTCTTGCATAAAACTAGTAAAGTCAAAAGGATTGATAGGCCCTGCTTTCGCAGTCCGTATTCATACTGAAAATCAAGATCAAGCAAGCTTTTGCCCTTTTGCTCTACGCGAGGTTTCTGTCCTCGCTGAGCTTGCCTTAGGACATCTGCATTACCTTTTGACAGATGCTTCAGCCAAACAACCCACCTGAAAATGTCCTCGGAGCGGATCGCGCGCTACAAGGAGGCAGCGCGCTTGGGGCTAGAAGCGTGATCCTTACGGGTCGCTTTCCTAATCGAGTAAGTAAAGAAACGATGAAAGTAGTGGTATTTCACTGACGGTGCAAGCACCTCCCACCAACTACACCTCTCATATCTCTTCACAAAATCAGACTAGTGTCAAGCTCAACAGGTGACTGTGGTTCTAAAATACGACGCCCGTCTCCAATAGCTCTCGTGTAGCTCTAGAGCGACGATAATTCAAACTAAACTAAACTAAACTAAACAAGTTCAACAGGGTCTTCTTTCCCCGCTGATTTTTCCAAGCCTGTTTCCTTGGCTGTGGTTTCGCTAGATAGTAGATAGGGACAAATATTACAAGGTCAACCGCTCAGTGACCAACGCTCAAAGAGCGTTATACGCACCATTCTTCCCACGCCCAGTTGCCCTGTGAACTAACTACAACCTCACAACCAAACCTTCAGGCTCGTACTGACCCGCAGGGAAAGTAATTTCCCTACCCCTGAGAGGAGTTGCCTCCTCACGCACCTAGCTGCAAGCCTCACGACTAGAAAATGAGACCCGGGGATTCATCATATGCTTGTCCGGACTAACGGTGACACCCGCCTTTGCCACTTGCACGCGAAGTAGCAAGAACCGGAGAAAAAGGTTCCAGGGAAGTCGGTTTCGTGGGAGCGGGATTCGAAGTCTTTGCCCCGTTGCCACTCTGGTCCACCTCCACCAGTCTCCCTTTTCCCAATCCCCACTAGCCCCGCTCCGCAACCCCCCATCACCCGCAAGACGAAATCACGCGTAATGACTGACAGTGAGGTACGGCCGCTAAGCAGGAGAAGATCGCTCCAGGTGGCACACGGGCCCTGTACGTCTGCTGAGGTCTGAAACAAACCTCAGCCACCATCGAATGGACCAGGAAGAGCGCTCCCTTCCGCCCCTCTGTCAAAGCCGGATCGGCGGGAAGAACGCCTCGGCGGCCGAAGCCCCAAGTTTACTAGGTGTATCAAATGACCACTTTTCCATGTCTGCCCTCGCCAACTCTGATTTCAGGACGTACAGAGTGCACACTCCACCAGTCAAAAATCACTTACCAGAGCCCGAAGGCTATTACTCCACCTCGGAGAGGGCACACGGGCCCTGAACGTTAATACATCGCAGAGTTGACCACCATCCAATCAACCCACCATACCTTACCAAAATGCCCGAAGGCCAGGGTACTGAGACCCTTGAATCACTTGGTATGAAGGCCGTTGGCCTACCCCCATCGGGGAAGCAGTCATCAAGGCACCCTCCGTCGTGACTGACTACCACCTAGCACAGCGGACCATCGTGATGTCACATGCGGGAGAGAAAGGTCCCCGACAACTTACCTCCTTTCAAGGAATAGAACGCCGAGTCAGTGGAGTTGCCACGCGCACGGCAACTCAACGCATAATACTCAAGGCATCGCAACGCGTTCAAACACCAACCAACCAACGACCTTCCCGTCAACGCACTAAACCTATCCGTCAATTCCTGTCAGAAATCACTTACCAGAGCCCGAAGGCTAATACTCCACCTCGGAGAGGGCACACGGGCCCTGAACGTATACTACTCGCAGAGTTGACCACCATCTTGTCAACCTATCATACCTCACCAAGATGCCCGAAGGCTGTTGGGCTCGCGTCACCTATTGCCCCTTTCCATTCGACAGACAGACTCCAGGTCAAGGAGAGTTCCACCGGAGCGCCGGTTGTACTAGGTGGTTGGCTAGTCCACTGTTCCCCGAAACCCGCCCGCCGAACTTTCACGGGCAACAGGCCCCGACTTTCGTCTTCTGGCCCGGTGCGCCGGAGCCACGTTTGTCGCCTGATTCCTACTAGAAGACATCAGGTCCCACCGGCACGTAGACGGAGCCCTCGAGGCCATGCGGGTCTCCAGGGACGTGTGGTCGTCGCACCCCGTTATCCGCCCCGGTTCTGAGAGGTCCGGGCCCTGCTCCACTTCCCTTTGCTGGTATCTCACGCCAGACAAATGGGACGGATCACAACGGCCTATTTATTTAGAACAAACACACACTACAGATAAAAATCCAATTACAGTGGTGCAAACAAAGAACATAGACAAATATAAACACGAAAATAAAACCGCAAACACATTAAAAAAATACTATAAAAAGACATATAATCAGTTAAAAATTCGAACACATGTAGCTTTAAAAACTTTAAAAGAACTTATTGTATAATTTATAAAATTTATATAAATAAAAATTTGCAATGACATTTGATTTTGTAATAACGTTAACAAATAAACAATGGTTTCTTAAAAATCTACATGGAACAGCAAAATGAACAGAGTTAAGAATATCAACACAATCTATTTCATTATTTAAAACTATATAAAAGAACAAAACACATAAAAGATCACGTCGAGATTTAAGGGTTGGAACATCGAAAGTATCCCTCAAGTAGGTAGATGATATGAATTGAAAACTCGTATGCATGGGTGTGATTATACTTAAAATATAAATAACGAAGGAACTTATTTTGAATTTGTTCAAGAATCAAACTTTTATTGTTATAGTAAGGATCCCATATTATTGAACAATAGTCTAAATTTGAGCGGATTAAGCTAAAATATAAAGTTTTCAGGGCCTTCTGACTAGTGAATTTTTTAGTTTTTCTTTTAAGGAAACCAAGAACTTAATAAGCTTTAGAAACAGTGATATTAATATGTTGAGAAAAATCAAGCTTTGCATCGAAGGTAACACCAAGATCCCTAATGAAATTAGATCGTGCTAAATCGTTGTTGTTGATTTGATAAGGATAAACAAAAGGAACAGACTTCCGATTAAAACTGAGAACACTACATTTTGTGATATTGAGAAGTAAATTATTATCAGTGCACCAATCATACAGGTGATCAAGATCCCTTTGTATAAGTTTAGCGTCATCTGAGGAATGGATGGGTCTGAACAATTTCAAGTCGTCGGCAAATAACAAGAAGTCACAAAATTGTAATTGATCACAAAGATCATTAATAAATATAATGAATAACAAAGGACTCAAATTCGACCCCTGAGGAACACCCGAGTTATTCGTAAATTTATCAGAAATAGCATTGTTGAAATATACATAGTGAACGATTACTTAAATAAGAAAAGAACCATTTAATGAGATTACCAAAACCAACTAATTTCCCAAGTAGAATTCCAAAGTCGATCGAATCAAAGGCCTTTGAAAAATCAGTGTATATAACATCTAGTTGAGACCCATCTTCAACAGAGGAATAAATTTTATTTGCAAGGCAAACTAGGTTAGTGTGGATCGTTTGGGCATGAAACCGTGTTGTGGAGGTGAAATTGAGTTTTTAACCTGTAAAAAAATTCTTTTATACATTATTTTTTCGAAATTTCTTGAAAATGGACTTAATATGGATATAGGTCTATAATTTATACAATTACTTACATCACCCTTCTTAAAGACAGGAATAACTTTAGTTTGCTTCCAGATATCAGGAAAAACATTAGATTTTAAAGAAAGATTAAATAAAATGAGAAGAGGGTAAACTAATAACTCAGCACATCCCTTCACAATAAAGGAAGATATTTGATCAACGCCAATAGTTATAGAAGATTTTAACTCTTTGATTGCCGAAACCACTTCCTCTTGAGTAATAGCAGTAATATTTAATAAGTCAAAAAGATTACAAGAGTTATTGACATATATTGAACTTGATTTATAGACAGAGTTAAAATAATCAGCAAAAACATTAGCAATATCTTGGTCACCATCAAAGCACACATTATAAAATATTTTATTTGGCATGGATTTTGTAGTTTTAAAGTAAGACCAGAATTTCTTGGGTTCGGAAATAAGGCAGTTTTCGGTATTTTGTAAATATACATTATAATCCTTTTTTTATACTAATCTTAACATTAGATCTCAAGGATTTAAATTCCACTGAATCACTTGGATCCCTTTTTTTCAATAACAATTTGCGAACCTTGCCTTTAGTTCTCAACAATTTTTTGGTTTCACTTGAGTATCAAAAGGGAAATTTATTATTACTAGTTTTAGTAGGTATAGTATGACTAAGAATAGGATTTATATAACTGTAAATGACAGAAACAGCAGAATCTACATCATTATAATCATTTAAAAAGTTCCAATCAATCTCGGATAGTAAATACCACAGATTCAAGAAATCAGCTTTCTTAAAATCATATTTAACAATACCATGTTTATGCTTGTTATGACGAATAGGTGCGAGCTTTAAAATAATGGATAGTGCAGCATGATATTTATCCTCAAAAACTAAAGGAAATGAACTGCGATCCACTGAAATACCACAGAAATTAATATCGGATAGAATAAGATCCAAAAATTTATCATTACAGTTCGGTATCCTGTTAAATTGGTTTAGGTCATGTAATTGCATAAAATTAAATAAAGCTCTAATGTATGAATCAAAAATAGATTGGTTACAAAAATCCCCAAAAATAGATGTTAAAATCACCGCATATAAAAATATTATCGTATGACCTCAACCCTTCAAAAAATTCAAAAACTCTAAAAAAGTATCATAGTTAGTATTTGGAGGAAAGTAAACAACACATAAAAGCATCTTAACATTGTTATTTAAAATAACAGATATGCAGAGGCATTCCAGTTTTAGTTTAGTGACATCAACAATATTAAATGAAAAACATTTCTTAAAACCAATAAGAGCCCCACCACCAAGAACTTTTGAACTAGTAGAGGAATCACGATCTTTTCTAAAGACGTATCAAAAATTTCAGACGAGGAAATTTGATCGTGTAACCAGGTTTCTGTGAGACAAATAATATCATAATCTTCGGCGGCAACGGAAGTAAAAAAGTCAGATGTTTTTGTTTTGAACCCACTAACATTCTGGTAATATATAGATAAACAATCATTATAGTTCTGTAGAGAGGTAGATCTTGAAGAGTTAAAGTTCGGATGAATATTTGCATGAGAATACTCAAGTTGGGGCAGTCAATCATCTCTGTGGCCATCGCCGATCATACTAGAAGATGAGTTCCTGATATCGTTTACATTTGGATCCATCAAGATTTGGTCTTGCTTAAGTCTGCCGAAGAACTTAAATATAATACACCCCTCAGGCCAAAGACCATCATCAAGTAACACTTGTAAATCACTCTCCAAAATCTCAATATGGAATGAAGAATAGCTGTTGAATTTGGTTTTCATTTTGACACACTTCAGGTGACTCAGTTTCAAGGAAGACAAAAAATCTTGTACCTCAATAGCCTGCGTAGAAGGATTCAGTCTGGAAACAAACGCAGCAGCTCTCCTCGGAAATCTTGTTGCAGGCATCAATTTCGAGATTTTACTGGTACCACTGATAACAGGCTTAGGTGTACTTTGTTGCCCACGTTTATTAACTTGATTCAACGGCAATGTTTTAGGATCACTTAGACTAACAACATCAGCAAAAGTCTTACCGGAACTAGTCGTAAATCCATTTTTATCAATATTGTCTACGAGATTTGCCGAGGGCACATTTACATCAGCATCAACAACTTTGTTTATTCCAGGTTTAGATTGTATAATCATCTCTTCCAAAGACGTAAAGCGATCACAGCTTTGCTGTTTGAAATTACACAGTTCAGATGCAATATTTTCCACACTGATCATTAACTTCTTGAAATCACCTCCACAAAAACTTTCACTTCCACAAAAACATCGCGAGTAGGTGTGCTCTCCGAACTCGAACCCGTCAAAAACCCATCGAAACTTTCCAATATATTATTCACTATCGAATCAAATTCAGCTTTTGCTTTGATTGTACATGACTTTTTTTCGCATACTGACTTGAAAATACCAGATAAATTATCCAGAAAATCAGATACAAATTCCTTAGAAAAAAGCACAACATCACCGGCCGCCATCTTGCCTCGACCTCGCTAGTCCTCGCTTCCCCAGTGCGGTCACCGGCATAGTAGATAGGGACAAACAACTACAGGATACTCCCGCCCTGTGACCAACGCGCAACGCGCGTTATATTACACTCGTCGTCCCTCGCCCGGGAGCCCTGTTAACCATCTACAACCTCACTACCCACACACCACGCCACGTACGGGCTCTTAGAAACCTGCAGGGAAACGGTGTCCCCTAGTCCCTAAGGGGAGTTGCCCCCCCCCCCGCACCTTGGTGCAAGCCTCATTGGCTGCTTTAATGAGACCCGGGCATTCATCATATGCAAGTCCGGTTAAACGGTGACACCCGCCTTTACTACTTGCACGCGAAGTAGCAAGAACCGGAGAGAGAGGTTCCAGGGAAGTCGGTTTTCGTGGGGGCGGGATTCAGGAGTATACTGTTGCCACCCTGGTCCACGTCCACACTGTCTCCCCTTTCCCAATCCCCACTAGACCCTGCTCCGAGACCCCCCATCCCATCACCCGCAAGACGTATTGACTGACAGTGAGGTACGATCGCAGAGCAAGAAATGACACTCCAGATGTTTGCTGGCACAAATTTACCACAGGGTGAGGGCTCCAGGTCCCTCCTCTAACTCCTTTCCTACTGATGCGAGATACTTCCAAATGCTATGAAAGAGGACTAAAGGGTCCTAACCTGACACTAAAGATACATCTTTCGGGATCTATGACCACCATCAGTCATAAGCCTTCTCAAGACTCACCATCTTTCGTTGGACTATTGCCACGAATTCATATTAGTCTTAATGAACCAGACAGACAGCTGTCAAGGACCCACGGTCCGGTCAGGAAAAAGCCACTTTCATCTAACTTGCTAGTCACAGATACGACCCAACAATCAATGTCCTACTCAGGGAGCCTCTATAGCGCGCATGCACTCTTTGCTCTACTCCTAAAAAGCCTATTCTCTCGTGAGAGGGTTGGGCAGGAGTTTGCTAATTGCGAGGACGATTTGATTGAGCACAGGTTGATTGGCCTTGTGCGTCAGGATGGTAAGAGGGTCGTTAACAGCTTTGAGTTTCCTTCTTAGCTTCACAATATCGAGAAGAGTACAATTAGTGAGGTAGTGGTCTGAGGATCCCATCCCTAAGCCACACCAGCACTCTCCTTCAATGTCAAAATTAAACCTTTGGAGATAAGATGGAAATCTCCCGTGACCAGTGGCGAGCTGGGCTACTCTGCCACGTATCAATCTGCTGGTTGATACTTTTGGGAAGAATTTTTTGGTCACTAGTCCGTTTGTCGTCTCGTTCCAGCGGTTTTGCCAAAGATCTTGAGCCATGGTCTTAAGGCTTCTTCGAAGGTAGGACTTTGGGAGTTTTTGTGCCCAATCCTGAAGCTCTAGCTCCGTTGCCTCCTTCGCGGCAGAGTCCGCTAATTCGTTTCCAGTAATACCAACATGGGCCTTGACCCAGTTCAGATTCATCTTAACATGCAGTGTTTTAGCCTTTTCGATATGCTCCAAGATAGAAATTGCAATCGAGCATCTGTTGTCCGGATTCGCAATAGTCTGGAGACCAGACCTGATATCCGAGAAAAGGCTAACCTCAGTATTCCTCAGATTTTGGTTTACCCAAGCACATGCTTTTTCAATAGCTGTGAGCTCAGCTTGAAAAACGCTGTTTCTGTCTTCAAGCCTGCCAAGTCCGCTATGAATAGCTTGTCCGTAGTAACAGACCACAAAAGCTCCGCCAACAGCCCCATTGATAGCAGAGCCGTCGGTAAAGATTTCAAGTCCGTCACCACATGGTAGCCTAGAGCCAAAACCCAGACTCCTCCTGTCGACGGGGTGAGACATGTGTAAGTCAGTAGGGAAGTCAAAGTTCTCTGGATTGACTTCATTGCCTGAAAGATCTATTGCCGGCAATTTGAGTCCACATACTTGGAATTTACACCATTCCGCCCTGGCCATTAGGTCCAGGGGCACAATCCCTGCTAAAATTTGGGTTGCTTCTGTGGACACTGTGCGGTAGGATCTAGTAAGAACCAGTCCGCAAATCCTCTGAACCTGTCTCAGCCGATCGCAGAAACCTTTCAGTTTGGTACGATGGCCCCAAGCACCAACCCCGTAAAGGGCGACTCGCTCTATTGCTCCTTTGTAAATCTCTTTCAGTAGTCCCGGATGTTTGTGGAACATACTTTTGCCTGCTGTGGCCACCTCATTAAGGAGTTTGCCAATTCTCTCCTTGGTGAGGTTAATATGGGGAGTGAAACTGAGGTGGGAGTCCCACTCAACTCCCAGGTATCTAATCGAATGGGCCACGTTCAGGCTTTCCCCATCCATAACCAGTCTAGGTGGGTCATTCAAACAGTTGCTATTGCCATAGGCAATGGGCAAGAGTACCGTCTTAGTCGGATTGAACCTGAGTTTGAACTCATCCGCCCAGCTTTTCAACATTGTCAATGCTGCGTTTCCTCTACACTCTAGAGTGCCTCTGGTGTCCCCACTAACAACCAGTACTATATCGTCTGCGTATGCCTGAGCATAGCATCCATCCGGCCAATTTAGCTTGAGAGCTTCATCGGCTATCATATTCCATAGCAGTGGTCCGCTGCAGGAACCTTGAGGACACCCTCTTTCCACAGCTTTGCTTATTTCCATGTCTCCATTGAGGTAAGTCACTTTCCTGTCCCCAAGGTAGTCCTCAAACAAAAGGAATAGGTCCTTGGGGCATTCTGCTTTATTAAGGAGGCTCATGATTGATGGCCACCATACTGTGTCAAACGCCCCTGCTATATCGAGTGAGACAATGCAAACCTTGGTTCGCTTGTTTGTCTTAGCTCGGATCTCACCCATCAGCTTGTGTGCAGCAATGTCACAGGATTTACCTGGTCTAAAGCCGTACTGGCTAGGATGGAGAAGTCCCTCTGAGTTTAGATGGAAGTAGACCCTTTGGGTCAACAGTTTGTCAAGCACTTTTCCTAGTGCTGGGAGTAAGCAAATCGGGCGATATGCTTTGGTCGACTCGCTGTCTTTGCCATTTTTAAGAAGAACCAGCTTCGCATTTTTCCAACTCTGTGGAAAGAATGCCCAGCGTTTACACGCATTAAAAAGGAAGCACAGAAGCTTTGGTTCGTGGCAATGAATAGCCTTAATAAATTCCATAGAAATTCCATCCAAACCCGGGGCCTTCCTATGCGCTAGGCTTTTGACAACACCCGAGATCTCACGAGCGGTGAAATCTCTATCCGCACATGGGTTGACAAAAGTGTTGGCGAGCCTTCGATGCGCACAGTGGACAGCAGAGTCTGTAAGAGGGTCATCGCGAGGGAAGATTGCTTCAGTGATGGCGTAGATGGTACTCGCCATGTCTTTGGTTAGGTGTCCGTTTTGGTCTTTGACGGCACCGAGCACTTGTGGAATTCGAAACTTTCCAGCCCCTATCTGATAGGGTACTGTCCAGGGTCCTACCTTCCCTGCATTTTTGCAATAGCCGCTCCTGCAATCACGTTTTGCGGCTAGCAGTGCTCTTCTATACTGAGCTCTTTCCCTCTTAAAGATGATATGCCTCTTTTCTTTCTCCTCTGCAGATCCAGCTCTGACTGCACGTCGCCGAAGGGCCTTGCAGCGATTCCTGAAGGATGCTAATTGGGGCGACCACCAGTGAACTGGGGCCCTCCCCTTCGGCGTTACCTTCAATTTCATCGCACAGGTTTCCTTCAGCTTCTCCGTCAGGTACTCCACCGCAGAATCCACTGCGGCTTTGTCAGGAGCTCTCTCGATCATTTCCGACACATTATTATAGTTGTTGAAGAAGAACCTCGCCGCCTTTTTGAGGCGGTGGGGGTTCTTGCTATATTGAATAGACTTGGGGAGAGCCTGTTCCCCTGTTTGAAATAGGATAAGATTGTGGTCACTGAGTGGGTTCTCAGCCACTTTCCACGTTTGTGGAGCCGCTATTTCCGGCGAGGACATTGTGAGATCTATCCAGCTTTCCCATTCACCCCTCCTGAAGGTCGGTCTCGAGTTTGGGTCATTCCAGATCAGCAGCGCCCTGCTGGTAGCGAAAGATAGCACACTAACGCCCCTATCTAGAGCACGGTGGGTATTTCGCACTGGGCCCCAATTGGGGTGGTGTGCGTTGAAATCCCCACCGATTATGACCCTACTCATGTCCAACCCATCAAGCAGGGTTCCTAATTCCTCCAAGCCCACGCGGAGGCTTAACGCGGGAGAAAAATAGGTTGAGATCACCGTCAAAACCTCACGACCTGCCGTGATAGTTGCAGCTGCAACACAGTTTGAAATGTGGACCTGAGTCACAGAGAATTTTGCATTCGTAACCACTACTGCCGTTTGGGAGTGTGGTCTGTGTATTTTCCGCCAGGTCAACGGAAGCCCTCCAATGCAGCCAGCTTGATCGAGATAGGGTTCCTGCAGAAGAAGAATATCAGATATGTCTCCATCCGCTGGCGCCACTAACTCAGCTGTTGCTGCTTTTCCCCGACCTAGGTTGCATTGGGAAAACCTAGGCATATTGCGTTATTCGGGCTTGACTCTCTTTTGCCTGTTGCAGCACGCGGCAACGGCCAGAATACACTGAATGGAGAGAGTCGAACCTGGTACTCCACTGCGCATTGGAGCGCCGGCAGTTAACGCAGTTTGCTTCCTTCTCCAGACAGTCCGCTAGTAAATGTGCCTTGCCACATCGTTTGCAAAGAGGTTTCTTGGAACACTTTTTGCCACTATGTCCAAATGCAAGACACTTGTTGCATTGGTTAAGGTCCAAAAATTCAAACACAGCATGTCTTCCCCATCGAAATCGGAGCAGTTTTAGTGTCTTAACTTTGCTCCAGTATTTCGGGTCAACCTCCACGACCCAGTCGCTCCTTCGATCTTTAGCGTCACGGCTGTATTTGAATATGAACCTCAGTGTTCCATCAGGGAGTTTTCGCCCTGCCTCGATTTCCCTCAAAATTCCATTCCTCTCAACTTCGGAGTCGATGTCCTCCATATCGCAGATCTTGATCTGGGGTTTTCTGCTGTTTCCACAGCTACGCCTCACCGAGATCTGCTCACAGAGGTCATCTCGACCCAGTGCTTCCTCGAGCGCGTCGAGGGACTGAAGGTCTGCGAAGAACATGACTATGCCTCCAGCCAGGGTACTTCTTGCATGTGCAGGTTTCCCCAAGCCTTTGGTTTCTAGAAGGTTCCACAAGAAGGAGCGGAACGGTAACTTCGAGGAAGGAGTGTTCCCCAGTGGGCCCACCACCAAGGCCTCCCGAATGTAGGGCCAGGTTTTCTTCACGGCGGTGCCTGGTGTGACCGGGTGTCTCCCAGTGCTACCGGAGTTGCGACTGGGGGCCGTGTTCTTAACCTGTTTGGGTCCTCTTGGGCAAGATGGACCCGAACCAACTACTTCAGCGAAAGAGCGTTCGCTGCCGGGAGTTTGTGCGAAAACAGTCCTCTTGCTGTGACGTGGAATCTCCACCTGCGTCTGATGGCGCGCATCAGTCTGTGGCTTGGTGGCCTGATTACCTTCAGCACTTTCCCCCTGCGATTCTGGTTCGGCCAAAATCTGAGGAGTGGGGGACCTGTCCTGATCGAGGGAGGTGACCTTCGGGGGCTGGACATCTGCCCCCTGAGCGCTGATCCCAACATCCTGGTCGTCAAGGCGGGAGCTACTTGAATTCGAGGGGTTGCATGTAGCGTCATCGGTTTTGGCCGGTTCCGTCGGCGGGAGTGCGGCTCCTACCTGTGGCTTTGGAGCCTTGGCCTTAACCTGTTGCTTCTTCCCCTTCTTTTGCTCCTTGTTCGATTTTGGTAAGGCGGTTTGAGTCGAGGCCTCTGCAAGACTAAAGGGGGGCGCCGGTCGACAGGACTCGCGATCCCATCTGTTTAAATTGGCAGCCTATATCCTTTACCATTGGTGGGCGATTTGTCTGCGTTGAGGCCTCAACGCCACCAGCCATATTTCTAAGAGGAACATCGACCCCCTCCAAGATCGTTCCAACGCAAGAATCGACTCTAGGGGAGGTCTTTTCCTTTTGGGAGTTGATTTCGCAGTTAGCTACTCTCAACTCCTCTTCAAGTTCTGCGATTCTACGTTTGAGCCCTCCAACACGCATTCTGTGTTTGTTGGCTTTTATTTTATACCTTTCTGCTTTTACCCTAAACATGTCAGCTAGAGTACCCGACTCTGCTGCGAGGAAGCTAGATCTTACCTCTCTTATCCTCTGCGCTGCGTCTCTCCTTGCAGCCAGCTCCTCTAAATCTGTATCCGGAACCTCAAGGTCCGAGTCCTCTACTAGAATATGGTCTTTCCGACCTTTCACTCTTTCATTTTCCATTGTCAATCTATCAACTTGATTCCACTGTCCACAAAACGAGATAGTCACGTCCGTATGTTAGTTACTGTTACCAGTGTCCAGCCCTGACCGCGTGGAGGTCTACGGATGGGGTTTGCAACTATCTCTCACTAGAAAAGTAGAAATCTCTAAATCGCGTGTTCGCTTACGGGGGCAGAGCGAATCCTACACCCCCTCTCGTTAAGTAAATAGCAAACGAACAAAAACACTCGACCCCCAGGGCCATAGTAGATAGGGACAGTTGGGAATCTCGTTAATCCATTCATGCGCGTCACTAATCAGATGACGAAGCATTACTTATAAAGTCATTATACATATTCACGGGTGTAGGCCCGCCGCACAGCGGGGACCCCGCCCCAGACTGAAATAATACATCGAAATATAACAAGTAACTATATTTACAACATCAGGGGACGAATAAGTCCCCTGAAAAACTTGATCACAAAGGGGGGAACTACCGGAGGCCAGGATAAAACGATCGCAATCAGGGAACCGAGGCGAAGAGAGAGAAAATGCAATGTGGGGGTGTAAAACTTACATCAAACCCTGGCCCTACACGAGGTCGATTTACAGAAAAAGTTGAAGCTAGCAAGACCCCCAATCAAAACTTTAGTGGGGAGAGAGGGGAGCGTCGAACGGGGAATGACACGCTCGTCGATGAGAGAGTTTACAGACTCATGTGACCAAACCCCCCTCCAGTTTAACGTGATAGAGTAAAAGCGTACAACATAGACCCCGTTGTTGTTGTTGTCGTGTCCATGTTGTGTGCAAAAACTAGATGGATCCGAAGCTGTCGTAGACAGCTTTCGCTATTTCCTCTGCATCTTCGGAGAGAATTAAAATTTCTGGGTCTTCAAAGCCAATCCTGAAGAGCCTGGCTTGAATTGCTGGGCAGCCAAATATATGCTGCGGGGACAGTTGGACACCAGGACAGTTTGGGCAGTTTGTGGAGAAGCTTCTTTGTCCTTTCGTTGATATTTTCATTCCTTTTAATTGTTTTGTTCGTAGTCTGGCTATTATTGAAGATATTGTACGGTTACAATTTAGAGCAGGGATGGAATATTTAAAATTATTTTTGATAAGTCTACGGCTGGCAACTGCATTGGCGTCAACGAGAGTTATGAGGTTAGATGATTGGGGGCAAGCTCTTGATTCTTTGGCAAGCTCATCGGCTTTTTCATTTCCAAGGATGTTAACATCGACCCCGTATAGGGCCTTAATTCCGTCGACCAGAGTTTCATTGTCGGCATAATAATTGACCTTCCGTCGATGGGCCCTGGTCAAATCGACGTAGTCACCGACTAACTGGGCATCTATAACTAGTGCAGAGCCCTGGCGAATTGCGATTATGTCAGGTTTGCGCTTACCGACAGGAGTATTAAAGATGGGCTCGCAGTAAACCTGGCAGCCCTTTTGCTCCAAATGAACCTTAAGGTTTTTAACAATATGATCATGGCGCGCTATACTTTTGCCATGGGTTCGTGCGCAATTCTGGAGGATATGATTCTAGGTTTCTTTGCAACGACACCCCGCCCTAGCCTAGAATTAGTCGGTAATGCGTTGATGCGTAATTTAATCGCGTTAGCAAAGTCACGCCCGACCAAAGATGGGTTCTGTGCCGCCACCCAAGAGTGCATTTTTGGGACGACACGCTGACCTGCAAGGGGGTGCCATCAACAGATTTACATAGATTGTCTTTCCAGTAAACACGGCCGAAAGTGCCCACACAATTATCAACGGTTTTCTTTATATTATACATCAAAAAGTCACCCGCACTCCCCCCGATGGCCTCCTCCGGCATATTTCGTTTTAGTTTTTCCAGTCTTTTAAGACGTAACTCGGGAATTTTGGTTCGTAAAGATGTTACCCCAAGGCCGCCATCGTCAACATTCGCGTTAATATATGCATTTGGACAGTCCTTGGGTAGGTGAAGAGCTTTTCGGATGAAGTCCCGAATTCTAATGTTGGCTTTCTTAAGGATACCGAGGGGCGTACGGGAGAGTATAGCTGCATGAAAGACTTTAGGAATAACAGGGTTGTCCAGATACAGTGGGTGTTATCTGGGTTGTCCAGATAACAGGGTTGTCCATATACAGGGTTGTCCAGAAATAAGTTGCCCAACTCAGAGGCCTGTGCAGGATGCTGTATTTATCAGAATGTAATAAAATTTGAGATACAGACATTTCAGACCATGCGCTCTCGATTTATTACAAAAAATAATTCAAAAATTTGCCGCTAGGTGGCGCTGTAGATCAAAAAGGCATTTTACAGTTCTATATGCTATCCGTGGTTCTCCATAGCACTTTCCATTCTTATTGTTGTGTGTTCCACAGCGGAACGCAGTAAATCTGCAGAAATTCATTGAACCTGCCGAACAATTGAGGCTTTCAGATCCGCCAAGGTTGCAGGACGTTCTCGGTAGACCTTATCCTTTAAGTATCCCCACAACCAGAAATCACATGGAGTGAGATCAGGTAAGCGAGGAGGCCAGGCAGTCGGGAAAAAGCGGCTGATCACACGTTCATCGGTGAAAGTTGCTTGCAACACCTGTTGAACACCAAGAAGGGTATGGGGAGGGGCACCATCCTGCATGAATATCGTGTCCTGGAGGCGGCCACGTTGCCGTAGTTGAGGGATCACAAATCTTGTCAACATGTCTTGATGCCGTCTTCCTGTGACAGCAGTTTTTTTTTTAACCCGGATGGAGTCATCTAAAAAAATAAGTCCCAACGATGAATGTGGCATTAAAACCGCACCATACAGTAACCTTTGCAAGGGCAAGGTGCTGCAAGGGCACTTGCTAGATAGCGGTGGGTTTTTTCAGTTGCCCATATCCGGCAGTTGTGTGTATTCACCTGACCATCCAGATGAAAATGAGCCTCATCCGACCAAAGGAAGTTGCTCGACCACCATTCGGGCTAGGAACTGCGGAGCAAATGTTTCCCGAACTTCAGGGTCCTTGTCAGTCAGTTTGTGTAGACTATGGATTTTGTAAGGATAATAACCCAGAATCCTACGCAATACACGCTAGACGGTCGAATAGGGTATATCCACAGCATGAGAAGCAGTTGGCACACTGACAACACCATGTGGAGATTGGCTAGTTGTTTCAACGACTGCCAAAGCAACGTCTTCTACGCTTGCAGATTCGACAGGCTTGCGTCTTCTACCTGGCAAAAGTCCCAGCTGTCCGTTTTTTTCAAACTTCATCATTTTTCGTAGACCTTATGGTGTCATCGGTCCTCGGCGTAACTTCTGCAGCTTTCGGAATTCTTTTAACGCAGCAGTGGAGTTCTCGTCGTTCGGGTAGAAAAGTTTAACTAACAGAGCTTTTTCTTTTAAGGTAGGCATTTTGCAACAGCAATTTGGAATCAACTGCCTGTTAAACACTACCCGTCTTCCACATTTATTGGGCTTGTCTATTGGATTTGTTGCGCAGAAACGTTATTTCTGAAAATCACGTTGTTGCAATATGCAAATTACTAAGGTCTTCTTCTTCGCTGTCTGGCCTCTTTACTTATCTCATCTCGTGTGATTTTTGGTTGTGAGAATTTTTAAAGGGTAAGGTTTGCCGGGAACGTCAGAAACCTTGGCAGATGTGAAAGCCTCTATTGTTCGGCATTTTGTGGTCTTTCTGCGATCCACTGTGGAACACAAAGCTATAAGAATGGGAAAAACTGTGGAGAACCACGGATCTCATGTAGAATTACTGTAGAATGCCTTTTTGATCTGCAGCGCCATCTAGCGGCAAATTTATGAAGTACTTTTTGTTTTTAATAAATCGAGAGCGCATGATCTGAAATGTCTGTATCTCAAATTTTATCACAATCTGACCAATACAGCATCATGCACAGGCCTCTGAGTTGGACAACTTATTTCTGGACAACCCTGTATTTTGGTACACTGACTATCATCGAGAAGCGACAGTACGGATTTGAAGTCAATACTCAAAACAACACTAATTGTGCACCAATTAAGACACAAAACTTTTAATACCGGCTTTGTATTTTTATTTACTTCAAAAGATTCAGACCTTTGCCATAAATCTCCCAATTCGGGGGAGTTAGTTTCAAATCTTCTTAGATTCATTTTAGCGTCTTTTAACACTAAAAAAGCGTCAGTGGATAGGTTATACGCTTCTTCAACACAATCGATACCAAAATATAAGTCATCAACGAATAAATGATTTTTTTAAGATTTCGTATACAAGTGGATGGGATTCTTCGTAATTTTTAATGTGACACTTTATGGTAGCGGTCGAAATGAAAGGAGAACGCCAAACACGACGTTACACCAAAACAGTGCTTGTTAAAATGATATAAAACTATATGTTGAGTTTTACAGTTTTTGTAATAAAAAAAGCATAAATAATTGCGATCTTCTTCCGAGACTTCAACTTGAAGAAATGCACGTGCTATATCAGCACAAAACCCAATTTTATGCTCCCTAAACTTCAAAATAATATCAAGAGTAAATTTGGGTTTAAAATATCTCCAGAAATTAAACAGTCATTTAGGCTATTCAGGGTACCTTGTTTACTGCTTGCTTCATAGACTACACGCATTTGAGAAGTAACAGAACTTTCTTTAAATACTTCTCTATGGAGCATTAAGTATCCAATAGTACAGTTATCATTACAGGCTTCTATAATCCCTTCGTTTAATTGTTCTATCATTATCGCGTTATATTATCGCGTCTTTATTTAACCTATTTTACAATGAAGAAAAGTTTTTTGCTATTTCAAAATTATTTGCCAGGTTATGACGTGAATGTTTATCAACCCACATTAGAGGAGCAGAATACCGTTCCTTATATTCGAGATGCGATTCAAAATACTTCATAGAAAATGAATCTGCAGGATTTTGATCTTTCTCAGTGGACAAAAATGATTCTATGCCTTGGAACATCTGCGTTACCTTTTGACAGATGTACCGCCTCAGCCAAACAACCAACCTGAATCTGTCCTCGCAGCGCCCCAGACCAATCTCACAGTTCCTCCCCGAGGGCGTCACCGCTCGTACGTTGGGACTGACGTCCCCCCAGGTCGGGTCCATGGGGTTCACCATCGAAGGCCCGGAACGCCGTCGCACTCTCATGATCCCTACTACAAAATTGGCATCGACGAGAGGCACGACCTGTTTTAATATCGGCTCAAGGGGCAAATCGCTCATAGGATACGCCGACCTTACAAAAGGTGAACCGTCCCGTTAGGAGGTTTCATGCACAACCAGTACTTAAATCACCCTTACAAGCCACGTAGGGACGTTTAGCCGAATTACGAGGCATGCGGCAGACGATTTACAGCCTGACTTAACGCCTACTTACGTCCTCTTGCTTCCTCAACGTTACTGTGCGCGGGTGGGAGTACTCCACGGACCTTCCTCTCACAGCGCTAGGTTCAAATACTACGTTCAAAAGAACACCAATCAGTATAGTCGCCATCGGGTCGGTCCGCGGTATCAACCTCCTCGGCCCCAGTCCTCGAGTCGCACACATAGTAGATAGGGACAGGAAAGAACCGAAACGCCCGACCACCAAAAAGGTCATGGTCGCCAAGGCCAGGGGGCGCCGGAAACTCCATCCACCACCAGCGAAGCCACAGCCAGGGAGCCAGGCAAGCAAGAACCAACGAAGTCGAAAGACCCCCGAGCTTTATTTAAAAATATCTAGAATAGGGACAATACAAAACAAGTAAAATACAGACAATAAACAAACAGTAAAATACGGTAGGGGTACATAAATTTTCGAGCTAAGCTCCCAAACGAAAGGGACAAGCCCACCTGTAAGTAAAGAGAAGAACACATAAACGAAAGCAATGTAAAATAGTAATAGTCTATACAAGAGAAGCAAACATCACAAGATAAAATACAACGGTAAATTACAATACAATCCAAAACAAGTATATAAACCAATACAATACACCACCAAAAATACCATACATCTTTATAGAATTGCGGCAGCGTTCCACAATTCGCCAATAAATGACAGGCAAGATATATCAATAAACAAAATGCATGGGGTTCCCAAATTGGGAAGGGGAACTAGAATGAGCATTAATAGATCATTATTGAGACAAATGTCCCAAACCACTAGTATAAACAGAGAGATCTTTAAAGAAATTGACACACGGGACGGCGAAAAGGGGGACCCCGAAAACTCGTGGGAATAATAAGCATCAGATCAGGTATGTGGCGAAGTGGGCGAGACCGGGGTGCGAGTGAAAGCGGCAATCAGTCGAGCGATCACGGGCCACAGAACTAGCATGAGCATGGAATGAGAGTACTCATTCCCGGGAGGCGACCGCAAAGAAAAGAATAGGACCAGGGATAATAAAAAATGGGCAATGGGGCAGAGAGATGGGCCAACTTAGAAAGTGCTAAAGATGAATGAGTAATGTTTATTTAAAAAATTATAAATATCTTTTAGTTTAGACATATGAAATTCACTATTATCAATCCTTTTATAGTAGGACAGGAGAGTCTCAACCGTCCTCATTTTAATCTTGGTTTTGGAAAAGGCACAGCTTGTGGCAATAAAATGTTCTGGGGTGCCAAGGCGCAACACATATACATTTATCAGTGTCCAATTTGCCGATCTTATGGAGGAAGGCCGGGAAACTCCCCTGCCCGGTGACAAAATAAATAATTAGTTGATGTTTAAAGGTAAGATTGTTAGAGACTGTGTTTAAAATATTATAAGTAATCCTACCCTTCTCGGATGATTCCCAATCTCTCTGCCATTCCTTGTTTAGGATTATTTTTAGTTCCCTCTTGACAAAGGAGAGAGGAATTTTAGCCTGATTTGCTCCTCTACCCATCTCGACAGCTGACCCGGCAAGGGCGTCCGCGAACTCGTTCCCGAAGTACCCCACATGAGCTTTTATCCAGAAGATGTTAATCTCACGATTGCCCAAGTCTGAACAAAGGTCTTTGATATCTTTAATGATTGGTGACTTCGGGTAGAGACTCGCCAACGCCATCACCGAGGACATGCTGTCGGAGAAGATGTCGATATTGTGGAAGCGAGAGGAAACAAACCACTCAACAGTTTTCAGTATTGCAGTCGCCTCCGCCTGAAAAACAGAATTGTCTGGTCTCAATTTAAGCCTGTCCACTAGCAGGGGAGTGGCACCTTTAAAGATTACAATGCCCGCACCGACCCCCGTCTCCGTCTTGCTACCATCCGTAAAAGCGCAGATTTCGGACTTGCTATCGGTCTCGTTAATAAGTCCGTTCGGAAGGAGACGGAGGCCGTGGGAGCCACGTCTAGAATCAGTGTCTCTCTTCAGGTTCATATACTCCACATCAGTTCCAGCAATACATCTGTCTAAAATGTACATAGAATGCCCATTGTATCTTAGATTGAAAAGCTTAGCCTTGTACCCCATGACCATATCGACTAGAGGAATGCCGGAAAGTACAAATAGCGCCATGTTGGAAACCGATCTATAACACTTAAGAATTTTAACGAGACACTGCCTCTGGATTGACCTGAGTCTCCTTATTCCATGACAATTAAGTTTGGTGTACCAGACCTCGCAGGCATAGGTAAGTCTGGGTTCGATTACTACAAGGTACCAGAGTCTGATTAGTTCAGATGTAACCCCCCAGTACTTATTCCCGACCCTGCAAAGTCTGGCATTATACTGAATAATATTTTCTGAAATATATTCAAGATGATGGGTGAAAGTTAATTTGTGGTCAATAAAGATTCCAAGATATTTAATATTATTGCAGAATTTAATATTGGAGCCAGACAGCTTGACAATGGGGTATCTCCTCGATAAGTCTCCACCAAAGACCATACCTAGTGTCTTGTCCCTGGAGATATTTAGTCCCAGAGATTCGCTTTTTACGACGAACCTCTGGACCAGAGAATTACCAACGACCTCCAGAGCGCCCCTCGAACCAGCGGAAAAAAGCATGCAAAAGTCGTCTGCATAAGCTAATACATCTGCATCAGACTGTGTAAATTCGTCTAGCAGGTCATCTGCTACAATATTCCATAGTGTTGGTCCGAGGCAGGAGCCCTGGGGGCATCCCCTGTCGATGTCAAAGGTCAAACTGTCCTTCCCAATGGTATAAGATATTTTTCTATTTGTCAAGTAACTGCTTAAGATTTCCCTGAGCGGGACGGGGATTCCCATTTTTGTAAGATTAGTTTTAATAAGACCCCAGTCCACGCAGTCAAAAGCCCCCGTAAAGTCAAAAGCAATCAGAGAGGTATATTTATAGTTGGATTTTCTATTGTAAATTAAATTTAATAAGGTATTTATACATAGTGTAGTATTTTTGCCCTCTCTGAAGCCAAATTGGTTATTGTTAAGTAGATTATTGGTTTCTAGGAAATAGTTAAGCCTGTTGTTTATGATTTTTTCGAGAGATTTACTGAGTGTTTGAAGAAGACAGACGGGGCGATATGACCGCGGGGACCTGGGGTCTTTGCCAGGTTTCAAAAAGAAGACCACCCTGGCGACTTTCCAAGATTTGGGGAAATAACCCATCCCGAGCAGTGCATTAAACAAACTTAGGATGAAACTGGGAATATATAGGAGAAGAAGTTTAACGAACCCAGGTCCGAGACCGTCGGGTCCGGGGGGCCCTATCTAGTGCTTGACTTGTGATGGAATCAGTCAGTTCTTCCATAGTGATAGGTGAGAAGGCCCCAATCGGAGCCGAGGCCTCATCCAGAGGCCCTGTCTCGGGAATGGAGAAGTGATGATTGATCAAAATTTTAATATCAGAAAAATAATTATTTAGATCTGATCCCTCCAGAGCAGTTGAGATCCTATTGGAATGTGGATTATTTCCCTTGACTAAGAGAGAGAGAGAGAGAGAGTTGAAGATATCCCCAAACTTATTACTATTGTTAGTACAATGCTGTTTCCAGCTTTTAGATTTGGCAGAGTTAATCATTTGTTTATATATAGATTTTTCTTTATAGTATTTTGTTTTAATTTGAATGTTATTGCTATTTCTTTTTAGTTGTTTTATATAAGGATCCCACCTTGCTCATTTGGGTACGGAGAGAAGCCCTCCACCACCTAAGTCTGGGAGCCCGACCCCTCTTCTTTCTCCGAAAGGCCTTATCACACAGTTGGTCTATCTCCTGATAAAATTGGTCTATCAGGTGATCCATCTCCCGGACCGTGGTACAGGAAGCCAAGGAGGTATTCAGCTTAGTTTCCAATTTAGTGAAGAGCTTTCTAACTTTATCACGACTAAAATGCTTAAAATCGAACCTGACCGAGGTGTCGATAACAATATCTGTTAATATGTCAAAAAGGACATACCGATGATCAGACGAACTCTCGGTCAGGTCCACCCTCCAATTGACTACACGGTCCGAGAGAAGGTTAGAAGATAGTGTGAGGTCTGATAACTACCTTGAAGGTGGTAGGTAGGCGAATCATCTGGATTATTATGAATTGTATAGTCCAACATGGCACTAAGATTTAGAATAATCTCCCCCCTCCGGTCCGTTCTGGAGTATCCCCATGCCCTACTTTTAGCGTTAAAATCTCCCGCTATAACAAGTTCTTTATCCCACAACTCCCCAGCCCAGACGTCGACATCACTGCCCAGGTCCGAGCTGGGAGAGGAATAGATTGAACCTAGGAAGAAGCCCCCGGAGCTGTTCATGATGTTAATAAAGACTGAGTTATCGAAGACAAGGGATTCAATACAGAGAATATCACTATTAATTACACATATTCCAGAGGTCCGGGCAGTAAAGAGAAAAATCTTCCAGGATGGGGGAAGCCCGATAATGACATTTTTTTTTGATAAATATCTTTAAATAGAATTATGTCAACCTTTTGTTCGATGGCAAACCTAGAGAGTGCACCAGTTGCAGCCCTACAATTATTGAGATTAATTTGTAAGATTTTGAGAGAGTGATGATTATTTTGGCTGCTATTCATATTTGTTTTTAGAAATTAAGCTGGCCTTATAGTCTAGAAAGGATTTGCAGTTTACCCTATCATCTGCCCTGTGGTTAGAATCATTTTTATATTGCCCCTCTAGACAATTGATACACTTAGTGGTGGAACTAGTGCACACTCTAGTGTCGTGTTTGCCCCCACATCCTGCACAGAAGATTCCGGTCCATTTGCATGAGTTGGCAGTATGCCCGAACCTCTGGCATTTAAAACATCTTGTGTAGTTAAAGTATTTTTTAATCCTTACCCTATTAAAATGAATAATTATCCTTGATAAATTGACTAGGTTTTCCCCCGATCTCGAATCAACATCTACGATATAGTGTTTAGTGTCCGTAACCCTCTTACCATTTTTAAAGCTTTTAACAATCTCCACCGGACGGCCCCCCGTCTCACCCAGGGACTCCAGGTATGATTTTAGTTCCTCATCATTGGTGTAGTCTGGTACCCCAAACAGAATAAGCCTAAACTTCTTTTGCTTTGAGATTTTTGATTGGGCTAGTGTTCCCAGGTTTGGGTCATTATCAATGATTTGTTTAAATTTTTCAAGATTTTGAATATCCTTCATTTTAACAATTAACCTGCTAGTCCCGGGCATGAGGAGGTCCGCCGGATTAGGCAATTTCAGCTCCGGGGCTTTCGCAATTAGGGCGTCCCTATACGATAACGCGGTGGCGCCATCATTTGTATCAATAACTAGGACCTGGGAATTTTCTTTTTTGCCCTCATTCCCCAGAGATCTCTCAGAGGGGCTGCCCTCCGGGATACAGTTTATGAACTCTTGAATTCTGGTTTGATTTTTACCGTATTCCTCTACTAATTTTTGACGTTTGTCCTCTATTGATTCTAGAGTAACGTTTTTTTCCGAAATGCCAGACAACTGGGATTCTAGATCTTTGATTTTAGCCCTGCCAGCACCGATCTCTTCCTCCAGATCCTTGATCTTGTTATGTGAGAGGAGGTAATTGGCCTCGGCCTTCATGCAGGCAAAGAAGATTTTATCAGATATTTCGATAAAATCAGATCTATCCTTCTGATTCATACGTTTGCCTGCCTCAGCATTTACTTTTTTATTGTATGAGTTAATAAGTCCCTTAATTTCTATGATGAACTCAGATTCGGCATTAGCAAGTTTATTAACGTTGGATTGGGACAGCCCCCCCCCCCCCCGTACTAACCTCTTTTAATATTCGATCTTCTCGATCCTCCCAATCCCCCTCACTATCCAGATCATTGCCCGTATTCATTACCTCGCCGCTTTGGCTCATGTCGAGCACGACTCTGATAACAGACAGCTAAAGATAAAATAGGGCAAAAACACAAAGTGACACAAAATTGTAAAGATAAAATTTAAAATCATTATATATTAGAATAACACAATAAATAATAAAGAATAAAAGTCCAAGGACAAAGACTTAAAACTCTAGTTGCGATCAGTCCTCGATCCCAGTGTCACTTGAGTCTCAGGGTGAGGCAAGAATAAGCTGACCCGAGGCCGTCTGGGCCTATGTTACGAGAAAGCCAGAAAAATGATCGGTATGGCGTAAATATAATTAACAGCTTCAATAATTACAGAAAAACCCAATAAAAATTTGGGCCAATAAAATTTGTTGATAAGAAAGATCAAGTCCCAGACACTAGAGCAGCCCTGATGCAGTTCTGGCGCAGTTACGTCACCGATCAGCGTCAAAGTCCCAAAAAGTTAATATGAGCTCTCCATGAAGCAGTCTCTGACTATTGGATAATACACTTGGTGACAGTGGTCTCAGATATTCCTGTGCGCATACAGAAAAGAGTCCCCCAGGCTAATGCGCATGCCTGAGTAAAATGTAAGCAGTTGAAGAGGGACCAAGATGAAGAATGGTCAGGTCATGTGACTTGACCAGCCAATAGAAGTTGGGGAGGCCGGCAAAATGGCCACCAAGAATACACACGTCAAGAAGCACTGTCTTCGTTAGAAAATTAAAAGACTTGCAGTTTAACGAGGAATATTACAAATTTCACAAAATTGATACCGTTGTGTAGCTGATGACTAACGCAACAAGATTATCAAAAAATTAGGTGCATAAAATAAAAATTGCCGATTTTTGGTCTGTTGACACTTGGACATAAAAAAAACGCAGCCTACTTCGGGCTGACATGCGCAGACATATAGTAGATAGGGACAGGATGAGCCGACCGACACAACGGGCTCAGCGCGCGCGCCCTGGTTTACAGCCACCGGAGCCGCGGGGGAGCCCCGGCCAGAGGGGTACCGGAAGTACCACTCCACACACTTGACGGGGCGATGGCACTCACGCGGCGATAGGATCCCGCAAGGCCGGGAGCCTTTCCAGATTTTAGAAAAAAGACAACCTTGGCCAGTTTTCAAGCTTTAGGGAAGTAACCCACTCCGAGCAGTTTATTAAAGATGTTAAGAACCAGATTTGGTGCAAATTGATTTAAAATCCGAAGAAACCTAGGCCCTAAGCCATCCGGACCGGGCGCTTTATCCAGATTCTGATTCGAGATCGCATCTCTAACCTCAATCCTAGTAATCTTTTCAGCTGGATCGCCCGATCCCGATGTCCTTTCAGAGACCAGTGCATCGGTAGTTGAAAAATGATAATTAACCAGACTACATTGATTATCAAAATATGTTGCGGTGAGGTCCGATCCCTCCAGAGCGGTCGAAACAAAGTTAGGTCTTTGGGAATGTGGGGATTTTATTAAATTATAGAGCCATATTTTTCACTGCTATTTGAACAAAAGGTTTTCCAACTATTATGTTTTGCGTCGTTAATCATTATCTTACATTTGGCTTTTTCCTTGTAGACTTTGGTAGACTTAATTGCAAGATTATTATTATTTTTCTTTAGTTTTCTGTACAATGCCCCGACCTTGCTCCTTTGGGATCGGAGGTCTCCTCCCCACCACCTCAGTTTGGCCCGGCCGCCCGACCTCTTTTTCCTGAAGGATTTCTCGCATATTTTGGCAATTTCTGTATAAAACAGGTCAAAGAATGCGTCTATCTTCTCGACCGTATCACAGGTGGTTAAGAGGCTGGAGAAATTATAATCGAACTTCGTGAGTAATTTACTGATCTTGGATTTGCTGTAATGTGCGAAGTCGAATCTGACGGAGTGATCACTAGGAATCTGTTCATTGATCTCAAAAAGAACATACCTATGATCTGAACAGCTCTCCGTCAGATCAACTCTCCAACCGGTGACACGGTCCGAGAAGGAATTCGTAGAAATGGTGAGGTCGGGACATCCGTACCGACCCTGAAGGTGGTAGGTTGGATGGTCTTGACTATTATTGTGAACCTTATAGTCCAACGTGGCGCATAAGTTGATAATTGTCTCCCCCCTCGAATCGGGCCGATTATATCCCCACAATCTGCTTTTAGCGTTATAGTCTCCAGCAATAACGGCATCCTTGTCCCAGTTCCTCCCGGCCCAACAGGAAATGTCATTATCTAGTACGGAGGAGGGGGGGGGAGTAAATATATCCGAGGAGAAAGCACCCAGAGCTTGTTTGAACGTTAATGAAAACCGAGTTTATATATTTTAAATTTTTGAGGCACATAAGTTTGTTGTTGGTAAAGAAGATACCTGAGGAGCCGGCCACCGACGCAAAGTGCCTCCATTCCGCTGGGTACCCCACGGCAATGTCATTTTTGCGATAGATGTCCTGATATAAAATGACATCGATTTTATTTTCTTGAGCGAATTTTACTAGAGCACCGGTCGCCGCCCTACAGTTGTTAAGATTAATTTGGACCAGTCTGATAGCGCTGACTCGAATTGGACTATTCATTTTGGCTAATGATGTTTCGTTTATAGTCCAAAAATGTTTCACAATCTCTTGAGTCAGCGCGGTGTTTATAATCATACCAGACTTGGCCCTTCTTGTCTACGTTACTGCGACAATTAACAAATTTAACCACGGTGTTAGTACACTGTCTTGTGTCGTGGGGTCCAGCACAGGCCGCACATGCTAGTTCAGTTGTCGTGTACATGCTAGTTCAGTTATGAACTAGCATGTTGTCCGCACATGCTAGTTCATAAGTGTCGATGCGGCGCATCGACACTTATGCGCCGCATGGCCAAACCTCTGGCACTTAAAGCACCTTAGGATATTATAGTATTTTTGAATTCTTACTCTATTGAAGTTAATTACGAATTTTCCTAAGTTAATGAGCTTTTGAGCGACCTGTGCATCGACATCAATTATATAGTTCTTATTGTCGGTAATAACCTTGCCATTTTTAAAACTTTTAATTATCTCTATTGGTCTGCCCATTGTGTCTTCCAGGGCCTCCACCTCTTTTTTGAATACATCGTCCGTGATTGAATCGGGGACCCCAAACAAAATTAAACGATGTTTTTTATGCTTTGAGATCTTAGCTTGAGCTAATTTGCCCAAGTTTGGGTCCCCTTCAATCATTTTTTTTAACTTTTCTAAGTTCTCGTTTTTTTTAAGTTTGACGATTAGCCTATTGGCTCCTGGAATAACTAAATCCGTGGGTTTTGGCAAGTCAAGCTCTGGGGCTGCAGCCACTAGGGCATCTCTGTAGGACATTGCGTTCGTTCCCTCCTCCGTATCTATTACGAGGACGGGCGAGTCGTCCCTAGGTCTCTTGGCAACAGATCTAGACAGCTGATAAATCAGTATCAAGATTATCTAGGACGTTTTTAACCCTAGTCTGGTTCTCATTATATGAGTCAGCCAGAGTCTGGATCTAATCATTTAGATTTTCTAATATTTTTATTTTCTCGTTTATATTATCTAAAGCCTTGTTGTTATTTATTTGCTGACTTTCCAGAATTTTAAGTTGTTCATTTAGGGTTTTAGCCTTTGTCTCGGTAAAAAGATGTGCCGATTCGGCATCCATACACCTTAATAAGATTTTGTTATGTTCCATTTTGAAATTGGAAGCAGATAGGTTGGCTATTTTTTTCAAACTCAATTCCCTATCGACCATATTATTAAGGTTAACGACAATTTTTTTGATGTCAATCATGAAAGGTGAGGCCGATGTTGCCAAGCAGCCCTGGGACAGAGCGCCCTCCCCGGATCCACCAATAATATCATTCATTATCTCTCTAGCCGAAATATTGTCGGTAGAGTTATCACTCATGGTTTTTAAGAAAAGTCCCCAGGTCGATTAGACCAGGGAAACACATAAATATATACACAATAACAAAAGAAAATAGAAAATCACTAAGTACTAAAATATACAGATAAGAGACCACATAAAAATCTATAAAATACTGTATAGAGTGTGTAAAAATTAATAAAAAGAATGTTTGTAAATTGTAAAAGTCTAAAATAATGCACGCCAAGGATACACGACAACAGTGAGATTATTACTACGTGTTTACTGTATGTGCCAAGGCAGTGAAAATACCTATAGGTGTTGTATGGTAGATAGGGACAGTTGGGAATCTCGTTAATCCATTCATGCGCGTCACTAATCAGATGAAGCATTTACCTATTCAAATAATTTTATTTAACTATTCATGATTAGTACAGTGGCACGCACAGCAGCGGCAGCAGAAAAACAAAGGAATAAAGATTAATGTAGCGCATCCCAAGGAGTGGCGGCAGGAATACTAAGCTGGGAAGGCTGGGCATTCATAGGAGTGGCCGGCTGAATAGACGTCAGGACTTCCACGGGAGGCAGGAGGTCTATGGGGGACGGCGGAAATGTCCGTGCGGCTTGCTTCTAGCAGTAGATTTAGAAAAGTGGAAGCAGCTAAGTCCGCCGATGATTACCCTTGTAGAGAGCACTGGTAGGTCACTTTTTCGTAGAAGTCCATCAGCCAAGAGAGCGGCCGCTGACTCAGGAGCCCAGACGCCGTGCCAGTTGGGGGTGACTGAATAGACTTTCACATCGTCGACGTGGTGCATCGCAGAGACAGAAGGAATTAACTCCGTGTATTTATCGAGTTTTCTGCGATGGGCAAGACCTTGAGGCTCACCGTCGGAGATGACTTGAGCATCGAGGATGTAGGCCTTACCGTCATTGACAGCCAGAAGATCGGGCTTCAAGAGTCCTTGGGAAGAGGAGGAGAATCTAGGCTCTTGGTAGACGGTAAACCGACGGTCCTCCAGGCCACGAGCGACGTAGCTGGCCACGGCGTTGTGACGTTTGATCCTATGTCCATGGGTGCGGGGGCAGACTTGAAGGATGTGGCTGAGGGACTCGTTTCTAGCACATCCCGCACCACATAGACGGTCCTTCTCCGGGCGACCGCGAGCACAGCGGGAGCGGCAGGGCAGGCAGTTAAAACGAAGTTTGATGGCTTGGATGAAGTCCCGGCCTGACAAGAAAAGACTCCTTCCCTTGATCCAGTTGTGTTGTCCGGGAGTTAGGGCAGACTCCTGAAGGCCAGCCCCATCGACGCAAGAAGACAGCTGGCGGCGCCAGTAGGACTTCGGAGAACCCGGGACAGCAGCGTCGATGGCACGGTGGATATGGGACATCAGAAAGTTGAGGGAGAAGGAGTCCGAGGCGCGGTCAGAGAGGGAACGCTTGATAGACTCGAGGCGTTTGAGCCGCATTTCTGGGACGATGACACGTAGAGACGGTATTCCCAAGCAGCCATCAGCAATGTCACCATGCATGAAAACGTTGGCGGCATCGTGGGGGAGGTTTAGGTGTTTTCGAACGAAAGCCCGAACAGCGCGGTCAGCCTTAGTCAGGACTCCAATCCGTACCCTGGACAGTACGGAGTGATGTAGAATCCTCGGAATCGGGAACTCACGAATGATGAGAAGGCGCTGCTGGGGTTTCAGTGGGACATGAGAAAGCTTCGTCAGCCAGTCCTTGATTTTGGCAACAGGAGAGTAGAAGAGGAGTCCATCACTCCTGAAGAAAACTCCTAGGTACTTGAACTCCTCGCCCGGTCGAAGAGAGCGGAGGGGGGCGCCATTGACGACTATCTCAGGGTCGACAGTTTTCATACGCTTGTTGCGCCCATCCGGGACAAGGGAGATGACAAAGGACTTGGCAGTATTGACTCGTAGGTTGCATGTAGCCATGAAGTCGACCGCTTTCTTCATTTGAAATTGTAGGCCATCACTTGTGCTCGCAAAGATGAGGAGGTCGTCAGCAAAAGCAGATAGTCCCAGGTGAACTTCTCCAATGTCGATTCCAATAAAGGATCTAAGGCGCCGAATAAGGAACTCCATAAAAATGTTAAAGAGTAGCGGCGAAAGTGGGTCTCCCTGGCGGACACCACAGGTTGGGTGAAATGCTTCGCCGCTGGATCCGGGAAAGCAATAGATGGTAGAGCTTTCTTCGTAGAGAGTTCGGAGATATTCCTGGAGCTCCAAGGGAAGGCCAAGGGCATCTAAGGCGGCAAAGATTGATGAATGGCTCAGCGAGACGAAGGCTTTGACGATATCCACTGAGGCAAGATAAGACTCTTTGAGGTTGGTATTGGCATTGTACAGGATGAGGTCCAGGAGAAAGATGTTTTGGGAGACCCCATCGGTAGGTCTGAAGGCCCTCTGTTCTTCAGACAACTTGATCCTTGAGCCAAGGCGGGAAGCCAGCACCTTGTGGAAGAGGCGAGTCAGGACAGATGTCATGGAGATGGGTCGGAATTCGCCAGGATCTTCAGCATTGTCACACTTGGGTATAAATATGGTCTTGGACTCGGAGAGGCGAGACGGAAGACGACCGAGGAAGAGGAGGATGTTCAGCATCTTTGGTAGGAAGAAGTGAGGTAGACGTCGGAGTGCGCCAGTCTTCAAGCCGTCGGGACCAGGAGCAGCCTTGTGATCGGGGAAGTTCTTCTTTATTTCTTCATCAGTGATGGGATCCCATAGTCCGGTGTAGTCGTTGGCTTCCTCCAACGCATCACGGTGGAAAGAAGGGGCACTCTGGTTCGATGGGAGGGACATGACGTTCTTCCAATAGCTCCTGAAGAGGATGGCGTCAGGGAAAGAGGCCACAGATGCAGGCTCGAGAATCTTCTCGACGACTGTTTTCGGGGACTTCTTGAATAGTTTCTGTGTCTCGGCATACTCCTGCCTGCGGGCTTCCTTCTTGTTGATCCTTCTGGTAGGCGGGTGAGCAGGCGTAGATCTAGGTTTGGGCTGGTTCTTCGGAGGCAGGATAGAGTTGATAGATTGTTCCACATTAGCGAAGAGCAGCTCACGATTGAAATCAAGTCGATACCGAGTCCAGGCTTCGGCAAGGGAGAGGTAAGGCGAGGAGGGGCTCTCAGGCGCGGCATCGTAGAGAGTGTTGACGTAGTGGAAAATTTTCAGCTGGGCCTCAGAGACGTCAGGCAGCGGCGGGAGAGGATCCACTCGGTACCTAGGGAAGAGAATTCTAGGCTGAGCTTCGGGAGAAGGGGAATCTCTGAGCAGGAGGTTGATGTCTTCACGGATCGTCGAGTCAAGAGCTTCAAGGACATCAGAGGCATCTTCACCGGGTGATTCTCCAGAGGGAGAGATCAAGGGCATCGAGATGGAGTAAGCCTTGGGAGGAGAGGAAGAGTCCGAAGGACTACGATGCATAGGTGGGGCGCTGGAATGGACGACCGAGCTAGGGCAGGGCTCAGGGTCCGGAGACATTGGACGAGATCGTATGTCAGCAAGGGCCTTCTTATAGTCACTTGTTTTACGTTTGGACTTAAGAGACTCGAATGTCCTGGCTGGGAACTGTTGGGACAGCACCTGGTTGATGTCACAGGAAGGGTTCGATTTTAGGGCTCCGACCTCAGCTTGCGCCAGAAGCAGAACTTCCTCAGGAGACCATCGTTTCTTGACACGATCGACCACGATCCCTCGGTTGTGTTCCTCCGGGTGAGCCCTCTTGCGGTGAACACCAAGTCCCCTCTTACCGGAGAAGAACTTATCGCAGATCTCGCAATATCCCTCTGCGCTACTACCGCCGCCAGCGGCAGGGTCTGCTCCTCTGTTAGCAGTAGCCATCAGAGCAATTCTAGAATAGGAACAACAGATTAGAATTATTTGAGCATACTAAGGCGGGCAAGAAGAATCCAAAGGACTCCAGTTGCCCGAAAGGTGACAGGTGTTAGCACTGTGGTGCGGCACGAGCGTATCCTACACCGCTTCGAGCCGATAGAAAATAACCACAGAGTACCCAGGGGGGGGCCCAGGAAAAAGACACAAATTTTTCCACACGTGGAGGGCCCTGTCACCGTGCGGTCATCATCTGATCATGTAAAAAAGGAACAGACTCATCGCACCCCCCCCCCTTAAGAGAGTCATAGTTACTCCCGCCGTTTACCCGAGCTTGGATGAATTTCTTCACTTTGACATTCAGAGCACTGGGCAGAAATCACATTGCGTCAACACCGATCACCGGCCATCGCAATGCTATTTTTTAATTAGAAAGTCGGAGTCCCATAGTGTCTTTTCACGTTGGTACTAAAAGGAGAGGAATAGGAACAAAGAAAGCCCTGGAACTGAGTGGGAGGCTTAAGGTGTCTGCTTTGTGCTGCACTCCCACTTGCATGTTGGGTACCCAAGTATGCACCACTTGTCATGGACAATCTTGTCTCAATATCAAATCGATTGCAGAAGATGTTTATGAAGATATATATTTACCACTATTATAACTACCTCCAATAATCAAATTAATTATGAATTATACATATCTAGGAGTAACTTTTATGTTCATCGTATTTACACTGCTATATTAAAAAAGTTTGTAAAATGAAGTATTCTAATTTCGAAAAAAATTATGCAAAATGCATGATTTTTAATATAAATAGTATTGTAACAGTTCCTTTTTCTCATAGAACTCTATTTTATGAATTAAATGAGTTTATAATTAGTTAAACCCCCCAAAATTGGCCATCAATTGCCTGTTTTACTATTATTTCTAATAATACATTCTTCTGTGAGCAATGCGAATAATAAAGCACCATTATTAAAATAATATTTTAATTTTTAAGTCTCTAAATGTATTTTAGATGTCTAAAACGTATTTAGTGTCATCAAAAACATATAAAAAGACACCTCACATGCCCATGGTGTTCTTTTTTAGAAATTATTAATTTTCAGCCAATTAAATTCAAAATGGCGCGTCTGTCATGAAAATGAAAAATTGATAGATTAATCTTGAACCTTTTAAAAAGTTACTACAATGTTTAAAGTCATCTAAAACAGATAAAATGATATCTTACATGCCTGTTTTATTCATTTTTTCATGTACCAGCTAATTAGCATATTTTGACATTGAATAAAAAGATTTGCACCACGAATCATGGGGACTTTTGACAGGTCATTTGTTATGATGTTCTTAAGGTCTCCACCAATTTTCAGTTTTCTGGAATTCTTTCCGAGGTTGAACCTCTATTTTGACTGGACTATTATATTAGTGTGCAAGTTATGCACAGAGAAGACTGCATTGGTTGCACTAAATGAGCAGCTCTTGAAGGAGCAAGTTTCAGCCTATTAATATGTATTTTGAACGGCTTAACAAAAGGGTTATTAAGTATTCTTATTGTATAATTAACATCACTATTCTTTTCAACAACAGAAAATGGACCTGAAAACCTAGGTTTAAATTTATTTTTTGATTGGAGGTAGACAATATCCTTCACATTTAACCTTCTCAACCTCGAACACTGAAATTGGCGAAAGTTCTGTTTAACTTAGGACTGCTCAATATGCAGTATGCTGCTTTATATGTTTTCTGTAGTTGAGACAGTGAATCATTAGAAAAGTGTGTTTTGTAAAGTTAAATTGGCTGGCAATCCGGATTGTAAGTGTCAAAGAATAACGAATGATTCCTCCCAAAATGCAGTAAATTGGGTGTAAACCTGTGGAGCTGTGAACAGTTCCATTATATAAATTATGGTGCAATAAGAGAGCATTTGAGACGGAGACACCCTGCTCATGTAAAATAATAAGTGAAGATTTTATTGACGAATTTATCCTTTCCCTCTGACCATTTCTTTGAGAATGATTTGACGTGATATGAAAGTTTATTTCCAAGAACCCTATATACTGACTCAAACAACTTGGCCGTAAATTGAACATCCCAATCTGAGAGAAACAGGTGGTGTCCCTTGATTTAAATATAATTAACTGTGAAGTGACCGAGTCGGATGTAATATTTCGCAGAGGATAAAGAGCCACGTGTTTCGAAAAATGCTCCAAGATCGTAAGTGAGTCATTCTCTGTAAATGGGACAAATTGCACTTTTAAAAACTGAAAAAATATTTTTCTTATTGAATAATTTTCTTTATGCGTTGCACACATTAATATATAGTAAAAAAATGGTTTAGATCCATTTTTTTAAATACATATTTTCTATACTTGACAACTGACGTAAACTTCTTTAGATACTGAGCATGCGCAACAGACAATATATATGCGCATGTGACACCGAAAACATTGCATGCCTTTTTGACTTGCCCCAAAAGTTACGCATAGTGTTTCAGTTCAAAAACGCATGATTTAAATCTATGTGGGGTTTATTAAGTTTGGTTGAATAAAAGACGCACTAAACCTACAGTAGACAGAGTACACGATATATATATATATCTATAGGAATGCAAGTTTTTTCTTTAAATGGGAAAGTTTGGTTGGGTTAGTTTGAAATACCGTCAAACTAGAGCTACATGAGGCAAAATTGGCGAAGGGCGTCGTAATTTAGAACCACAGTCGAGCTGGCGCATGATAAATGGATAAGATTTAACTAAATTAAAACCCATAAAGAGGTCCTTTTCAAATAAGTTGACTTAAGAGCACCCCTTTCAATATTTGATGTATTTCGCTAAGTAATATTTTAGTTTGAGTGATAACACATATGCATTTTATAAAAAGAATAGTGGTTGCAATTAATGTGTCATTTTTCTACATACATAATATAATCAATTTTAAAACATCTATAATCAATTTTAAAATTATGTTACTATTTCTTAATTAAGTTGTAGCCACTTTAATTGAAACTTTACAACATTTTTGGGAGATTTAGAACTGTGTCCCTAATCAACTACAAATCTAGTTACGGCCACAACCGCACTTTGATTGGATGGGTTTGTAAAGCTGGTTTATTGCTTGGCTCAAGGCTTGCTTACACCAGATATTACCCGTAGTATTTTTGAGTATGCATCTTATTTATATTGACTCTACGCAGCCAATATAAGCCTCGTAATTTAGAACCCTGGTCAAATGATGAGGTTGACACCGACCGTACTTAAATATTGGCATTTGGTCAAGTATAATTTCAATGGAATAAATTGTGTTAAATAAGTATAATATGCGTATGACGTGATTAGAGTAAACGACTCGTGATCGAGAAGAGCGGCTCAAAAAAATTGCAACCGCATTTTATTTTACAGTTATTCGTCATAAATCTCTTGATGATAACGCGACTGTGGTTACAAATTACGATACCCGTCATAAATAGCCCTAGTGTAGCTCTAGTGTAAGGATAATTAAAACTAACCCTAACTCTTGATCATAACGTAGAAGAAGATACGAATAATCACTCTCATGAAATATCTAGAGGCATGCGTTTTAAAAAATCTACAGTTGAAGCGAAACAACCGATCGGTATTGAATGCGCTTGGAAAGAAAGATGAAGTTATCCCATGTGGACTGACCTTCAAGGCTGATATGTGAGTGAGTGACGATTCCGTAGGAAAAGTCAAATAACATCATTTTCAAAGAATTTTTATAAGGTTTAGAGATTGTATGTTAATCTACATTTAAATGCCCACAATTTGAGACTAGTAAAAGAAAATTCTCGCACTTATCTATAATCAGTAAATGAGATTGAGTGAGTGACGACAGTAAAAGACTACCATGATATTTTTAATACTAAAAGTACTGCAAAAACGTTATCACTCATGGATCAAAACAACTAATGGATGATTTAGAAGCCTCAATCCTTTAAGAATAACATGCCAATTTAAATTCGATTTCTCTAAACGTCTAGTAAGTTTTTAATTGAACTTTAAAGCAGTGTTATAGGAGTGACTCTACAACCCAGGGACATTACATACTCATAAAATTACATAAAACTATTGATAGTAGAAAAACATCAGACACATTTTCGGAAACTACAGAAACTAATTAACCATAAATAGTTCCGCCAAAAGGGATTATATATTTAAAACGGCCTTTTTTAGGACGTTAAAAGTTGTAAAAGCATGCAGGGACAGTGTGAGGGAGTGACAAATCGGGTATTTAAATGAAATTTTATGTAAGTAAATTATAATTATTTGATATTTTTTTAAGTGGGATTAGTTAGGTTGTGGGCCAGTTTACACTAAAAAATCCCAAACATGCATATATAATTTGAAAATAAAGAGCAAAGTATCCGAGACATCGATTTGTCCCTTTTACAGGGAATTATAGAGAGACAACAATATCCATTGGTACAAAATCCCCCGGACTCTCCGAAATTCTCAAGGACCCAAGTGGAGCTTGAACAGGGGAGAAATATTTGTTTTTAATGCACTGATCAAATGAAATAATTGTCAGTATCCGCAAAAGCCTCCTTCCAAAAGTATCTGTTAGTCACAATTTCATCGGTTTTATGCAAACCAAAATGAAGAGAATGCCAAACGTGTAACACCTTTGCACGAAGATTTCTAGGAACGACAGTGACCTCGTATTGTGGTGACTTATATTTGCGAAGAATTAAAAGACCAGTTTCCTCACTTAAAAAATAATCTCTTCCACAATCAAAATATTTGAGATGCTAAGAAGTGACAGGTGGACTATACTGCATATTATTATAAATATTGTCTGTTTATAGAATTTTAAAAAGTGTTTATTTGGAAAATATAGTTTTTTTATCCTAAAGACTACGTAAAAATGTCAATTTTTTAAAAAAATATATCAAAGTTAACATTTTAATTTTTGTATTTGTCCTCACAGAATTTTGTTAAATCAATATTTTCTATATACTATTGTGTATCACAAAGTGTTTACCTTGACAAGAATCAGATTTGATGAATTAAATTGAAAACTGTAAACATCACTTTTTCAAAGTTTAATTTAATTTTTTTTAATTTTAGAAATAAAAGCATAGGACATTAGCAGCATGTTAAACATATGTTATATCAGTAAAATGAGAAATCCAATCATAAATAAACAAAATTAGTACCAGGCCTTCTTAATACACATATTTTATTTAACATACTTTACCTCATGACTATTTACTTAAACTAAGACAATATCCTAAATGAATGAAAGAGGATAAAAGAGGAGTACTTGAAACTATGATTGATGAAGAGAAGTTTATCTCCTGCCAAAAAGAGTTTCACACAAGGACCTCCTGCCAGTTTTTTCTCCCTTTTTTTCAGATATTTAATTTCGCCATTTTGACTAATCCAAGAAGTACTAAGAGATAACTGCATTTAAAATTAGACTTGCTTTAAATTGTTTCATCATGCCGTAAGTGTGCTTCCTGATGAATAAACAATAAGAAAGCTCCTAGAAATTAAGGATAATAATTGGTTCTTGTTAGAATTACTAAATATCGACTTGAACTCTTATATACATTTAGAAAAACCTAGTGTTTGGCGCTGTATTGCCTTTGACGTGAACGTTTTCTTTCTCCGTCTGAGACAATTTGGCCACTTGGTGATCCTCTTGATGTCTTAAAATACTATTTAACAAGTGTTTTTCCAAAGTATCAAAACAGTTGAAAAATATTTTTTCTTACAAAAAACATTTTATTTCAATTCTTGACGAATTTTCCACTAACATTTAATTCTTTAAATTGTTTTACTCAGTTTGTAATATTTGGAAGCATACCCGTTCTTAAAATGCCAAAACTCCAATACATATTGATTGAAAGATATTAATTTTTTGAATGGGCATAAGAGTATACTAAATGGAATTTGGTCAAGTAGAAGAGAGGTTTTAAAATACGAGTCAAATAAAAAATATATATATATTTTAAATTTCATCTATGATAAATAGTTGTAAAATGCCATGGTATAAAACAAATATTATTGTTGACCCTTACGCGCCAATTGAATCGTTGTATACTATGGGTTCATGTTAAAACCATTTGCTATTGCCGCCATGTTTTCGCTTCCTTGAAAGAGATCTTTCAAGTCGGCTCATCTTGCCGCTTAGCTTTGGAGCTTACTCATTAGGCTTTCCGGCTCATTAACACAGTAGCAATGAACTTCGACAACCCAGTACTAATAACAGACTGTGCGCGACAACGTTGGATAGAGCCACAATTATGCGTACAAACCTGTTATTTCAGTTTGTTTTGATGTTTCGTAAATGTGGTTTTGGTTTACGGTTTCAAAAGGAACGGAAGTTTGGATTTTCCGCTTTTCATCTGTTTGGAAAAATGTTTTGCAGTTTTTTTTACACAGAAGTTTGTCTGCTACCTATTTCAACAATTTTCGGGATTTCTAGGGAATTCAGTTATTTCGATAATCAGTGTCATCATTAAAATTAATTAGTTAAATGCATAAAAAAATTTGAATTTTTAACATTTTTCGAAATTTGATACGAAAGATTTTTTTTTCCTAAATCAAAATTGTGTATTACCGATTTGAATAATTGACTTCAAAATAACGTTTTGATATTAAATGAGCATTTTTAATTTTTTAAATGCTTAGAAAACATCTATGTAAAACCACTACATAAGATTGCATACAAATGTACGATCAAATTCGGGTTCGATTTCCGGGTTTTTTTCTTTGTTTTAAATTGTAACCCCTTCGAGTCATGTTATTTGGAGTAAAAAAACTGTTAATAAATTATCGATTTACTGTGTAATATTTATCTATAATATTCCGTTTATTTTAAACAATTCACTTGACGATAAAATAATGCATACATTTAGTTTGACACGAAAAGTAAAAAAAAGAATGAATATTTTCCTATTCGTTTTCTCATCGTATTAATTCCCTTCATAATAGACTCATTAAGAAATACTTCCGATAAAAAGGTACCGTAACAATACTCATTTAAAGACACAATTAAAAGCACAAAAAAACAACAACTTTGTATTTCCTATTTATCGACTTAAGTGTTTGAGCAGTTCTGATTTGTTTCAAAAAGCTGTCCATTTTAAAAGACCACACACATCTTTCCTCCATGAATGAATGGTAGACAATCCCCAACTGCATTTGGAAGCTTTCTAATAGCTGCGAAACAGGGATAAGGCGTTGTAAAGATCATTTGATCAAACTTGATTTTCATTATCAAGTGGTTGGTCTTCCTGTCGTTTGTAGCATATTCTCACGCGACCATGTTAACGGGACCCATACAAATATTGCTGGTAGCTGATTTCTCTTGAATAGCTTATTGGCCAAGCATGCCTTGGGAACTAAACACTGGGGGTTCCGCGTGAGTAGACCACCTGAACTGGACAGATGCTTAGTGCTTTGAAGAGGTACCGAGGTCTGCCATCAGACTAGGGCAGCACTCGTAGTTATTTACACTGTCCTACAGAAAAAAATATCCATTACATAACAGGAATAGAATCACCAACACAAAGAACATTGATAAATACATAAATGGGATGGGATGCCCAGTCGGTTAGGCATCCGCCTAGCATGCGAAAGGTCCCAGGTTTGGGTCCGGGCATCGCCAAAGTAACTGCCAAAGTAATACCCCGTGTAGAGGGAGTGCACGTTAAATATCCTTCAAAATCCTAACGCTGCTTACGATGTCGTCCTTAACAGTTGCGTCGGGTGCCTACTCAGGTGTCGGCTAGTCACTTGATTGTGGTTCTAAAATATGACGCCCGTCGCCAATAGCCCTCGTGTAGCTCTAGTGCGACGATGTTTCAAACTAAACTAAATAATGCATAGAAATACAATTACACAAATAGGAAAATGATGTCACATTTTACCTTAGCGATATTTTCTTGATACTTTTCCTATGAGAGGGCAGATTATTAACTTTTAGGTCAATGAAAAGAGAAATGGATTGGTTATTAAGATAATTTTTTAAATATTATATAGATAAATTTTCTTATCTTACACATTTACATATCTTCACTTTCTCATTATTTAAAATTATGTGGTTGTAACTGGTTAACTTTGGTTAACACTATAGGGTATGGAGTAGTATTTGTAAAAGGAGGATTATAGTTAATTGCTGATGGCCGTTACCATTTGCAATGTATTTCTTTGCTGTCTTGACTTGATCGTTAATATATTTGCGTCTGTAGTATATATTATTTACTATATTCACTATCACCTTGGGGAACACTATCAGTTAAAATATAGCTATGCTACAATATTGAAGGGTGTAACTTGATGAAAATTTAATTTGAACTGCCCTTCAGTTGAGAAACTGTTTCGAAAAAAGAAATATGCGCTTGCAAAAGCATTGAATCGCCAAACATAGTAACTCTGGATTAAACCAAAATCTTCCTTATCCCTTTTTGTTTTACGAGATGGTTTGGGCTCATCTAAAACACACGTCATAGATGCCAAGAAGTGATGGGAGGACTATACCAAAGCAGCTTATTTATTAATTGTATAATAATGACATTAATGTTGTTAACATGCCCATTGACATTAATATTATAGTATCTTACTTGTAACGAATTTTTTTTAATTGCCTCCTCGATTATAAGGCTAAAAATTTGCCTGCTTTATTTTGAAGCATTATATTACTGGGAGTTACACACTACTTCTTTTGTAGGAAGTGGTTGGTGGTATGCTGGATATTGACTACAACTACCTCTACAAGAACAGGCGAGAAGATCCCATGAAGAAATCAAAGGAAGCTGCCGAGTTTACAAAGATGTGGGAACTATTTCATGGAGAGTGAAACATCAAGATATCTATTTATATTATACACTCCGGTTCAGGCCCAACCTGACCAACCAGCCCCAAACAACAGTTTGAGGGATAAGCTAATTGGCTAGAGTAGTGTGAACTGGGTTTCACAATTTCACTGCACTTGATTTAAATTTTACATTCATTAAGAAAAAAATGTATGCTTTTAAAATATAATTTTTAGTTAATGAAGTGTACAGGAGAACCCCTTCATCGACCCTTCAGAACCTGTCTTCATCAGGTCTGCTTAGCGAAGATAGCAAGTCATTGCCTAAACTGGTGTGAAGAAACCAGTTTTGCTTTGGTTCTTATCACACGGGTTTACTATCTCTAAGATTGATATTCACGCCGGATGCTAGTCTGATGGTTGAACCGCAGAAAAAGAACCAAGGGAGAAACAGTTTTCCGATCACCACAACTTGCCAAGCAGACCTCAATATGGACGGATTTCCAGTCGATGAAGGGTTACAATAGGGGTCATGGGTTTACTATCTCTAAGATTGATATTCACGCCGGATGCTAGTCTGATGGTTGAACTTCAGAAAAAGAACCAAGGGAGAAACAGTTTTCCGATCACCACAACTTGCCAAGCAGACCTCAATATGGACGGATTTCCAGTCGATGAAGGGTTTTTTCCCCTGTACTCTTCAAATGTCTTGACCACCTAGGAGATACACAGCTGTGGCTGGGTAAACTGCAGTAATCTCATAATTGAATTGGACCATTTTTACCCTGAAACAAAGCAGTTTTTTACTAAACTTTCTAATCGATGAGTTATTGAGAGCTTACAACAGTGGTCCAAGTCATTTGTCTCGATACAGCAGTACAGATGTATATATACCAGACAAGAGAGACTGTCAATTTTTTCAGTCGCACACATAACTTTGACAAATTTATAAATTTTATAACTCCATTACATTTTAAAATTTAAGTTAGTGAGTAGGTTTTTAAAATCAATTACTTCAAAAATAAGATTTTGGAAAGATAAAAAATGTATGGAGGGAGTTTTAAATTGGAAACTCAAGCAGTGAAAAAAGTTGACACTTGGCTGAAATGCTTATTCTGCAGAAGGTTGATAAAACTCCTCTATATTTTTAAATTCAGTAAAAATAATCTGTGCAGCTGGAAAAACTGACAGTTCTTAGACAAGTTTATACGTTTGTATACCACTCAACTCAAGTGATTAAACCACTCCATTTAACTCAGTATCCTATTTATATTTTATATATTTTTTATAAATATATTTTTATTATATATATATATATTATTATTTTATATATTTTTTATAGGTGTTCATGTGTATTTTTGAATTGAAGGGTGTAGTTCAAAACTCTCATTTTCCACAACATAATCAAGATAAAGCGTCGGACTTGTTCATTGCCCGATTTTGTCCAATTGAATTAAGAATTTAAATTTTAAAAAAGTCGCCAATAAGCAGACTGGGCCCTATATATGAGTTATACTTTGGAGAGTGTGAGTTCTGCAACCACAACTTTTAATTGCATGTTAACCCCTTCGCCCGTGATTTTAATTTGACAATGGAGATAAATCTTCCATTATATTCTCTCCTGCAAAGGTACTACCACTCAACTGAGCAAATGTGAAAATCGTAATGCTCTCGCTTATTGTTTTTTCTGAAGTTACTGTAATTTTGTATAATCTGTGTGTATTTTTTAACACTTATATCACTTTAAAAGAAGGAATATTGTAGTGCAGGGGTTCCCAACCTTTTTGCACTTGCCTACCAATGGACTTTTTGAGAAATTTTGGCGTACCACCAGACCTAAATATTTTAATAAACGTATAATATTTAAGGTTCTAAAAGTGCTCAAAATTACAGTTTTATTGATTACCCATAGGTCTAAAAACATACAAATAAAAAATAGTACAAACTCAGCAAAAAATTAATAATCATCTCTTAGTCGCACACTTATTCTGCGTCTATGTTAATATTTTATGGCTATGTCCTGACTACGCCACAAAGGCAACAAATGCCACAAAGGCAACAAAAATTGGCGACTTGGCAGAGTCAACCACCATGCTATTGCATTGCTTGGCGCGCTTGGCAGTCGCCAAATTTTGTTGCCTTTGTTGTCGTAGTGTGGACATAGCCTATGAACAAGAGTTCAGAAAATGCACTCGCACACAAGTAACTCGTAACAAATGGCATCAAAAATAGCAGAGCTTGTCGGAACATCAAATTGTACTAGGTTTTATATCCGATCCAGAAGTTAAATGTCTCTTTAAAATATGATTAATGTTTAAAACAATGAGTAATATGTTTGCGTGCTCATGCGTACAGAACTATAAATAGCATCATGTTGCTCACATCACTCGCGAGTACCACCGGTTGGGAACCCCTGTTGTAGTGCATTATATAATTAATGTTATCACTCGATACTGATACTTAGGTACTCGCAAGTTGCATTCGCACCACAGTACCAAGGACGAATTCTTGAAAAGTACAGGAGTGGTTGGTTACACTCACGAGCCGATGTGGCAGGCAATAATGGGACTCGTGAAAGGATAGGGTGGCACAGAAGATCGGACGGCAAAACCATGAAGCACGAGGCATGGAAGGTCATAGGCGCGGACAGGGATGACTTTTTGACTAGGCACAGGGAGGAAACCGAAGTCCCGTCACTAGAGAATTTGCACATTTTTTTTCTTAGTCTAAATCACTAAAGGATGTCATAAAACCTACAAAAAGTGCATTTTTAAAATTTTCATATGTTTATTTTAGCTTTTATTTGACGTTAAAAAGCGCTCGGTTTCGTGATAAGTCATGTGTCATAAGATTCTTTGGAGAAAACGGCTACCGTGTGGCCGTAGAAAAACACACTGGAAGCGCGTTTGTTCTTTCACAAGGTGGTTTTCAACATTTCAAATTTTTGTAAAGTAATAATATTGAAATAATAAGTCTTGTATTATCTGCACACATAAAATTATCCACAAATTAAGAATAAGCTTATTGTTGCGATGTATGTAAACGAATGGAATCGGCAAGTTATTATGCAACAATATTTTGTCAAATTAGAGGAAAACGACGTTTAAAAATATGATGGAAAATATCACAATATAAAATGCTTTAACGCTGCGTACGATGTCGCCCTTAACGGTTGCGTTGGGTGCCTACTCAGGTGTCGGCTCGTCACTTGACAGTGGTTCTAAAATACGACGCCCGTCGCCAATAGCCCTCGTGCGACGATAATTCAGACTAAACTAAACTTTAATTACTTAAAGAACTTTAAATGCTTTAAACTTTAAATGCTTTAATTACTTCAAAGATTTCAGTTAAAATTAAATATCGCTCATTAAAAATGTATTTTAATAATATTTCAGACAGCTTTAAAAAAAAATTCCAAAATGAATATAGATAAAGGAATTATTGTGGTTATGAATTGAATAGCAAAAATGATATTTTGATTTAACACTTTGACTGCTAATCACGCGCCAGCGCGTGGCGTGGTTCCGATTCACCGATAACGGCACATTCTGATGAAATTCATAGTACCATTTCGCCAACCATTCTTACGAATTAAAGTTCGTTTGAAAACTTGATAAACATGATGGTGGAGTGGTTACACAAACTACACGATCTAGCTCTTTCATCTACCCTTTTGTATGATATTTAATTGACACCTAGTAATCCCAGATGTGACTGATGAATTTCTATACATAGATTTTAAAGTTTATGCAGTTTTTGTGTTATTGCGAAGTGTATATTTCGCCTATTGACGACAAATATAATACAGCCATAATTATGATGTTAACACCTATATTTGAATTATGTTAACACCGATATTTGAATTATATTAACACCGCAAGCAAATTTAAGGTTACTTGGTGATCAATTTAAAGATATAGAACGTAGAATATTAGATTTTACACTTTTGCAACCGATCCTGCTGTGCTTGGAATAATACTTGATGATTTGAAAGACTATATTCTATTTCAAATTACGAGGAAATTAAATCTTTCGTCTCAAGTGTAGGGCGACCAGACACCAGACAAACTGCATTTCGCAGTGCGGTTTAGTTTGTTATTCAACTATCTAGCTATAAAAAATTGCAAAGAGTGTTTTTTTTGTAGTTTTTTCAAACAAAAACAACCCAAAAAATATGAATTATGAAAATTTAATGATTTCATAGTCGAAAAGTTAATCACTGAAACAAATCTGGTTATTGGCTTTTAATTCAATAATTAGTGACATATGATGAGTTATCCGGTTGGAAAAGACGTGGAACATTTCCTCGTATTTTTACGACTAGCTGTCGTGTAGCTTTAGTTAGCGACGTTAATTCAACCTAACCTTGTAATTTTACGACCTCAAATTAAGATTTTTTACTTTTTCGAAAGTGAAGAAGAGTTAGTTCATTTCCGTTGTAACAAACTGGTTTAAAAACCATAATGTTCTTCTACTTCACATCAGCCTCTATCGATGAAAATTTTCCATCGCTATCGTCGCAGTCAACGTGTTAAACTAAATAGCAAAAGCTTAGATCTTAAGAGCCAGTTTTTTAAAAAATCGGGCAAAACAGGCAGGTTGGGATAGTTGACATTTTTAATTTTGCTGAAATTTGCAGAATATGTTCTTTATGTGAAACTATTAGACACGTATATTTTTGTTTTTGCAAAAAAAAAAATATTAAAGTTTTGGGGGGTCAAAGTTAAAGGATGCCCGTTTTTTGAAGAAAAATGAACCAGCTTATATATGAAGAGTAGAGGGGAAGAACCGCTTAATTTATTAGGAGTATTACCGTAATTGTATCTGCTTGGCGGACATTGGCGATAGGAAACCGGTTTTTCTCTTTCTTCTTCGCTTGGTCCAAACGTCGGAATCGTGCATCGCGTTAATCCAAGGCCGTCTCCTTGGTTAATCTCGGTAGGTAGAAAAGTCGTGGTTTAGGACTTTTCAATTAATTTGCGAATCTTAAAATTTCTCTTATTTGTTTTAGAAAAATTCGTGATTTTCAATCAATCGTACTTTATTTTTAAAGCTTAACATGATGATGAACACAATCTTTTGAATAAAACGCGGAACTGAATTTCAGGGTTGGAGTGAGAGAAGATGCATAACAAAATTGAGAAACTGGTTTCTTTACACCCGTTTAGGCGATTACTCTCTATCATCGCCAAAGATGCCCGATGAGGAAAGTTTTCAACAAAATTAAGCGGTTTTTCACCTGTACTCTTCATATGGCAATACTTTTTGTGTTCAGAGTGAAAAATCGAAGTGACACTTTTTTCGTGTTCTACTAGTTCCATAAAAGAAAGTCCAATGAAAAGTAGTATAAAGAAAATCCAAAATTGCACGATTTTCAAGGTCATTTATTCCTTGTGCCAACATTGAAAAGGTATAAAATTAGCTGTAAAATAATCCGTATGTGTTGCAGAAATAAATCAATTCACAGACCTATGGGTATTTGCTCCAATTTGTTTTTAATGAGGCTCTAAACTGCAAAAAAACTCAAAATTTCGTACAATTTTGTGTTTCTGCAATGTTTAGAGCTCCTTAACTGCTTGCACCAGTTATAAAATTACCTGGAAAATAATTCTTATGTATTGCAAAATTATAATCAATCCACATACCTATGGGTATTTGCTCCAATTTTATTTAATGAGGCTCTGAAAATGTGTTTTTTGGCACTTCTTAAGAAATGGCAATTACTGTTATTACTTTATTTGTGTTTATACTCTTTTTTGGACAATTATCTCACTTCTCTTTCGTTTACTATTCTATTCTAACTGGAGTTCTTCATGATTCATCATTCAAAAGATATGCAAGTAAATGCATTAAGTTTTCCAGTATACGTAAATCGTACTTTGCCTAATGTGCTACTAATCTTAGTAAAGTTATGAGTTCCAGCGGTTTAAGTGCTCATTTAGGGATGTCATAATATCAAATGTTGCAGTACACTCTTCTTGTGAACAGAAATGTAGACTGCTAAAACGTCTGTCAACTCTCCAAGTGGTTGCAACATGCAATATTGGAGGTTACTTTTCTGTTCCACTAAATTCATGAATTACAACTGCTCCTGAATTAAACCGACAGTTTGTATATTCTATTTTCTTTCCTATTAAAATGCCATAATATTGCCAGAATGTCACTGCATTTTTCGAAAATGACACTGAATGGTATGTGCCAAGTCCTTCAATCTTGCAAAATTGAAATAAAACATTTCCTTTGTTTACTTCAATACTGGCAACCCTGCTGTTTTTGACGCCTCCCTTGTAAAGTATTCTTTCTTCACATCTTCTGGCGTAACTAAATTTTTTCCACTGTCTAATTAAGCTGCCATATATTTTTTAGCAATTGAACTGTCCCGGTCTACGCCCGGGAATTCTGTCCCGGAAGATCTACTAGACGACCTTGCTTCTCGAAACCTTTCCAGGAAACCTACAACAAAACAAACGAAAAAAAGCCACGAACCATGCATCACCAACCCTTTATAAAACAGGGGTGCCTACAGGGGGGGGTCAACGACGCAGACTTCGTCGTTGAAATTTTAGGGGGGGGGGTCGAAAAAATTAGAATTTTTTTAAATGTAAATGGTTTATTTTATCTAAGATACAACTCTAACAAATTCTAGTTCTTTCTAATCATCTGTCTCTCCCCCCGCCCCGCCCCAACCTTCAAGAATCAAAAATGGTAACCAAAATCAAAAACATTACGGAAAGAAGAACATAGATAATGGGATATGGCGTGTCTGCGCCTGGCGAATATTTTTGACATTTATTACCCATAAACAACCCACCACTTCTTTAAAGCTGAAACAAAAAAAATTGCAGCTGCCCTTCTCATGCCATAAATCTCACGCAGTCTGTATAACATACAATTCGCAATTTTCCCGTTTAAATTGTTGTTATAAAAAAATATATATATCTGTTAGCTTTAGATTGTTGTTTTCGAAACGGAGGGAAGCATCAAATCAAAGATACTTTATTAAATGATTGATTTGATCTATTTTAAACTAAATGAAGTTAAAATGCACTGTACTATAAATACCCAAGCTTATTTTGAAGTGTTATGGCCGTGATTCCAGTAAGAGTTTCGTAATTATATAATTTTAATCTTGCTAACCCTCTGAAAAAGCAAATTAGCTGAAATGTAAACTTGTTTTCACTGCTTGAGATTTAAATTAAAATTTTAACTGAAAATTTAATTTCCAGGTGGTTATAAATGACTCCTCCATGCTTTAAATTTTGGAATTTAATAAAATTATTAAATTTATAAAAATTTAAAAATTATGTGTGTTGCTGGAAAAACAGTCATTTGACGGGTTTATATACGTCTGTCAGAAGGTTGGGCAAATAAAGAAAGGATTCTAATACTGAGAAGTTAATTATATTTGATATTACTGATAATTTGAGTTTCAAAGTTACATTAAAACATTTTTGACACAAAAGTTAAATCTCTTCAGTTTCTTGCATTCAAATAAAATTTTAAAAGTCATTTTCTCTTAATTAAATTTTTACGTTATAGATTATTATAGTTTAACAACAATATTTATTGATTTTTTGCCTTAATTTTAAAAGTATTTACATTGTTAAATATTTAACAAAGAGCTTTGCATATTGGCATTTTACAATGTGAAATTTTGGTGTATCTTTTACTCCATAAAACGGTAACAGCCTATAGCGGCTTCTTAATTTATGAACATAGTTGCCTTTTTTTGTATTTGAAAATTATAAATATGGAATACAGCATTTTTTGTTTTGCTTCAAACCGACTGCATGTAGTCCTAAATTGTACAAAAATTAATTACGTGTTTCTGATACCTAAATTTTTAATTTAGATTTTAAAATAGCTAGTTTTTATGTCAATCTGAAACAGGAAATAATGTGATATTCTGTCAATTGATCTTGATAGTGTTTAGGTTCCTAAGCAAATCGGCGACGCTTTGTTTGAAAGTGTTGAAGTTTTGTGAAGGTGATTTTGAACAATAACAGTAGCTGGCACTAAATAAGTCGTGATCAATTATAACAGAACTTCATGTTTAATATTAACAACGACAAAAAAAACTGAAAATATAAATTTCTAACAAAAACGTATTCGAAAATTTTCTAATTATTTATAAATCACATAACAAAACAGGAATTACAAATAAAAACTTTAACAATCTGCAAAATGATAATTCTATTTTAAGAGGCCCGGCGTCGGAAGAAAGCAATGTGCTGACAATTATTTCTCATAAACATTTCTTAATCACTGTTATAGCATTTGAAGCAGACATCATAAATATTCAGAATTTTGTATATAACATTTCTATGAATGAATGACCTTCGGATAATATTTCTGGCTTAGTATACATACTCAGGCCCAAGCCATTTTCCCGCCATTGCCTTAGTTAGAAACAGTAGGAAGATACTTGTCGTCTGGTGTCAAATTGTGGGTGATTGAATATAGTTAAGAAAGTTCAATTCCGAGTTTCAGGGTAAGAATTTTTTTACTATTTAACTTTAATTTTAATTTTAGTAACTTAATAAATAGTATCTTTTTTAAGTGAAACTATATCTGTAAACATAATAGAATAATTACTATTTAGTTTGATATTGTCAAATGTGTTGCATTACATAAAAAGCGAAGAAAGCATTTTTATGCATTAAGAATTGAGAGAAGGAATTGGATGCTGTTTTTGATTGGATCACGTGTCCGGCTATTTTTATTAATTTAAAAATATATATAATTACATAAATTTTGAGCGGAATTTTTACTGATTATTTAGATTCCCGATAGCTTTTGCTGCAAAAAAAATATATTTAAAGGAAAATTAAACATAAGTTTTAATTCCGTAATATAAAAGCTATTAAAATGTGCTTTCCTTTTCAATTAGGGGCAACTCTGCGTTGACCTATCATTAGAAAAATATTCAAGAAGAAAGTCAGTTCTTGTGTTTTACTTCTTAGGACAAAGTTACCCCATTCGCTGGTACTTAAAATATAATTTTACTATAAAGTTTCATGTATACACCGTAAAAATTCCTATTTATATATACACTGTGTGGTGAAAATTACTTAGGTTCAGTATACTCCATAAATCCATATATAAATATAAAATCCACACCGGTTTTTTTTTTTGGAGGGGGGGGGGGGGTGTTAAAAAAATTCTAGGGGGGTGCGTCGTTAGCTCTGGGGGGGATCGGCACCTCTGTGTAAAACACCCACCTAGCCTATTCTAAATATACAAAACCCCACTAAAAAGTGCCACAATACCCAACTTGGTTAAAACCCAAGAACTAGAACTACACAAAAACTAAACCGCTTACTCAGCTACAACATTTTGGAGATTTAAAATTATTTTGACTTGCAGTACTTTTTTCCTACTTATGAACTAACTTGCATTACAAAGTTTAAAGCAATATTTTGATTACCATAAAAATATATGTTGAACTGAATCGTTATTTCTTTTGTGAGAATTTGACATCACCCAACGACAGACCCTTTCCAGTATTCGATAACATTACAGTATATTTTCAAACCACACTGTAAAGAAATCTCCTTTACCATCGCAGTGTGATAGAAAAAGTGTTGTTATCACCCTGTGCTGTAAAATTACGTATGTTGTAAAAATTGTTCTTTAATACCCGCGAAAACGCTAGCTTCACTAGCAGTGGTTGGATGCATCCATCTTCTCTGTTTAAACGCCATTGGAGTAAGTTGTTCATGCGATTCTGCACGTTTTGAAAACATCATTTTCTGTAAAACAGGCATTACAACACTGATGTAAGGCATAATCGCTGTGCCGCAATTTTAGAAATTTTTGTACACTGCACTCGGACATTTATGGACCAATATATTCGAGTCCAACAACTCAGACTCAAGTCGACAAGTCACTTATTTTAATTTGATCTCGTAGTGCGCAGGTGAGACATGCTTGTAATTGGTGTAGCACTTCTCCAGAAGCCTCCGGGAACAATTACATCTCCCTGATATCTGTCGGAGGTCAGAGAAATAATTGAAAACACATTCAGTCGGATCATCTTCATTCCGCATGGTGTAGAACCAAGGTGACATAATTGCAGGATCCGCCGGCCAAATTAAAAGGCGCTCTTCTCCACTTTGCCGCCCATCGACGCTTTTTCACTGCTTGGGATTCTTCCGGGGGCTTTTTTTATATTTTGTTATTGCCATATTTTATAAAGTGTTATGCCATCTTTCTGTGCAGCAGCAGAGGCCTGGTTTTTTCTCTGGATGGCTATGGTGTGGATGAAATAGTTTTTTTTACCCCGATGTCTGCTTTTTTATGCATCTGAGCAAGTAGGTGCTTTAGTATTTTATTTTCATTGATATGATTATTTACTCATTATTTTTCCGCCGATTTTATTTATATATTTTTGGTTTTTTATCCATTAAGTGTGCCTGAACATTTTATGTGTAATGATTATTTGTTTAGAAATTTAACGTGGGCAATTTGAACAAATTTAGTATCTGAATGAATCATTTTCTGTATGTTTGAGTATCTTAAAAGTTGCTTTAAATAGCTTCACGCAATGTAATATGAATGCTCTATCACCTCGTATTTTCATATCTTGTGTACTTATATTTATATTTGAATTGTTGATTATTATAACAATGAAGAATAGTGATACAATAAAAATATTTCTCGAAAAAATTATTAAATTAAAAGGGATTTAATTGCAGTTTAACTTGAAACACTGACACTGTAAAATGCTGATAAGTTTCATAATGCACTTCAATTAATGTGTATTCAATACTTTTCCTCTAAAATCCATTAAAAGATAAAACTCCGATTGCGAAACCAAAAATTTAACCTTGCTCCAACGAAATAAAAAAACTTGTTTTTTTGCAATGTAAACAGTAATTTTCTTTTAAGAAAAAGATCTCTAGCGAGTGATAAATAGCAGTCAACTACCGAGAGAGACATCTCAAACGTCATGTTCCTTCTTCGTTGACTCTTTGCGAGGGTAACGCATGTTAAACATTGTAACAAATTACCCTTCAGATCTCCTGCAATCTTGGCACATTTCTCCCTTTTCTTTCGGCAGTCTCAAAATAACGCTCGTTGGGGCGCGTGAAATCAAAAAGACATTGCACAACCTAAAAATAGGAGGATTCTTAAATGCTTGCGACACCCCGTCAAGATCAGCGACGTAGAACGGAAACCTTTGCTTAGGAGGATTTATATGGGTCTTTAATAACGCTAATTAATGACTTCGGAAACAAAAAAAAATAGATATGTATTTTTTGTAGTTTTATTTGGAATTTACTCTCCCCGTTGAACCTTTTATCAACCGTGTCGGGTATTTAATCCACAGAGTCTGCTTTAAAAAAAGTTTCTGAAACAAGCAAATCTAAAGCTTTTAGAGTCGTCTTAATTATATAAGTTATTATACAGTGGGCCACAAAATTGAATACACACCATAGGAACTTTGACTTTTTGCAATTACAAAAGACATATTGCTTTAAGGTTATTCAAATTTTTACCTAATATACTTTAGTCTATGCTTTACCTTATTATATTAACAAAATTGATAATTTTTTTTTTAAATTTAAGATCTGAGACGAGAGGAAAAACAACGCCACAAAATTAAGTATACACCTTTATTTCATTTTAACGTACAGATTAATATTTTGTTGCATGGCCTTTTGATTGGATTACAGCTTGTAATCTTCTGGGTATAGATTCCACTAGTGTTTTAGTGGTTTCAACAGAAATTTTAGCCCATTCTCTCAGAACCTTCTTAAGATCTTCCTTTCTTGTGATTTCGTGTTCATGTACAGCTTTCTCTAATTGCAACCACAAATTTTCGATGACGTTTAGGTCTGAAGACTGGGCTGGTGTGTGCTATTGCTTTTTTTAATGGTACAGCAAGTACAGAGTGATGCAAATAAAAGTAACCCCAACGTGGAGATAAGAATTCGACAGAAATGTTGTCAAGTCAAAAACCAATACAAAAACAGGTTTGCTAACTGAAGCTATTGATCGCTTTAATATTAGGCCCAAACAAACGCTTGGCAACTTATCTGCCGGCAACTACGCTATGGTTTGAGAAGCTAGTTGAAATGAAATATAAACGAGGTTTGTAGAGCTGATGAAAAGAAGTTCCCACTAGTGATTATTTCGGTCGTTATATATCCTAGAAAATCCAGATCTTTTTGTTTTTGTTAATACAAAACATTCTAAATTGATTGCAAAACCCAAAATCTGGTGTTCAGACTCGTTTCGGAATGGACTTGTTGACAGCAGATCCTGCTGACGCCATTTCGTAACTAATCGTTGCATAGTACTCTTTTTTGACACTTATAAATTCTTTAACAAACAACTGGCCACATTTTTCCACGAATTCGTTTTAACAATTTTCTACAATTAACACTATCTGCTGTACTGTGAGTTTCATCTTCACCTGTGAATTGATCAACTTAATCTCGCAACTCACAGTGACTCACTACGATCTGAACTGGTCAATAGTCCATGAGTAGCTCTAATGTGATGCAAAAAGAGGTTTGTCAAGTGAAACCATTGCACGCTTGAATAATCTTTTATTTCCACTTGAAAGCTTTCAAGCGGCTTCGAGAGTTTTTCTGGCCAAGGATTTCAACGTATTCCTATCTCTAGACCGGGGCCACTTTTATTTGCCTCACCCGTTATAACCGCACTATCTTCGCTGTATGCTTGGGGTCATTGTCCTGCTGGAATATGAAGTTCGATCCAAGCCCCAACTTACTAGCGCTTTTTTTTTTAAGTTAACCTTTAAAATCTCCAAATATACATCTTTTGTCCATAATACCATCAATAAAAGCAAGCTCTCCAACTCCTCCAGCCGACATACAACCCCAAACGAGGACAGATCCACCACCGTACTTGATTGTCTTAATGGTGTTTATAGGATCCAGTGCGGGGCTGGGGAGCTTAGTCGGTTAGGCTTTCGCCTAGCATGCGAAAGGTCCCAGGTTCGGGTCCGGGCATCGCCAAAAATAACTGCCGACCTATAAACGGCCCGTGCAGCCAAAAATAACCGACGAATAATACCCCGTGTAGAGGAAGTGCACGTTAAATATTCTTCAAAGTCCTAACGCTGCGTATGATGTCGCCCTTAACGGTTGCGTTGGGTGCCTACTCGGGTGTCGGCTCGTCACTTAACTGTGGTTCTACAATATGACGCCCGTCGCCAATAGCCCTCGTGTAGCTCTAGTGCGACGATAATTCAAACTAAACTATTTTTAATGATACAGTTTGATTTTAATAATGTAATAGTTTTGCATATATGTTTTTATTCAGTGCGAGTATTTTAAATAAAAAAGTAATTAAATAATGAAAAAATACTTTTTATGAAATATATTTGAGGTAAAAACAAAATATAACAGTTTGAGAAAATCACCCTAATATGCTTCTTAAATTAAAAATATATATAATTTATATTAAAAGTTAACCAAAAAGCAATAACATAATCCAATATCATATCTTGAACAGAAAAAAGGTGTGTGCCCTATTTTATAATCCACATTCAATCCAATCCAATTCAATTGAACTTTGATACCTATCCCGCTCCTCCAAAGCACTCAGAGTGTTCACACCTTTTCTCGATTCATTCATCTTGTTATTAACAGGGGGAAAGATGGATCACCTTTAATTGGCGCGTGAGAAGCTCTTTGACGAATGGAAGAATAAAAACTGGTTTCATGTCGCTAAGATTGAGCAGCTGAATTTTTATGCGCACTTATGCTAGACGTGCCAAGGAATACAAAAGGATCAACGTGGATACTGTTTGGTTATCATTAACTTATGGCTTTTAAGTAGGGAAAACTCGAGCAAAATTAACTGTTCCACATAACTCGTATTTATCATTACTCATTTTTTTACATTAGTGGGTGCATTTTATCCCGCCATATTACATGACTGTTAAGATTCATTTTGCAACTGTGCATTGTCAGAATTTTACCTTTAACATTTAAATCATGACGTAATTTCAAATGATGACAAAATATTATCCTGAATGGAATCACAGTGAGTGAAATTATTGAAACGACATTCGACAATCATCACCTGACTGTGGTTCTAAAATACGACGCCCGTCGCCAATAGCCCTAGTGTAGCTCTAGTGCGACGATAATTCAAAACTAAACATTCGGCGTTTTGCTCTTAAATCGCTGTTAAAGATCACTAACCGTAGAGTCATTTATTAATTTTACTGCGTAAATTACGTGTTCTAACAGGTATTTTGAAGTGCATTTAGCGTCATCACTCACTTCCATACGATACAGTTCGGTAAAAAAAAGATGCAGGATTGACGGAATTTGAGTTTTTGTTGCTGTAAAAATGCCATGCATTTCATTCTATACCATTAAATACATTCCAGTTCTTCATATACATATATTTATTGACTAAAAGGCTCCAAAGCTGTTTTAAAAACAAAAAGAAATGTCACAAAACAAAGATTTCAATGGGGAAATAAAGTTTAAACATTAGATCCACCAACAGCTCTTTTGGTCATTTCCATGCATGACTTACACTACATTTGACGACTGAACAAAAAGTTCATAGTTCATAATTCTTTTATAATTTTCGAAAAAAAAAATTGTATGTTAGTTTACCCCTGAACATATAGTATTTTTAGCAATCAGTAAAAACTTTTTTTCATTTAGTATTTTACCAAAAAATAATGAAAATGTCACGATGTGACTTATACTACATGAAAGGAAGTCACCTTTTTGTTATCATTTTAAACTCTAATTTCTTCTTCATGGTGCAATAAATCAACATTCTTCCAGTGCTTATTTTGAATAAAAGGTTTTAAGCTAAAAAATTTAATTACAATCAAATGTTGAACTACCAAAGAAAAAAAATTATTAGAATTTTTGTGGGTGAAAATACACTACATCCAATTTTTGACTTGCACTACATTATGTGAATTTTATAACAGATATGTAAATTAAGGTAATTTTACCATAAAATTCCTAAATAATTTGGAACATAGAAAGTTCAGCATTGCACAAACGGTAAAATCATAGAAAAAGTTACATAACGTCCACCAAAGTTGGGTTCCGCTAATTTCTTAATTCTTTCTTTAATAGCAATGTCTGAAAAATCTTCCTTCCTAGGCCACGCAAAATTACTTCTCTATCATTGCAGATATTTCACTTTTATTGAATAAGCATCTTTTTCTTAACAGTTGCCCCACAAAGTATGTAATGCTAATTTTTTCTACCGAAAGAACTAACACTATTTCGAGCATCAAATTCGGTTTCAGAATTTTGTTGGGAGGTATCTACTTCTACAGCATTTCCATTTATTAAATCAGCCAATATAAATCGTATATAAAAGAAAAACCATATATAAGAAACCTTTTATAAATCATGTATAAAAGTTTCAACTGTAAAAAAAAATATTTGGGAAATTCACCTGTGGTATGTATTTACATGGAATTAACCTTTTTGTTTTTTCGCTCTTTGCCCCAGTCCCAAGCACCAACTAAGACGCCACTGATTTTCTTTAAACTATCTGCCACGCCATACATATGGGTATGCCAGTTTAACAAAGCATAAGGAGGAAATGTTCTGTTAGTCAATAAGACATAACAATATAAGCTAATTAAAATTTAGACTAAAATATAGTTCATGAGATGCCTGACCATCTGCTGCATTGATCCTGCAACCTGTGGGCACGGATGTGTTGTCCGTAAAGAAATAACTTAGATATGTACCGAGAGCAACCATTCTCCGTTCTAAGAAAAATGTAAATCTTCCATTCCATCACATAGCCCTCGTGTAGCTCTAGTGCGACGATAGTTCAAACTCAACTCCATTCCATCACGAGGAGGGTATACGCAAAGAAGCATTCAAATCCTGCTATCTAGTGGTGGAAATTGAGGAACGACAACGAAGGAGACAGACTTATGGTGCTACTTATGTAATATTTCAGAATCTAATCTGTGCCCTTGCCACTGTCACACAACAGAACAACCACTCTTCCAAAAAATTGTCCTTTCTGTGTACATCGTTCGCAACAGTGATGCCCATTATGTGATATTGTTCCTTTCCAAAATTCCGAAAAGAACTGGCTGGTGACAAACAAATGCCATTAGTTGGACAGTAAATTTTTTGTTTTATGTGCTGCTTTAACAAACACAACATTTCTAAAATAAATTACGCAAATAATGTTGTAAATCGCTTGGCTTTTTGTTTCCACAATAGCACGAAACTATACATGGCTATACATTGAAATCGAAACCACTCTACATAATATAGGCCGAAATTAATAATGGTTTAAGAAACTACTAAGTGATAATGGCTTAATAACTTTTGAACAGAGGAAGGCCAGCAACATTAACAATTGGGTTTACTACTCTATCGAGGTACAAGTGCTTCAAATCAAATTTCTGAAGTGATGATTGCAGCAATTCCAAAATACTTCTGGTACTTACTGGTAGTTCTTTTACTTCTATGCCTAAAATAACTAGGAGAGTAGTTAAGGCATTGAAGGGGTTTTTATATTCTTTTTCCCGATGTTTTAAGTAAATGACCAAACTTCGTTGGCACTCTGAACTCAAGCTAGTAGGAGAACAAAAAAGGGCGGTAATTGTCGGACATACCCTCAATATCAGAGCATTCTGTTGGCACAGAATTGATATCAGATTCTAAATTTAATAAATTTCCAATACCATCAGACAACTCAAACTCGGGTGAAATAGTATTATCAATATCAGATAAAGTGAGATATGTTCCAGATCTTTGATTTCGCCCGATTCCAAAAAAGCTAAGTAAAGAGCTGAAACGTTCAATATTCCACTTCTGGAGGTAACCACTTAGTTTTACGCTTACAATATTTGTATCTTGATGTCCCACTCATTTTACAGAACAGCCAAAAATGCTAGGATACACAAAATTGAAAATAGTACCACACCACCAAAAGTTGTGAAATATAACCTTATACAGCCTCAGCCAAACTATTCAACAACTGTATTTCACGTATTTACAGTTAGATCTTTATCCAAAGTAAAATCAGAAAACGAAAATCCGACAAATAAAATTTTGCCACTAATGAAGATGCAATAAGTAACATATGTAAATCAATACACAGATATAGAATGTTTACAAAACACTCTTAAAAGCAGTGGTGGAAGTGGGGAAAAAAAAGTGGGGGATGCCTTCAATTAGTATGCCATGCCCCATCCCCCTAAAAAAATGTGCTAATTTTTATTGTATTTCTTTCCGCTAACTTTTCTCTACACTACTTTTCTCTAACTTTTCTAATTGTACTCTACATATCAGTTTTTTACTTGAAAGTAAAAGATAAAAATAAAACAAAGTACTGTACAATATTATTGTACAAGAAATATCGTTTTTTTTTTTAATTGCAACTTCTAATTATACGATATAAAATGTAAGTTATATACTGTTTTTTTTCAAATCTATTTAGAAATTACAGAATATTTGTTTCTTACATATTTGGCTATGGTAACAAATTATATATGTAAAATTAACCTAAGACATATAATGTCGAAAGGAATGAAAAATCAAAAATGTACAATCAACCCCACCAATGAGTACCTGATAGTAATGGATTTAAGAGCAATAGGACACTTCTACATTTTAGTTAAGTCTACATATGTTGAAGTATAAAACGTAACTCCGATTATCGGAATTGGTGGCGCGGCATCCGCGGATAAGCGAATTCGCGGATAATCCGAAAAAGTGAAGAAAATACATATCCTCAAAATTCCTTCTGGTTTTATAAAAGTAAAGTACAGTTATCGTATAGTACAAATTTACTTTAAAATGTCTCTCATTGTCATTTCTCCTATGCCATACTGCAAAAACATTTGATTTTTAGAGAATTCGTTTTCCATCTTTTTAATGAGTTGTAGTTTGTCTTGAATCGTCAAGACAACTTTTTTTTTCGTTTCTCATGCATTTCGCTACTATCAAAATCACGCAAAGCAGTTCAATTAAAAAATCGGGTAGTTTATTTTACAAGAGTGACGCTTTTTGTCAAAAATCTGTTCGCGATGTGCACCTGGCTGAACACATTTTGGCACACACCAGGTTTCCTATAGTTATTCTTATTTCAATGATTCGTTGTTTTTTTGTTAAATGTATTGTTCGTCGTTCTTGGAATGCATTCTTCCAACAAGTTTTGAAACAAATAAATTTCATTTATCGCGTTTTGTTAAATTATTATTTTTGTAGGGAAAAAAAGGGGGGGGGGGTCGTGGCCCGCGGATAATCTAATCGGGAGTTTACTGTATATGTATTGATGTAATTATCTTCAAACAAACTCATTTAGTTAAAAATAGTAGGTTGATACTTGAAGCATTTTTAATACCCATGCTTTGCATTTTTATTATACAATTTTAATACAATAATAAAATGACTTTAAAGCATTTTTCTATAAATAAACAGATGAAGCTTTAATGTATATTAATCGTTGCATTTTTAGTTCGAGGAAATGCTTTTAGTTTATATTAAGTGAGTTCGCGTTAACGAGGTTCGACTGTACTTGTAAAAATTTTCAATGCTGCTGGAGTACTTTGGCTTTAAAAAAATCCATTAAATTAACAGATTTCCGTTTGGACCAGATACTGATCTCATTCTCCAAGTTTCTGGTCCTTACAAGTGAGCCATGGATATTCCTTACATTTTTGAATATACATATCATTTGTCCAACAGTTAGGATAATCAACTCGGCATTCCCTGTTCTTAGGTTTTCCACAGTCAACGTCCGGTGCTTCCTTTTCCACGCGTGGTTTCTTTTTAGCTGGTTGCAAATCTTCCGCTATGTCCTGCGGCGTATTAGATTAGAATGGTTTTTGTCTTGCTTATTACAGCTTTTGAGCCAATTTGTTAAACTCATTGTAGTTTTTACTGCATAATCATCAACGAATGTAGAACGAATATAGAATACGACTATACAAGTGAATTGTCGGACAAATGAAATTTTGAAACGCGACGAAAATAAATAATAACCGCTGCACAGTGTGGCAGAATCACGAATTAGCTGGCAAAAAAAGAAATGAAGCATTCAGCTGCGAATCCTTTAGAAATATAAACAATATAGTTCGAGGCACCTGGTGTTGTGACTTATTCTTGGTTTGAGCGCTTCTCGCCTACCCCCCCCCCCCCCCATACCAATACGAACACTTTGTGTCCGAATGTGTTAATCGAGAAACCGGTTTCTTTACACCAGTTTAAGCGATGACTCCCTATCTCCCCAAAAAGGCCTGATGCAGACAGATTCCTGTGCAATCAAGGGGATTTTCCCCTGTACTCTTCATATATCCGATCTATTGAGGATAAGCAATAACACAACAACAGATATAAAAGAATAGTCCTGTAGGGGTATATCTGAAAGGTGACCAATAATGCCCCAAAAGTCATTATTTCCTGAACCTGGGACTATTTGCATGCAAAGCAAAGGGCCTTACTGATTGACCACCTCAGCACCTTTTCATTCGTGATGAACTGTTACCACTCAAGACGTGAAACATGCCCATTGTAAACTAACCAGCATCGGATTAAAGCAGCTAATGTGCAAATATGCATAAAGCAGTTTTAACATGAAGCAGCATACTACACAAACACTCTTTCTATTGGCCATCTAATTACCTTCTTATAGCGGCTCAGTGGCCAAGAGGTACATTACGTGATCTTCTCATAAGCCCAAGTTTGCAGGTTCGAACCCCGGCTGAGTCGTCAGATTTTCTAGATGGGGAAAATCATGAGCATGCATATCTTATGATTATATGGCATGTAAAATATCTCTTGAGTACCCATTTGGCTTGGGCTCTCTCGGAAAAATTAAATCTTGGCATACTTTGACATCCACAAAGAGCTCAGATTCATTGCAATCTCAGCATCAAAATTGGAAGCGAGTCGCCTAGATGGTGACACAAATAAAATTGACTCAATTCAAGGGAATATGCCGGGTCTGCAAAGGCTTAGCCCCCAATAAAGCAGCCCCGTTGGGGGAAAAAATTACCTCCTTATTAAGAATATTTTGCTCTTCCTCTGGCTCAGGGTTCTTCTGGGTAAAATTGCTGTCGCTGAACAAGTCCTGGTCCGCATTGCACGAATTTATGAGATCCCACAGATTATTGTCAGAACTCAAGAACTCGCTCGTCAGAGACAACAAATCGTCCTCGAACGATTGTCCGTCTGCAGTCGGAGGATTGGTCTCAAACACGGGCTGGTACAGCCCGAGATCGTCTGGTTTGGCGACGGGCAGGTTATTTTGGCACCAAATGTCCCCCAAATAGGCCGGAAAAGTGTCCATCTGTGTACTACTAGTAGAAGTGCACTGAGCAGTGCACACTTCGCGGTGAACAGGCAAGTGTTTGGTGCTCGGGACTGCAGTAGTGGACGTTGTAGCACATCGTGCAGCTTAAATTCGCGTTATTTAAGCATACCATATACAAATTCACGTTTTGTGGAAGGATTTCCATTGCTGTTTTGGGGGTGATTGGATGAGGACTCGAGAATTTGGGTTTTGCGGGTCACTTTGTCCCGCTGTTGACATTTGGCAGGTTTTATCCTTGAAATGTCACTGTTGTTTGTTTTGCGCACGTGTACCCTGCTGATCGGCTTCAGTAGCGAGGAATGACAAAGTAGAGGAATTTTTTTTGGAGGTTTTTGTGATAAATTTTTGTTTATATAATTGTTTTATGGTGTAATTCAACGAAGCTTACTAAAAAAACCTATAATTTAATATTTATTTTCCTAAAATTATCTAAAAGTTTGATTCTTTTTGTAATTTACGAAACTTTTGTGACTGTGTTAAGGCTCTGTACAGAAGCTAGAAAAAGCAGCCAAAGCGACACGATTATTGCGGGTATTTTTTGTTTCGTTTTCACTAAATAAAAAATCGAGCCTCTGGGTTCGAATCCCGGTAAGGCATGGATGTTTGTGTTTGTCGAGTATATGCGGAGTACGTGCTGTTAAATCTGTTGGGTCCTGAAAGTCCTCCAGTTCCCTACCATCAATACCGGGGGTGAAAGCCAATTCTGGGGGATTCTTGAGTTGGCTTCACGTTTCTAAAAAATTTAGATGGATCCACTTATGTTGTGTGTTGTCTGCTGTGCTGTCTTACTTGACGAAGGTTTAAAGCGGGTCTCGCCAAGCACACAAACCTGAATATTTGTCTACCACAATAAAAAATCAAATTACTTACTACATTTACTACCATTTTACAGGTACGTTAAACCTTTATGATTTAAACTATTAAGTCCCAACTAAACTGTTTAAAATAAATTATTGCCGAATATGTAAATTTGTAGATATAATAGAAATTTTTTTACCAATGAAATGAGATAATTTAAAAATATGTATTGCATATAATTTTTAATCTTATTTAGAAAATTAAGTTACAAATGAGAACTAACGAATTCAATAACGACAAGTCATTCGTTAATCAAAATAATCATCTTCATAGACAATTTATAAATAAAATAAATAATGCATTTATTCTAATTATATTTTTTATATAAACTTTACAAAATTATGGAGTGGGAAGATTCAAATAAAAAACAATATTTGTTCTTTTTTTCAATTTTCCTAATATATGAGATATATTATCGAATTGAAATTTATAAATTAGTTTGCATTTTTACTTTTAATTACTTAATATGAAATATAAGGTAATGAAAGTATTGCGATGGAGTCGAAAATCCGAAGATTTTGTGTTTTCTATACGTTTTGGAGGGTGCTGATTCTAAAACAGTGGTTTTCGAGCATTGATCTGTCTGCCACTTTGTCTTTTTGTCTGTCTAAAATAAGGTTTTCGAAAAAATTGCGAATGCGCAATTAGTAGTCTATAGAATTTCTTGGCTTTAAAAGGTATTGCTGAAGAACGCAAAGAGACTTAAAATTTGGTACACGGTGTTTCCAGTACCTGTCAAAATCACCCCATAGGAAATTGCTGCACAAGCGGAATATTGAAGCACTTCGGAAACTTAAAAGAAAATCCCTCTTTCCTGACGCCAATAAAAGAAAAAGAAGGAAGCTAGCTGATCATATCAGCCTTGGGGGCGATGAGCATTATGGTGATGATCCGAATGTTCCTGATTCGGATGCTGCAGCGATTCGGGTGAAAACAATTGCACACCTTTCATCTTTACAAGTGAAATCGAGGGATGAATACGCTAAACAATTAAGTAACAATTAAGTTAACTAAAGCTAACAATTTACTGTCTGATGAAGATAGGCAGGTTCTGACAAAATAAATTAAAACAGAGCGTCAACTTCTAGCAGAGCAGGATAAGGAGCTTGGTCCTATTAAGTCAATGGTCAACAGAGTACAACTATATGACTTTGGAACTAAAATTCATGTAGAAGGCAGTGTGCCGTTACTTATCAATGCTGATATGAATTTAAGTAGCAAAAAATTCCAAGATCATCTAGATAAAAAAGAAGTGAGTATGACAGCTAGGGAATATCTTGATAGCTTGAAAAATAGCAAAAATGTAGAAGAAGTGGTACAAGCAACTAAAGTAATTCCTTTCATAGGTTCAAAACGTGAAGTTGAAAAAGCAGAGCAAACACGTGAGCCAAAACAATCTTTATTGGAGCAGTTGGTTAAAGAAGCAATTAATCACATACTTGCTGCTGTTTCCCTTGTTAACATTAGCTCGTCAGAGAGTCAGTTACCAGAGAAAACAGATGATAAACCTAGAACCTGTTTAAATGATCCAACAGTGAACAAGCAGCTACAAAGATCACTGTGATATTTCTTCCTTGAGTTGTGCAATTCTAGCTTGAGGAAGACAAGTAGATTCAGCTATCAAGTCGATAGATACGCCAGCTTTAAGTAGGTTTTTAGCCACAGCTATTTTAGCCTGTTTTTCGCCCTCTTCTCTGCCTTTTTCATGTCCGATAAGGATGCCTTCTTGTTTACCTTCGTCTCTGGCATCATCAAGACGTTGTTCCCAAATAGCAGCTTCTTTCTGTAAATCCATGACCCTTTCTTCATAAGCTACCAGATCCTTCTCATTCCAATGAAATTTGTCTAACTCATCATATGCAAGCTTTATTATTGGTGATTTTTCTGCTATTTTTCTTAAATCTTCATCTGTAGTATCTTCTGCATACCGAAAAAAGAAACACCACCTTTCTACTGTACTCTCTAGTTGCTCTACTCTGTTCTTTGTAAATTTAGGCAACTCAATAAAGATGAATTGAAAATCTTTTAAGTAATGTCCGTTAGTCTTTATATCACGTATATTGTGAGTGGAAATATACTCAACCTCTGTAGGAAATAATATACTATTGGAAATAGCGATAAAGAAGACTTTCTTAAAATCAATGTAATTGCCAGATTGTCTTGAGTAAGCTTTAGCAGCATAAAGTTGGGCACGTTTTTCAAATCCCTTGTCCCTAGCGAGCTGCATTTCCGCTATGTATCTATTTCCGTGAGAATCCTTACAGAGGACATCAACAATACTCTGCTTATCAGAAGCAATCTCAGGATCCATGATAGTGCTAAGAAACTTAACTTCTTGTATTGCGTTAGCACCAGCAAAGCCTAAGATGTCATTTAAAAAGTGGATAAGGATATTCTTATTTTTTTCAGTGCCGAATATTTTTTTGAATGTCAAATCTAGCTTAGGATCTAAAAATTTAGAAAGAGCCATGAGAAATCAACCTAAAAAGCATTAACAATTATACACAATTCTGAAGTTCAACTAAAGTTGAACTAAGCTGAATTCAACTAAAATTCAAACATGTTAGTCAGAGAATGATCTACTCAGAAGGACTAGCATTTTAGGCTTTATAGGGTTTCTATACATCTTTATTACAATTATTTCTGTTTTGAAATTAGTGAAGATGCCTAATAGAGATTGATTTTTATTAACATTAAAGCTATATCTTCATAAGGCTGAGAGTGAAAAATATGGCAATAATTCTTTTAGACACAAAAACTATAAACCGTATAGCAGCGGGAGAGGTGATAGAGAGGCCAGCAAGTGTAGTAAAGGAGTTAGTAGAAAATGCAATAGATGCTGGAAGTTCAGAGATAGAGATCAAAATAGAAAGTGGTGGGCGTAACCTTATAACTGTGACAGATGATGGAAATGGAATAGAAAAGGAAGATTTGGAACTTGCGTTTATGCGCCACGCTACTTCAAAATTAAGCGATAATGAGTTAATAGAAATCAAGCATCTTGGGTTTAGAGGAGAAGCCTTACCTTCAATTGCTGCAGTAAGTAGAATAAAGCTATCGTCTAAGGCAAGAGGAGCAAGTGAGGCGTGGTCTATAAGTTATGAAGGAGGAGAAAAAGTAGGAGAGGTTATCCCTTGTTCTCTATTGGAAGGTACGTATATTGAAGTTCGTGACTTATTTTTTGTGACACCAAATAGACTAAAATTTCTAAAAACCGAAAGGGCAGAAACACAAGCTATAGTTGATATTGTAAATAACTTAGCGATGATTAATTATAGTATTGGGTTTACTCTCACTTCCGGTAATAAAAAGCTCTTAAAATATGTTAAGCAAACTTTATTATTTAACAGATTATGTGAAAAAGAAGAATTTCAGAGCAATTCGCTGGAAGTTAAAGAGGAAGAAGAAGGAATCAAACTTACGGGACACATCTGTAAACCAACTATTAGTCGTGGCAATTCAACTCAGATCTATACATTTGTTAATGGAAGGCCAATAAAAGACAATCTACTCGTTGGCGCGATTCGTTATGCGTACCATGATTTTATTCCAAGTGACAGATATCCGTTTACGGCATTGCACTTAGAAATACCATACGATCAAGTAGATGTAAATGTGCATCCAAATAAGTCAGAAGTAAGGTTTCAGAATAAGAAGCTCCTATATGAAATAGTGAGAAGAGGGATAATAAAAACACTATCAACGAGATTTGCAGCGGGTGGTCAAGGTATTGAAGAGGAGCTAACTTTTGATGATAGTAAAAGCCAAGAACAGGTTAATAGTGAGGAGAAAAAAAATCAAAAAGGGTTTTATGAAAAGAGGCCAAGTCTTTTAGAAAATCATCTAATGAAAGAATTCAATGCACCAGATGAAAGAAGGCAAAGCTTACCAGAAACGTTTAAATATGGAGAATCTTTACCTCAAAAGGGAACGATAGTTCTAGAAAGGGAGCAAATTGATCTGATAGAAAAGCCTCAGCAATAATGTAAGTATTGTAGACCTGACAGCGTGCATACCCTAGACTCAAGGGTATGCACGATGTCAGGTCTACAATACTTACATTATTGCTGAGGCTAAAGACAAATTAATTATAGTAGATCAGCACGCAGCTCATGAGAGATTGATATACGAGTGCTTAAAGCAAAAATCAAGCATAAAAAGACAAAAACTTCTTTTTCCTGAAACAGTTAAAATCAGAAACCAAGCAGGAATGGAGATGGTTGAAACTTATAAAGATAAGTTATTTGAAATGGGCTTTGATATTGAGATAAAACCAGAAAATAAAGTAATAGTAAAAGAAATCCCTGCAATCTTGGGAGCAATAGATGTAAAAGAGATGCTAATTAACATAATTGACAGACTAACCGAAATAGAAGATACACTACCTATAGAAGATAAAGTGTTGGCCACTGTCGCTTGTCATGGATCAATTCGAGCAGGGAGAAAATGAAGTTAGAGGAAATGAACGAGCTACTGAGACGAATGGAAGAAACACCGTATGCTGGGCAATGCAACCATGGGAGACCAACTTATATAGAAATGAAATTAAGTGATATAGAAAAATTGTTTGAAAGGAGATAGATTAAACTTGTTGAAGTGATCTTTATTGAGATAGTTCTTCTAGTTATTAAGGAGTCAGTATAGAATGTAAATATTTGTTTTGTAGATAAAGAGTGGCTGCTAATAACCCTAATTTTTTAGACTACAAAGTAGGACAGAAAGTAAGAAGTTGTAGGCTAGCGAAGGGTTACACTCAAAAGGATTTAGCAAGTAAAATCGGTACAAAATATCAGGTCATACTACAATATGAAAAAGGAACACGTAAAATTTCGATTGAAAAGTTGTACTCTATAGCAAAGGTGTTATCAATTAGTATTACGGATCTTATTCCTGTATCGAATAAGAAAATCTGCATTAAAAATAAGGAAGAAGAGATACTATATTTAATAAGAAAATATAAAAAGATTAACGATCAGGAGTTACGTAAGATGTTTTGTTTGCTAACCAAATTTGTTCAGGTTGGTGAGAAAAGTAGTAGGAAAGCAGAGAAAATAAAAATTGCAAAGGGTCTGGTTAAAGCAGGAATTTCTGTTGATGTTGTTTCACAAGCAATAGGCCTCCCTGCTGATGAATGTGTTGAAGAAAAAGTTGGTTCTATCTACTGCCAAATAGGAAAGAAGATAAAAGAATGGAGGGCAGTGCGGGAGTATACTCAAGAAGATTTAGCAAAGAAAATGGGTACAACACGCCACGAAATAAGTAACTATGAGCAAGGAAGGGTTGCTGTTCCACTTGATAAATTATATGGAATAGCAGAAACATTATCAATTAGTATTACAGATCTGCTAATAGAAGAAGATGAGATAGTAGAAAATGAATTACCGAATTTAATTGAAGAATACAAAAAGATTGAAAGCCAAGAATTACGTAATACATTAATAAAATCGTTGTTTGAAGGCATACGGAATAAACTAAAGAACATATATTATTCAAAAATATGTTTGTCAAGTAACGAAATCTTTGTTAAATCAAAAAATTTTGTCTGCACAAAATCAATTGTTTTGTGGAAATACCGAAATTTTTATTCACATATATATATTTTTTTATTTCGGTATATATTGTTCTTGTTGTATTTCCTTTAAAAACACAATCCTGAAGAAGAGGGGGGGTAATAATATTTTATACGCTCTTGTAAAAAAAGGTTATTTTAATTTTAACTTAAATTCAAAATTCGTTTGAATTTCCAACATTACTTCGCAAATAGTAGAGATCTAAGGTCTAATAATAAAAGAAATATTTAATAACATTCTTAGGTCATTTAATTTTACTTCTAAAATACTGTTTGATTTTGACAGTTTTCTGAAGGAATATTTTATGGTACTGGATATTCCCAATAAACTACGAACCAAAATATTATTGACAAACAAATCATAACGAAATTTAATTATTTGAAACAATTTTAGTTAGAGTTCTAACTAAGAAATATTTTATCTAAGCAGATAATTAATAATTCAATTAATTCAATCATCGATAGTATATTTCCTCGAACTCTTTATAAAACTTTCCGAATACATCTATAAATCCAAAAACTCTACTTGACTCCAATGAACACACGTAACTATACACACGAAAAACCTTTTTCAATCCTAAACCCAAAGGTGACTTTTTCAATGTCGAAGCAGGCTTCATTTTGTTCAGAACATAATTGGGGGGGGGGGGGTTAGAGCGAGCGCGGTGGGGCGTGTCTGGCGGTCACTGGTCTATTGTAGAGACTGACAACCAACTCCTCCCTTAACTTGGACGTTTAGTGATCCTGGAGTGGTTTTTGCTGCAGTTTGAGTTGTAGCTAGAAATTAATGTCCCCTTAACTCGAACCCAAGCCACGTCAGAGATATGGAGACGAGAAAGATGCAAAAGAATACCTTCAACAATGTGTAAGGACGTCGTTCAACGAAGAGAAACTACCCACAGCTCCAACTTGGTAAAAAGAATATTATACAAGGATAATATATCTACTAAGTCTATGGAGTACGTTAGAGCGAATGTAGACATTGCACTGAAAGAATATTCAATAAAAATAACGTAAAAGTGGAACGCTGCGGGATGTTCATCTGTCAAGATAAGCCCTTTCTTTGTTCAACACCAGACGGTTTAGTTGGAACAGATGGACTGGTCGAAGTCAAATGCCCATACTTCGCAAGAGATTCCAACAGTTTGGTTGAAACATGTAAAAAATACGTCATTGGTATTAAAGCAAGTCCTAATGGCTCTTTGCATGTGCCAAGGTTACACCAATATTTTTTTCAAATTCAAGGACAGCTAGCATTGACCAATAGAAAATGGTGCGATTTGTTTTTCTAGTGTCGAAATGACAACTTAACTTTTTGAATTGAAAGAGAAGAATTTTGGAGGACAATCACACCGAAATTGGAAACTTTTTATTTGGACTGCTGTGTACATGAGATAGTCGATCCACGAGCATCGTTCCCTCTATCATCGTTTGACCGGAACTTTTCCGGCTGTCTAAATTTTTACCTAGCTGTACAGAGTTTCAACACGTTCACCTCGTAGTTTTAAGCAGCAGTTAAGTGACGAGGTCAGAACCTGAGCCGGCACCTAACGCAACCTTCGAGCAATAACCTACGCTACACATACACCCGCGTTTGTTTGTATCTTGCTGACCTATTATGACCGTTAGTCTACCCCTCTTTAAAATCGAATCCTCTTTATCTTGTGATTAAGAAATCTTGCCGTGCACCACTCTCCAGAAAGAGAAACGCATCCCTTTTTTTAAATCGCCATATGTATCATTTGGCGGAAATTGTAGTGCCATCTGGTGAGTCAGACTCAAAGTACCGTTGGCTAGTGGTGATTCTTAATTTGTTTACATTTGTGGCATTATAGAAGCTTTAGTTGTTCCCTTAGCCATAACAATACGGACATTCCCTAATATCACACAATAATACGACATTGACATCATTCGATATCCATTCCGACATTACGAAATCAAAGAGGCTCAGTGGCTGAGAGGTATTACGTGTCCGCCTCATAAGCCAAAGTTTGATTGTTCGAGCCCAGGCTGAGTCGTCAGATTTTCTGGATGGTAAATCGTGATCACGCATGTCATATGCAGTGGGGGAAGTGGGAAAAAAAGTGGGGGGATGTCTTCAATTAGGATGCATGCCCCATCCCCCCCTAAGAAAAATGTGCTAAATTTTATTGTATTTTTTTCCGCTAACTTTTCTCTACACCACTTTTCTTTCCACTACTTCCTCTAACTTTTCTAATTGTACTCTACATATCAGTTTTTTACTTAAAAGTAAAAGATAAAAATAAAACAGTACTAAACTATAATATTGTACAAGAAATAACGTTTTTTTTATTGCAATTTCTAATTATACTATATAAAATTTAAGTTATATACTAATGTTGTTTTTTTTTTCAAATCTATTTAGAAATTACAGAATATTTGTTTCTTACATATTTGGCTATAGTAAAAAATTATGTATGTAAAATTAGCCTAAGACATGTAATGCCGAAAGGAATGAAAAATCAAAAATGTACAATCAACCCCACCAATTAGTCACTGATGGTAATGAATTTAAGAGCAATAGGATACACTACATTTTAGTTAAGTACATATTGTTGAAATTATAATATATGTATTGATGTAATTCTCTTCAAACAAACTAGTTTAGTTAAAAATAGTAGGTTGATACTTGAAGCATTTTTAATACCCATGGTTTGCATTTTTATTAACTTATTATACATTTTTAATACAATAAAATTATTTTAATGAATTTTTCTAAATAAACAGATGAAGCTTTAATGTATATTAATCATAGCATAGTTAAACTATCTTATATCCAAAGCAAATTAGAAAATAATCAACTGTATTTTTTTAATTAATTAAAGTGGTGCAATTGTATTAATGAGAAAGTATCAAACAGTTAATAAAAGTCTTGGTGTAAAAAGAAGGTTGGATGGGAACGTTGCTCTACAGCTGTAGCAGGAAGAGCTTCAACTGACCGTTTGGCAAAATAGAACAATTTATTATAAAGTGAATATAGGAAGTGGGGGGATGGATTTGAGAGATATTAGAAGTGGGGGGATGGATAGCAATTATCTTGAGAAGTGGGGTGACGCGTCACCCCGCGTCTACCGCAGCACTGCTTAAAAGTAGAGTAAATATACTTGTATACTTCTGGAAAGGAAAATAATTAAATACAAAACACTGATAATTGAAAATACGTCATTTCAACAAATTTTCAAACAAAGTACTAAGAGTTGGTGCGCAAACCGTAAGCAAACTTCTATATGACATGCGTGCCGGCGATTTTTCCATCCTGAAAATCTAACGACTCAGTCGGAGATAGAACCAGCGATAGTATGCTTATGAGGCGGGCACATAATACCTCACGACCTATAGCCCTCCGAACCATAGAAATAAGATAAGAACGGAAACTCCACTCAAACCTCGGGAAAAGGAGTACAAAAATAAACAACGTAACGGAGGGGGGAATGTCATACAGATGATTTTATTTGAAATCCTATGGATATGTTGGTTTCATCAGTCACTCTTGAGACTGTGCACGAGTCATGGCAAAATACTATTTTAATTAATTTCGTAGTTTTTATATCGGTATTTTATGGTTCAACTTTATTACTGTAGTTCCAGACTTATGATCTATTCAATCTTAAAAACTAGTTTTAACTAAGGCGACTAACTAGTAGTCTTCTATAAAAAAAATAACAAAGCCAATTGTGTTTTTTATTGTAAGGAATTCAATTTGCCAGTACACATACGAATTTTGAAAAATCTCACGTGAGGTTAGGGAGAGGGGGTCAATCCAAAGCTCATAAAATATCCCCACGGGGAGGGGTCAAAACCACATCATGTAATTCATGCGCGCCCCCTTGCATGGGTTTCGTCTCCGCATCTAATACAGAATCTCTTCTATCTTGCAGTATCTCGAATTGTCTATGTCCACCGGTAGCAAGTAGTCGGTTTAGAAGTGGTCTCCTTGAAAGTGGCCCCATTTTACTCCAGCAAACTCGTATATTCTAATCTGCAACAAAAGTAGCAGGTCAAAAGTGACAGGTTTAACTTGAATATTCGCTAAAAAAAATATTTTGTACGGCATTTTTAACTAACATTTTGTATTACAAATTAGTTTTTGATTTTTGAACCAGTTTTTAGTAAATATTTTGAATCTATTGGATAATATCTTTAGTCTCCTAAAAACTTCTGTAACAAGAATAATTTACGTCAAATAGTCCAATTAAGTAATCGATAAACTCAACATAAAAAGTCACTTTTCACGTGTTTAAAATCAATCCTTTCATCCATATATCGATTGGAAATTGCAATTAATCAAGAAAATTGATTACTAACTAGAAAACATTCACATCTAAATTTATATTTAAGCATGTACATCCATTATCAACGATACCTTTCCAAATGCACCTTTATAGTTGATGATACTACAACATAGCATTAACTAAACTGCAAATGAAAAAAAAAAATAGATTTAATGAACCTTTCGAAGTCGACGTTTTGCACGCATTTCAACTATTAAAACGCTTAATGACACTTTTCTGTGAATGCTTATTTGATGGACAGATCATGAAAAACACTGCGAGTGCCAGTTATGTTATTGCCTAAGAAGAGTTATAACTACTTCCAATTATTTTTGTTAAAGCTTAAAAACTGATAAAATGGGATCTAAATATCCACCTAGTCAATTTGACTAATTTGGAAATTTTAAGAGAAAAAAAAAGCACGGATATATGTTGTATTTTGCTTTGTTAGGATGTTAGTTTTTTGTGACAATTTTCTTTATTAAATCAACTTTTAAGTTAAACTTTCTAGGAAATAGTTTAAGAAGCGTCAAAACCAGTATGTTTATTAAAAAAGCTTAATTTGGTTTAAAACTATTCTTTTAGCTATATTTGCATTGATTATTTTTTACTGATACAAAAGTACACCGTAAGACAAGTTTCAAGGTCAAAACCTTCAAGTTGGCTAGATGGGTTTTTTTTGTTTAACTTAAATTCATAATTTGTTTACAGTGTTGAATGCGCCTAGTATATTAATGTTTAAGAACTGTTGTCCTTTGACCGTTCAGTACCTGTTATTTTTTTTAAAGTTCTATTTGCTGCAGTACATTTTGAAAGAACAGGATAAAAAGAGTGTAATGGTCTTAAATTGTTTCATATCTTTAGTTGGGGAAGATTATGAAAGCATTTCCAATTTCGAATGAAACTAGGAAATCAAATAAAGGGGGGAGATCGCATTGAAGTGTACTTGTTTCAAATTTGATGTGGTAGATCTAATTTTTCTGGCAGCCAGAATAAAGAGATGCTCAGACATGTCAATGATGTTGAGGAAACTAATTTCACTGGGAAGACCAGTCGGTAATGCGAAAGATCCCTGGTTTGGGCCGAAACAACTGCTGACCTATTAACGGATGTGCAGCCAGAAAAAGTCGAATAATACCCCGTATAGTGGGAGTTCAATATCCTTCCCGCGTACGATGCCACTATTAAAAGTTGGGTTGGGTGCATACTCGGGTATCGGCTCGTCACTTGGCAATGGTTTTAAATTATCACGCCCGTCCCCCCTCGCTCTAGTGTGACGATATTTGAATCTAAACATAACCCAGGATCTTACTTTCGAGTCAAAAGGGGGCCTATATTTTTGTAATTTTCATAACCGAGTAAATCATTTTTAATATTTCCTGCGAAAAATACAGGGTGGCGCAAATAAAAGTGGCCCCGTCATAGAGATAAGAATGATAAAATTGTTGCCAAGTGTAAAACCAATGCAAAAACAGGTTTGCCAAGTGAAGCCATTCATCGCTTCAATATTAAGCCCAAACAAACGCTTGGCGATATAATTTGCCAGCAACTATGCTATGGTTTGATAAGCTAGTCGGGATGCATTATACACTGAAGGTTTCTACAGATGTGCAAAAAAAGTTCTCACTAGTGATTATTTTGGCCGTTATTTATCCTAGACCATTTAGTTTTGTTAATATAAAACATTCTAAATTGATTGCAAAACACAAAATCTGGTGTTCGGACAAGTTTTGGAAGGTTTTTGGACGTGTTCAAAACAGATCCTGTCTGCCGCTATTTCGTAACTAATCATTGCATAGCAATCTTTTTTGGCACTTTTACACCTTTGAAACAACTGGCCATATTTTTTCCAAGAAATTGTTTTAATAAAACTTTCTACAATGAACGCCCTCGCTGTACTGCGAGTATCGTCTTCACCTGTGCATTGATCAAATCACACTCACACATCCGCAACTCACACTTACGCACTAATATCTGAACTCGCCAATAGTCCATGAGTAGATCTAAAGTGATGCTAATCCAAATCAATCAGGTTTGCCAAGTGACATTGACGCTTGAATAATCTTTTGATTCGGGAGAGAAATTCTCAAAATAATCAAAGAGCTCAATATAAGAATCAGTATTTGTCAGTATTGGGAAGTAGATAACACAAAGAATTAAGTTATGAATAGATTTCAAATTAATTTTAACAAATAAACACTCCAAGTTCAAATCAAGACATAATACCTGAGAGGTAGAAATTTCTTCTTTTGACCACAATAAGTACACCACCTCCACGTTTAAAACTACTCATGGACGGATCGCGATCCCTCCTGTATACAATATATCTGTCGTAGCTATCAATTTAATCACAAAGCCAAGATTCCGTTATACATATGTCATAACCATCCGAAGCAACAGAAATAAATAAATCATGTAATTTCGTTTTCAAACCACGAACATTTTGGTATAGGATTTTCAGTCATTCGTCAGATTCACCGGAGCTGCGAATAACACTGGGAGCTTGGGGTGAACCAAGATCACCAGAATCGCACACATTATACACTTGATCATTTCTCAAGCTGCTCCTAAATTCGGAGACGATCAGCCCTCAGGCCATACACATTCATCCAATTGTTTTTCAAAGTCCTTTTCATAAGTTTCGATATGAAATGAAGCATAAGATGGAAATATAGATTTAAGTCTACGACAATTGAGATGTTCAAGATTCAGACTTTCTTTAATTATGGATTCCGATGTTTCAGGGCTTAACCTTGACACAAACAGGGCCCTTCTTCGCGGAAGTTTGCTAACAGTTTTTATGCCGGAGTTCTTGTTTGAGCCACTAATTACAAGTCTATTTCGATTAGGGTTGTTAGATGGAGCTCGATAAAACCTTATTGTATCGTTGTTGGTTTTGGAAACCACGTTGTTGCTCGATGACGATCTCGCTCTATCTGAAAAAGTTCCAGAAGCAGTCACAGCTGCAAAAGTAGGCGTTTGCCCAGTATTGACCGATGTTTGCATACTCATCTGTGTAAGCATCAATTTTTCAATTTTGTTCTCCATGCTGTCAAATCTCATCGATAATAGTGAAAACTGTTTACCCAAATCAGTCAAATCCCGAGAGTACAGCAGATGAAGATATTTCACGATTCACTAATAATTCCTCATAACATTCTTAAGTAATTGAGAATTTTCTAGTTATATCCGTGAAATTAGTCTTATCGGCAGCCGCACAAGATCTTCTATTGCATACCTTCAAAAAGATCAGTTAACCCTTTCAGTCCCAGTGATGCCATTTGGCATCATCATTTTTCTGATCATAATTAGAAAAAAATAATAGGGCTGACATCTATTGGGATTAATAAAAAAAAAATTCTAAGGAAAAAAGTTTGAAAAAACGATTGCTGTGCTTTTTGATGTCATAAATGGTTATAGACGATCATTCTAAAATGATGCCAAATTGCTCTTGGGACTGAAAGGGTTAAATCATCTAGGGTTTTATTCACAATTTTAGTCATGCCCTCCTCCATTTGATTGCTTGTGTTTTGATCGATCATGATATCACGTGGAATATATGCACTTGTTAAGTTCCAGTACAACAAGAAAACTCAGAATTCAACACCTGTAGCAAGATTCAATCACGGAATTTTTTGCGAGGTAGAAAATCATAATAATTTACCGAGTGATCGTTTACCAAGGGGTGCATTAAATTTGCTAAACGTACACAGTTTAAGTACCGATGTTGCAAATAGTAAATAATGTAATTAGATTGTACTGATAGTATTTACCGGTGTAATTTTAATTAAAGATTGTAGGATTAGATGTTTGAAACACACTTGAACAAGCCATTTTGATCGAAAGATCTTCGTGCTCGACTACCGAGTACATGAAATGGGTAGATAAGCTTAAATAATTACGCAGTATTTACTTGTTCACTGTAATAAATTACCTGTTTAAAAATGAGTTTTAAGTGCAGTTTACAGCCGGTGTTTTGGTAGTATAGCTTGGACGAAGGGATACACTATTAAAATAATTATACTCAAAATTGAGAAATTTTTACGTATTTGTACAAATTTTTTAGTACGTATTCTCAAACTAAGCACATTATGACGCATTAAGTCACAAAATATTCAACTTTTATGATAACATGCATAAAAGAAGTTATATTGAAGAGGTAAAATGCAATGTACTAGTTAAGATCCTTAAAATGCATAAATGTTATTTGTAGTTACTTAATTGTTTCTGAAAGTTACAAATATCAACCAAGTTTATGTTTTTCAATAAGGTCTTAAATATATATTTTTTCTTTTTGCGTCGTTCTAGTTGCTCTAAATTACAGTAGAAATAAACATTGCAAAACAAAATATGATTTAATTCATGTATTTTGACCTTAAACAATTTTAAGAAAAGTTAAGAATATGCATGAGATTGTCTATTAGTCAATTTAAAATATTTCTTCTTCAGCAGAGGACGATTTCTTAATATTTTCATTTAGTTCAAATGAAATTATTGTTTAGTTTAGTTCGAATTATCGTCGCTCTAGAGCTACACGAGGGCTATTGGCGACGGGCGTCATATTTTAGAACCACAGTCAAGTGACGAGCCGACACCTGAGTAGGCACCCAATACAAAAATTATTGTTTAAATTGATTCTATAATATAGTTTTTGATGCTCCAAAAATACTAAATTATCATTAGTTATGAACAGTAGTTAAGTTGGGAAGTCCAGTCGGTCAAGGCGTTCCCCTTGCATGCGGAAAGTCCCATTTTTGGCTCCGGACATCGCCAAAACAACTGCCGACCACGACCTATAAATGGCAGCCAAAAAAGTCCGACGAACAATGCCCCATGTAGAGGAAGCGCACGTTAAATATCCTCCAAAGTCCCAACGCTGTGTACGATGTCGCCCTTAAAAGTTGCGTTGGGTGCCTACTCAGGTGTCGGTTCGTCACTTGATTGTGGTTCTAAATTATGACATCCGTCGCCAATCGCCTCGTGCAGCTCTAGTGCGACGATAATTCAAACTAAACTATGAACAGTGGTTAGGAATCGTACCGAAAGCATGGATATTATTTATATTTTAGTCGGCGATATTGCGAGGGGAAAAGGCTGCTTTATACTGAAGTCTGATTCAGACCCTAATTTGTTTGCCTATTTTTATTGCCTTGTATTGTATTATCTAACCCAATAGAGAAATGAAAGCCCCAACTAAATAAATCGCCTTCGATTCACCAGTCAACTGTACCCAATAACCCAAGCTACCATTTCCTCTTCATAACGACCAGTCTTATTGGACGAGACATGCGTTCTTTTCAAGTCGCACCTGTTCGCAGAACTCGCTTTTTATACGCGATTAAAAACTGTTGGGCCTATTCTTTTCGGCAGAACTGTCTAAGTATTTTCACTAGCTTTATTAACCCTTAACTGAAGGGTACCCGAGTGGCCTAGTGTGTTTGATCGCAGCTCATTACGCTAACAGTCTGCGCTTTTGTACTGGGTGCGGGTTCGATTCCCGCCTTAGCCCTGGGTTTACTTTCTCTCTCTACTTCAGTAAAAATTCTGTGTGTCTTACTCGACGACACGACGGTAGGAGTTGTTATGTGAAGTTTTCTTGCTCCAGATCCAGATCTGCTCCAGATCCAGTAAATATAGCGCCCCATTTTTTGAACGTTTTGATTTTGTTTTTCAAATTGTAATTAAATTTTACTGGATTAGCCAAACACTAAGTTTTTAAGAAAAAAATATTTAAAAGAATATGCTTCAATGTTAAATCTGCAATTCATAAGATTATTTAAGATTTTTTAATTTTCGTATCCGTGCACGACTATTTTGGTTGACATTTTTACAGGGTTAAAATCAATAAAAAATTGATGAGATTATTTGGTAATTGGCAAAAGTAAACGTGTTTTATTGGAATAAAATTGTTTTTAAGCTTATTTTATAGTATGAATAACAATAAAAGCAAGAACTTATAAAAGAACTGACACACAACCTACTTTCCTATTACTTTAACACTAATAGAAATCATTATGGTTAAACTTTTAAATTCCATTTAGCTTTTAATTTTCATTAATTTTCTTTCACAAATTCAATGAATATTCTTTATATTTTATTAAATTCATTTACGGCTCGAAGCAAATTTATACAAAATTGCTGTCTCTAAAAATGGAAGCGAAACTTATCATCATTTCAATTTATTTTTTAGAGAAGTTATTTAAAATTTTGAAGCAAACTATCAAGGGTATGTTTTTCAAATATTGTCACGTGGAAATTACAAGAATCACAAGATACAGAGTAGGCTACAGCTCGAACTTTAATGACCAGGAATCCTAGTTTACATGGTTTATATACAAGTGTGACATTCTTCTGGAATGTTCTAGAAACAATAGATAAATTAACATAATGATAAGACATGTAACAACTGAAACATCGAGAACTTTCGAGATTAAATGAAATAATAAAGTCCTACACCTTGGCCGGGGCCCGAACCCACGACCCCGAGATTAAGAGTCTCGTGCCCTACCGACTGAGCTATTGACAGGCTGCACTGGCATTGCTCCCCCCTACGAGGCAACCGCGTCCCGCTGTTTCATCGCCCTGGTCCGGGAACGAGTCATAGGCCCTTTGTGGAATTCCTTCCTGGGTTGTTCCACGATAACCCGTTCTTCTGCAGCTTCAGCCTCATCGCAAATTTCCTCTTGCTCGCCTGGGTCATAATATGGCTTCATTCTGAGGACATGAATGGTGTCTCTTCTTTTTCGTCTTCTTGAGGCAGGATCGAAATCTTCAATTTCGTACGTTACGTCCGACAATTTTCTTAGAACTTGGTAGGGGCCAAAATACCGCTTCAAAAGCTTTTCCGAAAGTCCAACTTTTCGAACGGGTGTGAACACCCAGACGAGCTCTCCTGGGTGGTACGATACCGGGCGGTGTTTAGCATCGTAGCGCAGGCTATCCCTCTCCTGGGTTTGTAATGTGCGTAAGCGGGCTAGTTGTCTTGCTTCCTCGGCTTTTGTGGTTAGATGCTGGACAAAATCCTCACCATCTCCTTCTTTGTTCTCGGAGCTATAAGGAAACAACGTATCCATGGTGGTTTCAGCCTCGCGGCCATGCAGTAGAAAATATGGCGTGAAGCCTGTCGTCTCCTGTTTAGAGGTGTTGTAAGCAAACGTGACGAAGGGTAGAAAAGAGTCCCAATCTTTTGCTCCACGTCAACATCGACAGCATCTCCGTCAGTGTCTTGTTAAATCTCTCGGTCAGTCCGTTCGTTTGCGGATGATAAGATGTTGTCTCCAATTTGACGAACTATTTCTCTTATTAGATGGGACTGAAAAACTTTACCTCGATCCGAGATGATGACCCTTGGGGCTCTGTGCTTCAACAATAATTCTTCAACCAAGAATTCGGCTATTTCTGGGGCTACTGATGACGGTAAAGCCTTTGGAACCGCGTAGCGTGTTAAATAGTCAGTACAAACTACAATCTATTTGTTTGAATCATTGGATTTTGGCAATGGCCCAAACAGATCGATCCCTATTCGATGAAACGGAGCGGTTGCAGGTGGAATGGAAATAAGCCTTCCCGCCGGTTTTTGGGGTACCGATTTCCTTCGTTGGCATTCACGGTAATGAGTAACATGGTGTCGGACACTGCGATACATGCCCGGCCAAAAGAACCTTTTTCTTATCCGATCGTAAGTCCTTGAACACCCCATGTGTCCGGAAACTGGAGCATCATGGAAGTGTTGAAGCACGTCTAGCCTGAGGAGTTTAGGTATCACAGACAGCCACGTTTTCCCCAACGGGTCATAGTTTTTCTTGCAAAGCACCCCATTGAACTATGCCAAATCCTTTCCCCGTCTGTTCGTTTTCCCCGGACTCAATAATTTTCAACAGTTTCGGATCTTTTCTCTGTTCCTCGGCGATACCCCTGAAAGTCGTTAAAGCATTCAGATCTTTAACTAATGAATCGTCTTCTGGGACTGGGTATCTTGACAAACAGTCGGCATCTTGATGTTTACGACCACTTTTGTATCTTATCGTGACGTCATACTCTTGGATTTTTAATGCCCACCTTGCGAGGCGTCCCGACGAATCCTTTAGATTCATTAGCCAGCAGAGAGCGTGGTGATCAGTAACCACGGTGAATGGTGTCTGGAAGAGATACGGGCGGAACTTGTTGACTGCCCATACCACGGCGAGACATTCCCTTTCGGTGGTTGAATAGTTTCTTTCTGCCTTTGACATTGTTCTAGACGCGTAAGCGATCACTTTTTCCTTTCCGTCTTGTATCTGGACCAGAACAGCACCAAGCCCGTACCCACTAGCATCTGTATGTAGCTCCGGCGTTTTCGTCATAAAGACCTAATACTGGGTCGCTTGTAAGTGCAGTCTTTAACTCTTGAAAAGAAGCCTGATGTTCCTGATGCCATGCAAATGTAACGTCTTTTTGTAACAATCTCTTTGGTGAGCAAAGCTTGATAGATATCCTCCGCGACGCCTTTCAACAAATGGGACACCTTCTCTGCTTCTTCCATCTTGTTATTCACTTGGCCACACAGCGCTAACACATTTTGAATGTACGATTGCGTCGTTTCTCCGGCACGTTGGGCTCGACTTCTAAGTTGTTCCTCAGCTTTCTTCGTGGATTGCTCGCCTGGGCTGAAGAAGTCGATTAGCTTGGTTTTGAACTGCTCCCAAGAACTGAGTGAGGTTTCATTGTTCTCGAACCATGTCTTGGCTGTCTCGTCCAAGAAGAAATATACATTCGCGAGAGACATCATGTCATCCCAGCAATTGAATTTTGCGATCCTCTCATATTCGTTTAGCCATTTTGTAGGATTCTCATTTTGCACACCCTTGAAAATAGACGGGCTCCGCATCGGTTGAAACAACGGGGATATCATAGGAGCCGGTACGGGTGGTAGGTCCTCAGACTTCCCCATGTTTGAAACAACTCGCGCCGGTGGATAGTAAAGTCCGTACTCCGGAGGCAACCCCTGTATGCGCCGGCTTTTTCTCAGAAGATCCACGGTGAAGAGTCAGGATTTTTACCCGGCGCCTCCACTAAACTGTCACGTGGAAATTACAAGAATCACAAGATACAGAGTAGGCTACAGCTCGAACTTTAATGACCAGGAATCCTAGTTTACATGGTTTATATACAAGTGTGACATTCTTCTGGAATGTTCTAGAAACAATAGATAAATTAACATAATGATAAGACATGTAACAACTAAAACAACGAGAACTTTCGAGATTAAATGAAATAATAAAGTCCTACACCTTGGCCGGGGCCCGAACCCACGACCCCGAGATTAAGAGTCTCGTGCCCTACCGACTGAGCTATTGACGGGCTGCACTAGGCTTGTGGCAATATCTTCGAAAAAACAAATATGATCTAAAAAAAACTGACTTGAATAATGAACCATCAAAGAATCATATTGTGCTATAGTAAATTATGATGTCATCTAAACTAATTTATATCATTAAAAAGTTGATTTAAAATTACAGATTGAAAAACAAAGTTTATCCTTTGATTGTTTTTGTTGGAACAGTGTTTTGAATGAATAAATAATGTCATTCTAAGGAAATTTAAATTATTACTAATGGGAATATTTCTTATGATGTCATGCTCGAAATACTGCGGTTTCATTGGTTGTTTTGTTTTACTTTGACAAAGTGTTGAAACAAGCCGATTATTTTTAGTTTTTTTAAATTGTAAGAGGGTCGAATACGTTGCCCAATATTGTCTTTATTTTTGCACTTTTTAGTATTTATTTTTTTACATAAGCAACAACAATAAAAATCCCTTTTCAGCCAAAACAATTTTTAAATAACTTGTGTTTTAAAACTTGTGAATAATTGGTCAAAATGAAAAAATGATTTTTAACTCTTTTCACATTTTTACTCCTCTACCGGCGCGTTTTTTATCCCATGCGTACCACTAATCGATTTTCTAAGCAAAATAAAAAATATAATCAAGATATTAAAGTTTACAAAGTAAAAAGTTTTAGCAACAGAAGAAGTTAAAAAAAAGATCGTGATTATTCATTCAATTCCAGTATTTTTTTAAATATTATCTCAGTAAAATTAATTATAAATTATTAGGTAGGAAGCACCGGCAAAATACAGCAGATATATTCTTAATATAGCTTAAATTGATTTTGAACAATGAACATTAAAATATGCGGTTTTGAAATAATAAATTCGACAAGAAGTTCTAAAATAGCCTACGTTCCTGCTACTTTAATACTCGCTGAAATTCTTACAGAAAAACAATTAGTTTTTAAACAGTAACTGTCACATTGATCCGCTTCCACACAAGATTTTAAGAAAAAAACGCATTATATGACAGCATTTAGTTATAATTGAAACTTTTAAAGGGCAACATTTCTTATTTTCATGCATTTTCTTCCGCAAATTCAAATAAAAAATGTATCGTTTCATAAATTTATTTGCATTTAAAAGAATACTTATGTAAAATGGCTTACTCTAAAAATTTATCATGATCTGTCTCCAGGAAAATGACATAGCGCATGCACAGTAGCAAAAGTGACGTTATTTGGTTGTCCTTTTAAATTTGATTGCCAATGTAATTATTTTATTAATTTAAATTTATTGTCTTACAATTACTGACTTCCCTTAGGAAAAATTGCCATAGAAAAACTTATGGTTTCCATAGGTTACCATAGATTCCCATAAGATTTTGTATGGTAATCGTATGTCAATGTACCATAAGCTATGGTTCTCTTATGGAAATGTACCATATACATATGGCAAACTTATGGGAACACACCATAGATTTATGGCATGGTTATGGGAATATGCCATAGGGTTATGGTAAGCTTATGGTAAAGTTCCATACACCTATGTCAAGTCTATGGAAACACACCATAAGCTTATGGTAAGGCAATATATATCTATGGCAAGCTTATGGGAACATAATAAACATGCGTCGTCTATATGGTAAAGTGCCATAACTGCCTTAGGGTTATGTCGAGCTTATGGTAAAGTACCATGCACATATGGCAAGTCTATGGAAACACATCATATGCTTATGGTAAGGTAATATAAATCTAAGGCAAGCCTACAGGAACACAACATAACAATACGTCGTCTATATTTTAAAGTGATGTAAATGTATACTAAAGCATCAAGCATTGCAATGTACTATATATGTGTGGGGATTTTTTACAGATCATGAATTTCTTATAGCAATGCAACAGACACAAATATTACTCAAATGCCAATGAACCTGGATGTATGAGAACGGGTAGATTCAATTGTGTAATGAATTATAAAACGATTCATTTTTTACTAAAATTACTAATAGTTAATAAATGAATGCACATATATAAGCTTCGTGCAACGTGAATTTTTTGTTTTATTTTGGCAAAGGAAAAATTGCAGGTGCAAGTTAGGCTTAACATTAACAGCGTGAAGTATTTGGCTATGGTGTTACAATATAATGGGACTCGTCGTACAACAAATATTCTAATATAAGAGTTGCTGTGTAAATTATCTGTTGAACAACTTATGAATTAATTGTTGTATCGATAATTTTGTTCGTCATCAAAAATCAACCTGTCGGGCGAATTTCTATTATGTTTTATGAATGGCAAAATGTGATTTGGTCTCAGCATATTGCCATTAAATCCTGTCCTGGCATCGGATGATCATTTCATGGACTTTCTTTGAAAATGTAACTTACAAAATAATAATTTTAAGTAACGAATATCTCGTTATAATTACATTGCATCACACATAATATTTCAAGTGTTTTTGGTTCTAGTTTCAATAATAAATTCAGTTTTATTACTGAATGTTTTATTGCCACGTGTACGAAAATGAAATTAAAAATACTTATAATAAGTACAAAACATTTGTAGGGAAAGAATTTTTTTTTAATTTATTCAGTTTAGTTTAGTTTGAATTATCGTCGCACTTTAGCTACACGAGGGCTTTTTATCGTTGACTTGCGCCGAAAAATGTTATTTGCATAAAACGTGTTTTAATAAAAATCGGAAAAGGGTTATTACTTTTTAGCCGCAGAAACCTAATATTGTTTTTCTTTATTATTAGGTATAACTTTAAAAACATGTAATCATAGAGAAATATTAAATCTTTAAAAACCTCTGAAATACCACTTATTTACTCGTTGATAGCAGATCACGCTATCGAACCCTGTCACAAGGCTTCGTAATTCGTAATTTAATGCTTTTTAAAGTAAAAATAAGAAATATTCTTCCAAATCGAACTTGTTTAACAATAATTAGGGCAAAAAGGATTACATTAGGACAGGGCCGTGTGGTAAATTTTTTCATATGATGCAAGTTTTTAAAATGCCGCCCTAGATTTTTTTATAGCTTTTATACTAAATCTATGTTTTCACCCAAAGCTGGAAAAATTTCTGTCCACTTGTGTCCATACGCCAAAAAAAAATTGTGTTGACAACGCACCTTTTTTTTGTATTAAAATTTTTCTTAATTTTGAATTTTTAAATTCTATTTATGTACATACATATATACAATAGATATTTAATATTAGTAATATGAATCCCAATCTAAATCAATAATGAAAACGATATAAATAATATCGATTACACAATTTTCTATAATTATTCAGTGTTTGGATAAATGGTTCAAGTCATTTTTGTAGGTACGGTAGTTGACCTGCTACCCTGCCAGAGCAAAATCGACAGTACAATTCCAAAAGCTTATACAACTCATTTTGGTGAAATTTTCACCATAATGAGGTGTGTGTGTGTGTGCTTTTTATTTAGAACTTAGTTGAATTATATTGGATATATGTTAAATTTTGTTCTTACACTGTAATTAAAATTATAAATGCATTAACAATTTAGAGACGACTATTATAATCATATATTATTATGTGTGTTATTCATTTCTTAAAACTATCTTGATAGACTAAAAGTAAAAAAAACATTTAATTAAAAACCTATTAAATTAAAACCTGTTAATATCTATATGTCATGTATTAAAAGTTTGCTAATATATTTTTTTCTAATTTATTTTTTAAACTGTATATTTAGCAATTTAAAAGTTTAATTTACACTGGCCAATTTTTTTTTTTTATAATTTAAAAATTTTTACTGTTATATTTAAAAGTATAATTTTACTCTGTCCCCCTGGTCAATTTTTTTCTGATTTAAAAAACTTAGAAATGTTTTCTGTTATTTTTCAATGTATAATTTTTACTCTGATCAATTTTTTCTGATTTAAAAACTGCTATATTTTACTTACTTATATATTACTTACTGCTATATTTTGTAATTTCATTGTATTATAGCAATTTTAATCATAGGGGTTAGGCGTCACCAAGCAAATTTTTTTTCTGATTTAAAAACTTTTTTAATGTATAATTTTTACTCTGATTAAATTTTAAAAAAAAAACTGTATTTTTTCCTAAATGTTAGCATTCTGGGGTTAATGCAGAGATTGAGTCCTCGGGAATTACTGATAAGAAAAATTTAAATTCTGTTGATAAAAGTTTGATAGATCGGTTTGAGGAAAATTTAAAATTCAGGAACGGGAGATATGTGACTGATTTGCTGTGGAAAAGTGATTGTAAGGGGGGATTGGGGAATAATTATACCTTGGGATAAAAAACGGTTTGAAGATTTAAAAAAGGGTTTTCCCAAAAATGATTGGGTTGCTAATGAATGTAAGAAAATAATAAGCGAGCAAAAGTAGAATGGGGTCATTGAGGAATGTGGGAGAAACGAGGAAGGATATTTTATGCTACATAGAGCAGTCGTTCGGGAAGATAAAGATACGACTAAAGTAAGAATAGTGTATAATTGTAGTTCAAATACCAAGAATAGTTTTTCTCTTAATGATTGCTTAGAAATCGGCCCAAACTTAAACCCAAATATTCTTGACGTTATTCTGCATTTTCGTAAAAATAAAATTGCAGTTAATGGAGATTTGGAAAAGGCTTTTTTAATGATAGGAATTTCTGAAAGAGATAGAAAGTTTTTGAAATTTCTTTGGTATTCGGATAATCCTGGTGAGCAGCATAAAATCATGCAGATGAAAGGTTACCTTTCGGTTGTAGATGCAGTTCTTTTGTCCTGAGTGCAACAATAAAATATCACATTCGTAAATTCCAAGAAAGTAATCCAAAGTGCTTTAAAATGTTGAATTCGTTTTTCTACTTTGACGATTTATATTTTGGCACGGATGATGTAAAGGAGGCATTTCAGTTGTCAGCTGAAGCTTTTGAAATATTAAGACAAGGTGGGTTTAATTTACGGAAATTGAGGTCAAATGATAGAGAGTTAGAGAAAATGTGGATAGAGAATGAACTTTGTGATGAAAAGGAAATAAATAATCAGGAATTGAAGGTATTGGGGGTAAAATGGAATCCTAAAAGGGACGAATTGTCATTGGAGATTAAGAGTTTGGTTGAGTCTTGGAAAACTTTGAGGAACAATAAGCGGTGTGTTTTACAGACAGCAGCCCGGATTTTTGACCCAATTGGTATGGTTTCCACGTATATCGTACGCATTAAGTTGTTGTTGCAGGAAATATAGGAGAGGGGGGTGCGACTGGGATGAGGAGTTGCCCGAGAATTTGAGTCAAAAATGGGTCACTTGGTGTAGAGAAGTTCATGAGGTCGGTAACATCTCCATCTCTAGATATTGTTTTGTGGATTGCAGTAATAATGAAGTGGAAGTACACGTGTTTTGCGATTCTTCACTTAGTGCATATGGTGCAGTTGTATACATGAGATATGACGCTAGTGGTAATTATAGGGTGCATTTTTTTATGTCTAAGAGTAGAGTTGAACCATTGAAGCAATTAACATTACCACGTCTTGAACTTATGGGCATGGAGATTGGTGCCAGAGTTGGTAATTATGTGAAGGAGGTATTTAAGGATAAGGTTGCAAAAATCGTGTATTAGAGTGATTCTATGATTGCGTTATATTGGGTTAAGGGTTGTGCTAAAAGGTGGAAACAGTTTGTTGCTAACCGTGTTATTGATATTCAGGGTAGGTCTCGTCCTAGTGATTGGTGTTATTGTCCAGCAGCAGATAACCTGGCTGATTTGTTGACAAGAGGCGCTCCAGCTGAGAGTTTGGTATCCAATGGGAAGTGGTGGTTAGGACCAGGTTGGCTACGAGAGGGTAGTAACAGTTGGACTGAACAACTAGTTAAGGAGTCAGTGAAAGGAGATTGTGATGAAGTTTTGAAGGAGGAGAGAAGGAATCCTGTTACTAGTTTGGTGGTTAATATCGAGTTAGTTGAGAGCCTTTGGAAAGGGGTTTCTGAGTGGACTAAGTTGGAAAGAGTGGTCGCGTGGTGTTTACGGTTTATTAATAACACTAGAGGTGAACGTCGTTTAACTCCTTATTTAGAAACTGTCGAACTGAAGGAAGCCCATGACAGGATTGTCAGGGTTGTGCAGAGAGCTGAATATTCAAAAGAAATAGCTTCTCTTGAGAAGGGAAGGGTGGTGAAAGGAAGTGCCTTGATAGCCCTTAATCCTATGTTGGATAGTAGTGGGGTTACTTCGTGTGGGAGGTCGTCTTCAACACTCTCACCTTCCAGAGTCTACGAAGCACCAACTAATTTTGCCCAAGATCATCCAGTCACTAAACTTCTCATAAGGCAATACCATCTAAAATACTTCCATGGAGGTATACAGCTCATCAATGCAGCGATGAAGCAAATATACTGGATTGTTAGTGCGAAATAAGCTATTCGGAAAGTAGTGAAAGGCTGTGTTACCTGTGCATGATACCGCGCCGAGACCTCAAAGCAAATTATGGGTGATTTGCCAGCATCCCGAGTGAATCCAGGCCGAGCATTCTTGAGATGTGGTGTCGACTTTGCCGGGCCCTTTCTCATCACTCCACGGCGAGGCCGAGGTGTGAGGGCCCTGAAAATGTACGTCTGTGTGTTCGTGTGCTTCATCACAAAGGCAATGCACTTGGAGCTTGTTAGTGATCTTAGTGCCGACATGTGCATTGCAGCGCTGAAGCGTTTCGTGGCACGTAGAAGCAAGCCTACTGACATCTACAGTGACTGTGGAACCAACTTTGTAGGGGCTAAGAACTGCTTGGATGCGTAGTCTTCAAGGTCAATGGGGAAGTTCCTTTAAGGCGAAGGGGTCAGATGGAATTTGAATGTCCCTTCGGCACCCCATTTTGGAGGTCTCTGGGAGGCCGCCGTCAAGTCGATGAAGCATCATATGAGGCGAATCATCGGAGCGCAGATCCTGTCCCAAGAAGAATTCAGCATATGTTTGACACAAATCGAGGCCGTCTTGAACTCTCGTCCATTGGTCGCTGCTTCAGAGGATCCGAATGACTTGACTGCAATAACTCCAGGATATTTTTTGATCGGATCTGAACTTGGGGGGTCTACCTGAGCCGGATCTCTTGGGTGAGAAGGTGTCTTTACAGAGACGTCTACAATTGATTACCCAGATATCCCAGTCGTTTTGGAAATCTTGATCCAAGGACTACTTAACTCAATTGCAGGTCTGAAACAAGTGGAGAGTTCCTGATTATAATTTAGCTGTTAACAATGTTGTACTCATGTTCAATGTTGTAAGGACGGCCAAAGGACTAAAACATAAAAACAGGGTAGGTTGGAGAGTGTTGGTCAACTAACTCTACTTATTTTTATTAGGCTTTAACGCAACATCAGACTGCAATATCCTATAAGTATGAAGCACGGAAAAAAGCATTTCTTCATGTAAAACTAATTCCTATCATTTCTTTAACCTATTCTAAATGATAAAATAAAAATGAATAAATAGATATTCGTTACATTATTGTATAAAACCAACAATTACTGAGACTTAGATTTTTTTTGTAAAATATATTGCAATTTAAGCAACAAGATCTTTTATAGATTTATAACTTTATAAACAATAGCATAACTATTATATAAGTTAACCAATACACTAAATTATCTCTTTATAATAGATAAATTTCATTCGATTTTCATAAAAACATGAGAAAATTTTACTATCGTTCCGAACAGACATCTAAAAAAACCCAAAAAGAATACTAATTCGCAATATTATTTATATGAAATACACTTACTGCCGTTTATTCTTATGATTGCTGAATATTCTTCAAAGTTTATTATTTAAATAAGAATTAACAAAAAAATAATAGTAGACGACGAAAAAGAAACAAATTAGAACATTATTCTAAAATGCATTTATCAACTTTGTTGTCATGGTAACCGAAATTTACTCTCTGTTGCCAGACTTCGCTTTTAATAAATTAAATTCGAATGTCTTGGGATGCGAAATTCCGAATAAACCAAGCATTAAATAAATGATTAGCGTTGTATTAATTGATTCTCAAGAATTAGATAGCCGCAAAATCGAAAATTACAATTATCAGTTAAAAACTGACGTATATTATAGTACATTCCGAAGAAACAGTAACGCTGCAATCGGTAAGTACAATTATGCCAATCTACAAATCAATCATTAATAATGTATTAGTTCCTTTCGACACTTTAGGAGCGCTAGGCATCAGATTGACTTACTGGTCTAGAGGATTCTTAGTCTATGGTCCTACAAAGTTTTCACCACATCCAAGTAGAATGCCCGGATTTTACACTGAAGCAGACTAAAGTATTTTAACATTTTAAAACCCGTTTATCCATTACATTTTATCTCATCCCCCATATCATGCCTTGTTTTCCTTTTTAATTGGTATTGGCTTTTATTCTTTGATTTAGATGTCTGTTTTTAAATGTTTTGTGTTGCTTTTATGAACCATTTTAACCTTTTTAATTAGATTACCTAGAGTTTGGCGCAGTATGGCCTAAGATGCCCTGCGCCATAAAACCCGAACATCCATCCATCCATCCTATAAATCATTGCTGAGGGCTCCGCAGCCAAGTCGTCAGAACATAGGCCTCTCATACCCCTTTAAGACCCGAAATTTTTTTATCCTTAAATGTTACTTTTTTCTAGTTTTTTACTCTATACTAGTCTTAATGACCCTGAAAAAAATTATTTTAAAAAATTGGGGACCCCTCTAAAGCATAGGGGGTACCCGCACGATTGTGCGGTTTAGTTCCGTACTTATCCGCACGATTGTGCAAGTTAGGCTTTTTCTGTGAAACCATCACTTGTAAAATTTTACATTTTTCTCGCTATAAATAAATTTAACTGAAATCGTTACAAATAATTAATGATTAATTATCATTTAATTGATGATTAAATGTTATTTAGAGTTATTAATTATATTTATTATTTGATTAGTTACAATGAAAATTTTTGAAACGAGATTTTGTCTTTGACAAACATAGATACACATTGCATTTTTCGCAGCGGGTTTTTGATCTGCTGTTGCAGTTTTCCAGCCTACATTTGCGGGGCCTTGTAATATCATCAACTGTTTGGTAGTGGTTAAAACCATCATCTCTTGTCTGCGCAGGGTTTTTTCGCAGGTGGGTTATAGAATTTGGATCTTTTTATTGGGGGGGGGGGGGATAATACTCGACCTCATCATCTTCATCCTCACTAATAACTCTTCTATTTGCTGGTGGAGTTGTTGCAAGAGCTTCAGCCACTTCTAACTTGAACTTTAACAGATCTTTCTTGTCTTTCTTTGGAACTTTATTGGCTTCTGCATCTCGATTGTACTCGAACCATGAGTTGCACACAGCCAAGTCCACAAAATGTAATATTACCTTGTATCCATCTGAAATTTTTTTTGGTGGAAATTAAGAAATAAATCTGAGCAGTTATACATTTAAATAATTGAAAACTAATTTTAAATAAATGAAAATTATTTTTAGACATTTAAAGTTAATTTTAAATACTTAAAAATTTATTGTATTTAAAGTATAATTTCAAATATTTGTAAGTCTTGGAACAAAAAACAAAGCGTGCTTGCAAAACACTTACCTTTATGGAATCAATCGTAACCAGTAACGCCGAAGTAGCACGATCGTGCGGGTTAAGAGATATTGCGTCCTAAAAGTACAATAATTGATGTATAATTGGTTTTTTTTTCACTTATTGAGACTTAAAACAACCATTTGTATCTAAGCAATTAAAAATAGTGATATTTACCTTTTTGCGACAGATAAATTCTTTTGCTGTTTCCTGCGGACATGTAAACAACGCTAAGATTGCCGACTAAAACTGAAATAAAGACAACTACTGCAATCTGTTGATCAAAAGTGAAACCTGTTGATCAAAAGTGAAACTTCATGTTCTCCGGAAACCCACACGATCGATCGAATCAGACTTATTTTACAAACGACTACACAAGAAATAAATAAAATAGTAGATATGCAACCCGCACGATCGTGCTAGCCCGGTCGGAAAGGGATGCAGAGGGTCCCGCATTCTAAACCAACCACATCCTATAGACGGATATTTGTTTTAAAAAAATCAAATTAATTACGATAATCCTCGAGTACACTGGGACAGACGTTCTCGTTAAACCTATGGAGTCGAAAGTCCCGGCGCGTTAGCATACGATATCGCTCGAAGTCCAATTGGGTTCCAACTAAAGTGTCGACTTCGTAACTTGACCGCGGTTCTAAATAACGAGATTGGCTGCGTTAAGACTCATTGGAAGCTGCAAATAGGCAGTCGGGAAAACGTATAACCTAACCTAACCAATCCATTATGACAAAAAAACTGCTTTTGCAAATGGTGTGTTGCGGAAGCGGTACCAACGAAGAGTCCGTTCTCCGCGCCTGCATCCCCTTTAGCTCACTTAGCATCCGTAATCCCGTTCCCGAATGGGCGAAATGAATCACACTTTGAGCACCCCACGGGTGCATTTAGGTAAGGCCGACGCACCTCTGTTCGCAACCCCAGGGGCGGCAATAACCGTTAGCAATGCACGCGGGGGCGACGCGGGACTTCCGGAGAACAGTACCTTTCGTGTTTAGTTTTAACTGCTTCGTTCTCTGACACATGGGGGCAGTGGCGTATCCAGAAATTGTTTTTCTTAGAGGAGGGGGAGTTAAGATATATTTTCAACTCTTTTAATGAACGGAGCGAATTATCCATTAAAACTTATTAAGATTCTTTTTAATTATCAATTAAAATCTAATGTCAATATACTCGTTAACTCGAAGTCCCAAGGGACCCCCAAATCTGTTTGACTTATCCGAAGTTCGAGTTATCGAAGTGACTTCCCATTCCTCTCTACTGGCACTTAAGATGGGTCGACAGGAGTTGAATGGTTTGATATGCGTCATAATAATATAGTTGTACGCATTTTAATTTTTAATAGCATATGTAAACAACGAGAAGAATGGGGTCAAAAGGTTTATTAAAACTCATAAAATTTATGCGTATTTTTTTATTTTATGCGTATTTTTTGAAATTTTATTTATGCTGTACAAGATAATTTCACTTTGGGGGGGGGGGGAGTCTTAAGCCCCCATAGCCCCCACACCTGGATCCGCTATTGCCATGCGGGAAATAACCAGCACTACTAGTTAATCGACAGGAGCAGGAGTTGCAAAGTTTTTACAGCATTGGACATGATGCTGTCAAACATCATTTGACCATAGATCCATTTCCGGTTGCGCACACTGCTTTCCAATCATCGGAAAATGTAGCCTATATATAAATCCAAAAAAATTTTATTGTGTTCAAAGTTTATTGGGACGCACGTACTGATTAAATCTGGAGTTATAGTCCTGGAGCAAAAAACCTTGTTTTTTGCAAAATCTCCGAAATCTGCTTGACCCTGTTAGTACGTTATTTTTCAATACAATAAATCAGATGCTTCAGAATTGGTATTTTTCGAAATTGTGAATATTCTAGTTTATAATTAAAAAAATTATAGTATTAAAAAAAAATTGCAAACTGAATCTGTGAAGTGAATTCTACAAAGGTTCACATGTATACTTTTGGAGCGAAATGGATAGGTAAGATTTGAATGTTCACATTCTCCAATTGTACATGGAAGAACAGGTGTCGCAAGAACGCTGCGTGTTGTGCGCGTGTCTGTATGTTGGGGGCCGTGATAAACCGTTTGTAATTTCCGCTCATCGTTGGGATCTTAAGGTTCTCTTTGATTCCGATTTGGGACTGCAAACAAATCATTAGCTACTTTGATGGGCGAACTCTGCTCGATGGATAGACGCAACCCGAGACCTATTAGTGGAAGGTTTGCAAGGCCGTCTAAATCATGTGGCATTGGCAAATACAAATTTCGACGATAACACCCGACACGGTGGGTCGTTATCCTTTACGAGTAGAAAAGCGGTAGGGGTCAATATTAGGAAAATGGTTCATTTGCGTCCCGTCCAATTTTTTAAAAAAAATATTGTTTAAAAATAATCTCAAACTATTTTTCTTACTTAGTAACGACTTTTTTTGCTTTGAATCCGAATAAAATCATGACGTTTTGTTTTCAATTCTTCCTGCAGTGAAAGGTTTTGAAGTTTTCAAAAGTCAGATTTTTAACGTGTCACGACTAACTATGCATATTTTGAAAAGATTTTTTATTCGTTTTTTATAGTCATACACATGTAATGTAGAATGAAAACGACTTTATTTAATGTCTGTAATCAATATTATGCCTCATTTTTATGAAAATTTAAGCAAAATAAGCGACAAGACGCTACCACTGAACTGAACTGAAACTGTGGAAGGAGCATCGAAACGCTCGCCTATCGGGTCTGTGAAGCGCGGCAAGAGCAACCCAACTTTTGCCGCCAATCCCTATACTTTACCTGTTAAAATAGGCATTTTCAACCAACTTTTTCAATGATTTTTAAAACAGAAAATTGATATGTTATTGCTTTAAGAGGTTCTTTATATAATGAAGTTTCGGAAACATGTACTTTAAAAAAAAAATAGAATTGCAGGAACAATCTTTAAAACTTCCTTGGAGTACTATTCTTGGCGATGCAAACTGTCATCCAATCCAAACTGTCAAGTCAAATGTCAATTGTGATTGGATGGATAATTCATGCCAAATGTGGCACATATTCTCCCTAAAGCTGTCGCCAAGTGACCCAAAAATAGGCTTCACCAGCTTTTCATGGGATGCTCCTTCCAGAGTTTCAGTTCAGTTCAGTGGACGCTACATATGCATGTCACAATTTTTGTATGTCAGATTTGTTAAATCAATTTCCGAAACGAGAGTTCCGGGCAGAAAATGTCCTTTCCGAAGAAAACTACGTCTTTGAATTGTCGCCGGGAAGGTTTTACAAAGTTTCATGCTGCAGCTTCAAAAAAGTCAGGTTTGAAAAAATGATAAGAATTTTTTTTTTTATTTCACCAATGGCCCTCGTGTAGCTCTAGTATGACGAAAATTCGAACTAACTTAACCTTTTTTTAAAAAAAATACGTGCACTTTTGAGTAGCTCAGATTGGTAGCGGACTCTAAAAAAATTTTTTTTACTAAAAGCTAGTTTCTGTGGACCTGAAGAAGCGAACGTGGTTTTCAGTTTGACAATCCGAAAAAATAAAGTAAAAAATACCAAATTTCTTCTAAGTTAGTCACTATAGCCCTCGTGTTGCTCTAGTGTGATCATAATTCAAGCTAACCTAACATCGAAGTTAGTCAGATCGGTAACGTTTAGAAAATTTTGATTTGTTTCCTACTTTTAGTTAAGATATGCTTAAGACGTTATAATTTTTCACTATATTTTTTAGAAGTTTTAATAAATGATTGATATTATAATTTAATTTCGCCGTCAGATCTGTAAAGCCTCATCAAATCTGTAAATTGGGACTTTTCATAATATTGATTCGTAACAACTTAGTTACATTTTGTCAGAAATTAAAAAAAACGCATGTATTTTAAAATTTTGAATGAAGCATTTAAATTTATATTTCTTTACCCTTTCCAACTTAATGACTCTTTTCACCGTATTCTACGCTCGTGTAGCTCTAGTGCGAAGATAATTCAAACTAACCTAACCGTATTCTACGGTCGATAATACTGCAGCTATTTTTAATCGTATACGTAATACTGGTGTCACGGCTTTTATATATTTGTAAAGCATTATAGTGCCTATGCGGAGGACTTCAGAAATGTTTTGCTCGTAGATTTTTTGCAAAATTTATTTTTGGTATGTTTAGCGTTTCCACGCTAAAAACTTAAATTCAGACCAAAAGATAAAATAGATCGATATTTGTGTGCTTTAGACAAACATTTGGAAACCCTTCTATTCGAATTTTCAGTTTGCCACCTATAATATATCAAATAATTCCAAGTTAAGGTGCCACAACTACTTTTTTCCGTAACAGTTTTGCATCCTAAATATCTATCGATTTTATTGTATTATTCAAATGCCACCCCGGTGGTTGGCCACTAGGCTATTAGCTTCTAGCTATCCCATATTTCTCAGCAATGGAACTAAAAACAGTTAATGCACAGCATTTGTCCAAGTTGGGAAGCGTTCATAGTTTGTCCAGAATCACAAAGAGTACATACAGGAGACGAAACAATGTTAAAACGGAAAAGATGGGCACGCAGACAGTCGTGCAGGGAAGACACCGGTATGTAGCATAGACATAAATAGAATGGACGGCTCATTCAATAGTCAAGCAGCTTCTAAAAGCGTACCAAACATGAAAATCACCAAGAGGAGAAAGGTTGCAACATATGGCAACTTATCGCTACTGTTTCGTCAGAACTATGCCAATTGTCGCCAGACCTAAAAACCAGATAAGAGTAGGCTGGCAAACCTGAATGGTGACTCACATATGTTCCCAAGTCACGTGGGTTTCTAGCATCCAGCCGCATGGCGTTTTTTTTTTAAATGTTTTTGCAGACGATTTTTCCCCATAGTTCTTATTTTTTTCCTTCTGGCTTTAATCATAAATATTTGATTAAATTCGTCCAATGTTGGATTATTCTTAATCATGTAATTTTTTTTTAATCTTACATTTGCAGAAAACTATTTTTAATTGCGGTATCTTTTAAGTAACTCGTACAAGATGCCAAATTCTTGTGTAGTTCTTAATTGCAAAGAGTGGCGTAAAAAAGGATTTGTCGCACTTCACAGGTAACATTTATTTAGTTCTGCATACTTTAATTAATTGGGTTCTTTATAAACTATACTTTGTATTGTATAGAGGGAATTTACGCTTGTAAAAATTCTAATTTATCTTTTGGGCCAAGTTAAATAAATTAATGGTCTGAGCATTGACAGCTTAGAAGTAGATCATTTTTAGTACATTGGCAAAAAAGTAACTTGTTTTTGCAATCGTAGTTTTTGAGTTATTGATATTTAAAAAGTCGAACGCTTGTTAAATTGAACAGTGAATGAATTGAAATAGCGATTCATCTTTGTTCCTTTCTCAACTTCTTTTTCATACCACTAGATTGTCGGCCTCATATGTTCAAGTCGTTGTGGAAAAACTCGCCAACTCTTCGCGATCACGTGCTGGGGTAAAATCTTACCCCAGCACGTGACCATGAGGGGATCGCTTTAGGTTTGCCAATGCGCAGTCCATTCTATTTTATGTCTCTGGTATGTAGGCTCTGCTGCTTTCAAGTTTCGAAGAATGGAATGGCAACTTTCTGTCGCATAACTGGAAAACGTCACATCCTTTTTTTAGCCAAGAGATCTATTCTCTCATTTCCTTCGATACCACAGTGGATTTTATTGTCAGATGTTCCGTCGATGATACCATTGTAATAAAGCCAATGATACCCTCAAACAAAAAAAGAGACCCATAACCCATAAAAAAATAAATAGCTTTTTAAATGCGGATAGAAAAAAAAATCTTCGAATGATCCTTTGTTTACTCTTTCATATAAATTATTATTTATGCGCTAAAAAGCGGCCTTCTTCATCACCCTTCTTATTATTTTTATTATACCGGGGAATTCTGAATCACGTCAAGCGTGGCGCACTCGTCAATCGCAAGTTGGGAGCCATTTAAACCCACCCAACAGGCTCTTTCAAAGAGGTGGCAAAACGAAAGAAAACTTTTCTATCTTTCAAGGTTGGCTCTGTGGATATCGCCCACAAGTTTTTTTTTATTTTCGTTTCAAATGCAGCAGCAAAATTACGGACTTCTATTTTTCTGCTTTACAGAGATCAAAGTATAAAAACTCAAAACACCCTAATGACAAGACTGGACGTAAAAAGAAAATAAGAGGGTCAATATAAGGATATCAACTATACCTACCCGTCATTTCGAGACCATCATCTTAGAGAATAACGCATTTGAAAATTTTTTCCTTAATTAAATTTATTTCTAAAACTATTTTTACTAGGAATATCGCTGCTAAAAATATTTTTTATGAGTAGTCTAATAATTTTTAAAATTGAATATTCTGCGGCATCGAAATGGCTTCAGGTACAAAAGTGTCAATTTGGGAGTCATGAACTCCATTTTGATAATATATGTTCCCGTGTATGAGATTACATTAAAAAACTTATCTTTAAAAGCCATTACATATTCAATTTCAATACTTTGAATAGTTTACAATTTTTGGAAAATTTTCGTTTAAAATTTGAGATTTCTTTCATTTCAACGTTATTCAAATTGGCAATTGATAAATAGTTAAATTCCATTAAATATTAATAAAATAAAATCTTCATTGAAATTTATCGAAAGGCTCCCAAAAAATATCACATTATTGAATTTTAAATTGTATTTTTGCTTGCTTTTTCTCTTGCTTGAAAGGTTGTGGGTTTACCATATCGAAATTTATTTTATTGTCAATAGAAATGTTTTGCTATTTAAATACACACACACACACATTTTTTGTGGTCTTTTTCAGAGTGTATGCAAAACCAGCTATTTTAAGGTAATTTTATTTTATAAAAGGCTGAAGCGCTACTTCGAAATAGTTCAAAATATCACCGCGTTAATCGTAAAAATGAAATGCCCTTTTCACCCTTTTTGTTTCAATTTATAATGAAATTATAGAAAACAATACTTTTAAGAAATTCGAATTTAATAACCATAGACAACGTTTCATGAATGTAAGAAAATTTGAAGCAATAAGAGGAAACCCCTCCCCACGCCTTTTTTTGTTGTAAATTTTAAGAGTAAAAATGGAATTGAACCTTTTTGTGCTGTTCCAAGAGGTTTTTTTTTCAGTTCAGTACGAATGTCTTATGCACTGCTCAAAACAATTAGGGGAGCACTTTGGGTACTTTTGTTAACTCTTTCAGTTCCAACTTTTTATTCTTTATTCTAAAAATCTAAAGTTTGTGAAATAGATTCATTATGCATCCAGGATGAAATGGTAAAAAACGGGGAAAAAATATTAATTTTTTAACTAAAATTTAAGGGGAAAAATTGGAATAATATTTTTTGAATAAATTATAAAAATAATTTTTTCAAAACATTATTTGTTAAAAAAAAAGTTAAAACCAATTTTTAAACATCTAAAAATGCAAGCGTGAAGAATTTAGGGTCAATTTATTTCATAAAATTGTTTCAGAGTGAATTTTATTTTACCTTGTTGTTCATATTTTCATTTAATTAAAATAAACATTATATACTTCTTCAAAAGACATGATTCTTCCAGCTAACGATAAATAAGTGCGAACTTAATTAGTGAGAAAAAAATCGAAAGCCGATGCTTTCAAATGGAATCATTGGGGTGAAAGGGTTTAAAGCATGCGCTCCCCTAATTGTTTTGAGAGTAGTGTAGTAGTTATATTGAAGTTTTCAGGTAATTTGTTTTAGCCAAAATAATTTTTTATATTGTATTTCAAAGTAATTGTTTGGCATAAAAAAAAAACTCCTCGGCGCAACAGCCCGTTAGTGGGCCAAGGCCTGTCGTGCCCATTTCAGCTTTCAAGACCAAAAGCTCTGGTGTGCTATGCATATGTCCCGGTTAGGTGGCTCACGCGGAATTGTTTGGTAATAGTAGTTTCATATGGCCTTGTCTTCCGTCATTTGGTATAGTAGCATAGGAAGGTTGCTATTTTAGTAGCTAAGGTATGACGCGTGAAGTCACTCGTTCATATTTAACCCAAGAAACCAGCTTTATTTCCTCTATTCTGTTTTATAACATTAGTTATCTTCAAAAAAAACTTTCGGATGATTTTATTGAATTTTAAAAGCAACTTTTAGATGCCTAAGATTTTTGCCCGCGTAACATTCCATAAGAATAGCAGTATCGGTTCGATTATTTTCAGTTTCCTTAAGGTAAATCAACCTGTGGCTGGGGAACCCAGTAGGTATGGTGCTTGCCTTGCATGCGAATGGTCCCAGGTTCGTACTTGGGTATTGCCAAAATAACTGCCAAACTTTTAACGGTCTTGGCAGCTAAAATAGTCAGCAAAAAAAATCCGTGTAGAGGGAGTGCACGTTAAATATGCTCCAAAGTCCCGACTCTGAATACGATGTCGCCCTTAAAAGTTGCGTTGGGTGCCTACTCAGGTGTCGACTGGTCACTTGACTGGGGTTATAAACTATGATGAACGTAGCCAATAGCCATTTTTTAGCTCTAGTGCGAAAATACTTTATCCTAACCTTAAAGCATCAGTCGCAGCGAAAGTGTTAAACGAAAACAAACTATTTGAAAAATAGTTTAGTAACAAAACAATACTATACTTTGTATGCTACAAATAAACTCGAAACAAATCCTCCACATGCATATTTGTTCCGTCTCATTAACGAAATGATGAGTTGTATTGATTACAGCGACATCATGCGGACAATCTTTAAGGATTGCGCACATTTCTGCGAAATCATCGAACAAATCTTAAATATAAAGACTTCACTGAAGATTGTTTCGAATCAGTAAAATTCGTTGTTCCTCAAATCATTATCTTCCGGATTTATCGGGGGAAATAAATCTAATTTAAGGATCGGACTTTTTATCAGATGTAAATATTATATAGACAGAATTGTTATAACAATAGAATTCGTTTGTGTCACAATATGCGCATGGCCTGCAATTTGTAGAATTAATTTAGACGTCAAGTTTTTAGTAGTTTTATCACGAAAAGATTTTGCATGGGATTGGTTTTGATAAAATCAATAAAAAGCTTACGTCTAAAGGTTATTTAGGATTCGCTGAGCTATGAGCATCGCCTAGTTATGGTCAATTTGTCAACAATCATTATATTTTTTAATGGCAAGCAATATAATTTGAGACAAATTTTAGGGCACCTGTGTGAAAATTTTAAAGGACAACAGCTGTTCAAAAAGTAAGATCATCACAAAATGAAGGGATTTTCAAAAAATTGTCTTTTAACCCTCCACTGCACCATGTGCCATAAACGTTTTTAGACAGATACAGCAATGGTTTACTTTATATGTAATATTGAATTTCATTTAGAAATGTCAATCTATGTGCTGCAAATAACGCATAAATTTAAAAAAAAAATTCTGATAGTGAAACCTGCCCAAATATTAAGCAAATTAACTTTGAACCTTTTTTTTATTAACTGGGTTTGTGTTGGTTCGAATTAGTCTATAGTACAGATATTGAGTAATATTGGAAAAAAAATGTTATGTATTTATAATTACCTTAAACTAGATTTTGGTTTGACTTTTGGGGTTGCTGATACTTGAGCTCAACGAGTCTTTTGCAAACTTGTCGAAAAGGCTTGTTTGGGATTCGCAACCGTCTCTTTTTAAAATCCCTAGGTAATTTTCAAAAGGGAATACACAAAAACAGTAGTAAGGGTGGCCAAATTTTGCTGCATCTGCTAGATGCACCAAATTATGGACATTATAAATAATGAAGTCATCTCTACATAATAACTTGCATTTCATAACAAACTTCTGTAGCAATTATCGGGTGTAAGAAAGATGGCTTTTATATATTGCTACACAAAATCCGTAGTGCCACAAGCAAAGTCCAAAAGAGGCAATAATCGAGTAAAGGCAGTACCCCTTGAGGACAACAGGTCCCAAATGCAAGAGAGGAACATCCTATACTCTGTGGCCTTCTAACGCTCCAGTTCCCTTAAACTTCTAGGTTTCCTGGGCAATTCCTCTGTTGTATATTTTGAAAATTCTATCAAACGACTGGATAACGTGTTTATATCACGACTGTATAATAGTCTTTTTATTACTACGACACCAACTTAACAGTGTCCTCATTTCGCCCAAAAAAATCAAATGCATATAGCCTAAGGGAAACTGCGTAATGAATCATATGCCTAGGCCAATCAAAGGTTAATTTTTAATTATATGGGAGTTAATATATTTTGGACCCGCATCAGAACCATCAGACTCCAAATCATCAACTGTTTGGAAGTCAGTGTCTAAACGCTTGTTCACAATAAATTCTGGAAAAGTCATTCGGTGGTTTACATAAGCACCTTGCTGTTTACAGCGCTCGCAACTAAAATAACCTCGGTGGCCTTTAAAGCCCTTTATAAAAGCCCGCGCAGGGGAGTCACAAATGAATGTCTTTAAATTTAAACTGTACTCAAAATCGGTTGCACCACTGATAAGGTAAGCTGCCTCGTTAACAAAATCTGATACATCTCTTCTACCCTTTCTGGTTTTGATAGTCCACAAACAATTCTACTGGAAATGTAGAATGGCCAATTTTTTCGTCTATACTGCAAAGAATTGGCCAAAATTGTTGATTCCAGCTTTTATGCGAAGGCAAGCCATCAATGTTAAAACAAGTAATACATCAATGTTCAAGTTAAGAGTGTTGGTATTGGCAATTAATCCAGCTGTTATTTTGTCTAGAGTAATTCGAAGTAACAGTATTCACCGTTGGAAGTTTCTTACAAGTACACTCTAAAAACTAAATGCGTAAATTTACACACGAAAGCAGGTATTTTTTTTGCCACTAGAATGATTTGTTTATGTGTGTAAAAAAGCGTGTAATTTCAGTTTACACACTTTACTGTGTAAGTGAGAATGACACACTTTACTGTGCAATCGAGAATTACACACTTTATCGATTAATTGAGAAAGACACACTTTATTGAGTAATTTAGAAATGCATACATACAACATACATGCCTAACCAGATTACACTTAAATACATAATTTTAGGCAGCAAAAATTTATTGAGTTATAATATGAAACAAAAAATAAAAATAATGTGGAATATTTTTTTATAGATTTAATCACTTTGGAAATTACCATCCAATTTTAATAAACAATGAACAACACAATAATGCTACACTACTTCTTATAAAAATCTATCATGAATTGAAATTAATTTATAACAAGTATTTCATAATACAGAGTAGGGTGACCTGGAGTTCTTGTGGTTTATTTTCAGACACTTTTGATGTCTTAAGGAATGGGAGTGGTAGCCATGTCTCCCGACCGAAGTCTTACCTCTGTGTTAATCCAATAGAAAAAATATTTTTCGAAGCCAAATATCTACGACCGCCGCAGTAATTTGACATAGAATTTTTTTACATTGGATTAACACAGAGAGAAGCCTTCGGTTTGGAGACTTGGCTACCGCTCCCATTTCCACCTAACCTAAAATATCTAAATACTACAAGACTTTAAAAATTGGTGGAACGTTACTCTATAAACACGTCAAAACACGGTCAAAATGTGCTTAGTGCACTAAATTTTTTATAGTGAGCGACTTCAATGTTTATTAAATAAATATCTAATTATGACAAATTAATTTCATATTATTTTAATGTGGTAGACAAAATTATAAATTTGCTGTCGAATATTTTAGATAGAAATAAAATAACATTTACATTAAATTTGTCAAACATTCTATAAATTGAAACATAATCAAAACATTAATTTAACAGAATAGCTTTGAGAAATATTTTATCACAACTATAGGATATAAAATTTCATTTACAGCCAATATACTACCACTTAAAAAGATCACCATCACAATAACATATTTATTCTAAACCCAAAAGCAACTATACTTTAAAAGGAAACAAGGCTGCTAAAGATTAGACTTTAAAAAATGTATTTTATTAACTGCTTTTCAAATTAAAAGTACCTTCAAAGAAAAAAAAGTTATGGAAATGTATAATTTGACTTTTGCATCACAAAACTAATTTTATCTTTCCATATAAAATATTCTAAATTATAAAAACCAAAATTTAAGAACATAAATCATGCATCCTCAAAATAATACTTTTAACTATTAAGAAAGATAGATTATAAATTATTCCAACAGTATTTCTTTTTTTATAAGTTCTTAACTAAATAATTTCTATATAATAATGTATTAGATGAATGAAGAAAATAATGAGCATTTTTAGAATACATTTTTATTTTGACACAAAAAAATTACATGACTCTCAAACTTATTATTAATTTTTAAAAATAATCCAAATATACTTTCCAACAAAATAATTTATTTTCTCGATTTCTAACTCACAACATTTTTACACACATTACTTCGAAGTCCGAATTCATATAAAGGAGTTCTAAAAAATCTTGTCAGGGACACAACTGTAAGCAACTGCAACTCGTCTATTTTTTTACAATTTTCCAGTGGTGAACCATAAATATTTGAATAAAGTGGCAACAGTTAAGGAGGCACCTGGCGATGAGCACAGTTTGCTGCTAATTGCCAAATGAAAAGCAACCGATAGCTAACTTTAAATGTCTTGTTTATTTTTCTGGTCTTCCGAGCTTGCAGCTGTCCATTGCAATTATAACAAAGTATAATGTTATGAAATTGTCTTCTCTCTTTTTTCAGTTGGCTCGAAACATTATGTGACAACTTTTTACTATTAATTTTATTATTTCTTCTAATCCATAAATATATGGATAAAATCAACTTCAACTTCATTCAGAGGAAATGAAAAAAAAGAATTATTCTTTTTCAAAAAAGAGCAGTTGAGCTGTTTAAAACATTCTTCTAACGCTTTTATTAATGATTTTAAATACTTAAAGTAGCTTTAAAATAGAATGTTTTATTATTTAATATGTTCGGTTTATATACTCATTATTTAATTTATTTTTTAAAATGCTGTTTGTATTTTTAATATGCGAATTTCACCAAATCTTTTAATGGGCTTGTTTAACGGAGGATCTGGCAATAGCTATGCGGTTTTGTTTGCATGTCTATTTTGATGTCTTACAACAGTATTGCCACCAGTTTTAGGAGAAAAACTACAGAAAAATACCATTTAATTCTAAAATTACAAAAACATTCCATAAAAATACTAGCAAAGCGTTTCACGTTTTTTTAAAGTCACTAAAAAGATTCCAAAATGCAGCTAGTATTTTTACGATATTTTTTTGTAATTTTAGAATTTATTTTAGAATTATTCTAAAATTACAAAAAAAATATCATAAAAATACTAGCTGCATTTTGGAATCTTCTTAGTGACTTTAAAAAAACGTGAAACGCTTCGCTAGTATTTTTATGGAATGTTTTTGTAATTTTAGAATTAAATGGTAGTTTTTCTCCTAAAACTGGTGGCAATACTGTTGGAAGACATCAAAATAGACATGCAAACAAAACCGCATAGCTATTGACAGATCTCTGACCAAGCACACAAACCTGAATATATATGTCTACCAACCAACCAATTGCCAGATCCTCCGTGAAACAACCCCATTGTCGACTGCAAAGCGTTCTTTAACTGCGTTAAAGCGTAATTCAAGAGTGTAGTATAAATTGGCAGTTGAAAAGCAGTAGTGATAGTAAACAATAGCTATAATTTCGTTCTATCTTTATAATACTTACTTATTCTAATAAAGGCAATCAGTTTTGCTCTTAAAAACATGCAATTTATTGTTCTGAAATGCAAAATTCGAGCTGCTTGTTACTATGGATTTTTATGTTAAGCCTAACTAAACTTGCAAGAGGCTACGATTAAGAAGCTACTTAAAATTTGAATATACAAAGCGTGTATAAGCCGACCCTCCATTTACAAAAAAACTAAAACCAATCTAATTTTAGTTTAGTTTGAATTATCGTCGCATTAGAGCTACATGAGGGCTATTGGTGACGGGCGTCGTAATTTAGAACCACAGTCAAGTGGCGTACCGACACCTGAGTAGGCACCCAACGCAACCGTTAAGGGCGACATAGTACGCAGCGATGGGACTTTGGAGCATATTTTACGTGCACTACCCTACACGGGGCATTATTTGTCGGACATTTTTGGCTGCACGGGTCGTTTATCGGTCGGCAGTTATTTTGTTAGGAGAATAGCCCTCATGTAGCTCTAGTGCGACGCCAATTCAAACTAATAGTGGATTGTTAGGGTTTTATGTTGAAATATCGTCACACTAGAGCTACACGAGGGCTATTGGCGACGGGCGTCATAATTGAGAAACACAGTCAAGTGACGAGCCGACACCTGAGAAGGCATCCAACGCAATTTTTTAAGGTCAAGGTCATCTGCGGCTTTGTGACTTTGGAGCATATTTAAAGTGCACTCCCCCTACCCGGGGTATTATTCCGAAGAATAATTTTTAGCTGCACAGACCGTTTATAGGTCAGCAGTTATTTTAACAATACTCGGTCCCGAACCTGGGATCTTTCGCATACAAAGACAAGCGGCTTACTGACTGGGCTCTCCAGCCTTTTGCTGAATTGTAAAATAAAGTTTTGAGTGATGTTAAGCATGTGATTTTCTTAACACATATATGTGTGTAAATTAAAAAAAACTCACCATACTAGGTAAAATGCTTGATATTTTCATGTTTACACATAAATGTGTTTTTGACCATTTGTCAATTTACACGCCTCTCGTTTACACATACAAATGCGTAATTTGGTGCCTCATATGTGTAATTCTTGAAATATACCCATAATCGTGTGTAAATTTTCAAGTTTACACATTTAGTTTTTAGAGTGTACAGATTGAAGCGTTTATATTGGAGTGTGAACATTGATGTTTAAGGTGCGGTCTCAGAATTATTCCTCAATGCATGAGTTGCATTATATTTTTAAAAACAAACATGCAAGCTGAATCTCAAGACTCTTTTTAACTGTATCTGCCTGTATCACTCAAGTTCGAATCTTGGCCTAAGTAATCCTCAGAGGACCTTGAATTCAAAATATTGTTTGAAACAAGAACCAGAAAGTGTCGGAAGAACTAGAAGAGCTAGTTAAACAACAATAAGTGAGAAATACTATAATATCATCAACAGAATCTTTAAAAGTACTAACTGTAACATTAGAAAGGTCATTAAAAAGGTGTATATCTGCTATGAATTCAACAAACAGTTTAAAGCTGAAGTAAACTTTTATTTAGAGCAAACTATCGAAGTAAAATATCAAATCAAGATAACAAAATCTCAGCTCGAGTGTCTCTATAAAGGTGGTTGACCGGCTATTACGTCATTAACGCACTGAAAAAAAATTCTTGCAAAAAAAACCATAATTGTATGGTAATGGTATTTCTAGTAATAAAATCAGAATACCAGGTACTGAAACCATTCAATTAGTAACCTTATTATTCGTTTTGATAACGGATTACTAGAATTTCTGGTATCTAAAATTATAGCTCTTTTTACCCGTACGTTTGGTAAGATTACAACTATGAAAAGTAAGTTTACCACCACAAATGGTTTTCCTACCATACGCTTTGTTTTTATACGAGAAGCATGGTTAACAAACCAAATTAATTTCCAGAAAGCATCGGTCTTTTACAATATGCTTGGTGATCAGATCATGTTGAGCGCAATGATACCAACCAAATACCACGGTATTAGCTGAAATTTTGATTACCAAGATACGTATGGTAAATACTAAATATCACTCAGCAAACATGGCGGTGCTGTGTTGCAGTCGTTTGTGGCAACTCGAAAGAAGTCATATAAGCAAACTAAACTAATTATACTAGTAGTATATTTTCCATTTTATTGAAAGTAGTATGAAAATGGAGCTCCGCGCGACATTTCCCGATGGATCCGGTACATTTCTTGCGAAATGAAATTTAAAATTTATAATAGAAATACGGTGATTACGCATGTGGTTTACGTAATCTTTTCTAGATGAAATGCAATCAGCCAAGATAACATTTATATTCGGATAGGTATTTACAAAAATTTAGAAATCTAATCTATGGATAGGTATTACAAACTTTGTGGTCCTAATGACATTGTTTTTATAAGGAGCAATTTTCTATGCATACACTCACTTATATACATGGATAACTTATGCTAGCCCAAGAAAATAATACATAAATATACTAACCATTGCTTTTCCAAGATGTCGCCCATAACGGTTGCGTTGAGTGCCTACTCTGGTGTCGGCTCGTCACATGACTGTGGTTCTAAAATACGACGCCCGTCGCCAATAGCCCTCGTGTAGCTCTAGTGCGACGATAATTCAAACTAAACTATACTTTTCCAAACTTTGATACAAGTTTTTGCTTGGATAGGCTTTAATGCATCCTTCAAATATGATTCCTTTTAAGGAATTTTGCATATTCATACTCAGCCATACCCACATCAGCAAAGATGCTGAGTAATGATATACTCAAAGGAGATGGGACAATTGATGTCAATATGTATTCAAAAAATTCGAATTCAATTTCATTTATTCTAAAAATACATTACATAAAACTTTAAAAGAGTACAGTATAGAAAGCCATTTGCTTCAGTCTAAGTTGGAAAAAAATAGACATTATTTTAACAATCTGAAAGTCACAGAACCGAAGACTCGATTTTTTTTCTTCGATGTAAAAAATACAGTAAACTTTCCGCATGTATACCAGATACTTTCAAGTATCCATTGTTTTCTGATAAGTTAGTATTTTTAGGTTTGAATTTGAATTTGTGCTTTAGCACTTTCCTTAATTTTGCTACTGGGCAACAAGTGCATAAATGTCATTGCACTTGGAAAAATGTGTTGAAATTTATGGTTTTGGTCAATTAAATTTTTTTTTCCAATTTTATACGTAACTATCCTGCATTGAAACTATGATATAACATCAAATGTTCCATAAAATAATATCCAAATAACACAGGACTACAAAAAAGTTTTTTTGGTGCCTTGGATTTTAGAACAGAATTTAAGTATATTTGGGGAGCTGTATGTAAATACGAAATGAGTTTTTCTATAGCAGCTAGCTCAACTTTTTTGATATTCGCTTTTTGTCTAAGAAATGCTCAAAATCAAAATTTTAGGTTTGAAAATTGTTTTTTAAGGGAATGATTCTTTCTTTTTTTTTACATTTTCAAATAGCAATATCGATTTAAATTACAGAAGAAAAGTTATTATATTTTGAAAATAATTTTTTAAAAAAATTATTATATTTTTAAAAATATTTTTTAAAAAAATTATATTTTGAAAAATATTTTTTAAAAAAATTATATTTTGAAAAATATTTTTTAAAAAAATTAGTTCGAGGCCGTTCCCAAATGAGACTGGAGAGCCCATTCGGTTAGGCGTACGCCTTGCACGCGAAAGGTCCCATGTTCGGGTCCAGGCATCGCCAAAAATAACTGCCGACCTATAAACTTCCCGTGCAGACAAAATTGTCCGGCGAATAGTAGTCCGTGTAGAGGCAGTGCTCGTTAAATATGCTTCTAAGTCCCAACGCTGCGTACGATATTGCCCTTAACGGTTGCTTTGGGTGCCTACTTATGTGTTGGCTCGTTACTTGGCTGTGGTTCTAAATGAAGACGCCCGTCGCCAATAGCCCTCGTGTAGCTCTAGTGCGACGATATTTCAAACTAACCCTTTTGAAATTACTGTTCAGAAGCCAAATGGACAAGTGCAGTCAAAAGGAAAAATCCTCCCAAACAAAACAAGACAATAAATTCTTCAATACCATTACTGAAATGATGATATCGTCCCCAAATTCTAATTAACGAAAGCCGATTGTAGGCGTCTAACAAGGGCGAGTGTAGGAGTTTTGATCTCTCCGCCCTCCAATGGCGAGCCCCGTTTCGTAGCTCCTCCCGCTTGGTCCCCGCCTCCCATTGTGGGCCGTGCTCCGTCATTCCCGACCAACTGCAGTCGGGCACTCTCGCGGCATGGGAGCACATCGGCCGACCATCGAAGCGACATCGTTAGCCGGTGGGCGAATATTTGGATGGTGTGTGTGTGATTGAACGACCTTTCTTTAGTTCCTAATAACCAAAACGTCAAGATGTGTTGACTGTGTCACTTCTCCGAAACGGACATTTGATATGCACCGTTTATGTTTCTTAAGTTCCTATTGTTCTAGATAAAAGTATGATCGGTATTTTTGCTTTGCCAAGTCACATTGTTTTCGAAACGCCCCGGTGAGAAGTTTTTGTTTTATGTTATTCTTTGAAAAAACATTGCGCGAATGTTTTTTAATGTGATACAGTTATATTTTATTTAAAATTTAAGCATCAATTTTATACGAATTTTTTACGTCAACGCTTTATTATTTTACATACAAATTGATTAATATAGAAACAAATGTGTTGATGCTTGATGAAGAAACCTTATAAAATAACAAGACGATTTAGTGACAAATTGCTTTGCATGTTTGAAGAAAGTGAATCAAACTGATTTCTTTCGGGAAAAATAACTGACTGTATACTTTGTTATGGAAGCAAAGTGGATGCCTTCTTTTTACAAACGCGTATCTTCATGACGTTTGAGTGACAACGTCCTCTTGTGCATCGTTTCTCCAGCATTGTTATTGGATGTCTTTCACGTCTGACATGGAGGACAACAGTCCTCCGCCCTCCCTCGTGGACGAGACTGCAGTGGGCTCTTCCTCCGACGAGCGCTCGTCGCCCCTCAAGGCCCCCTCATTGTCCTCAGAGGTCGACATCTCGTCCGACAAGGACGGTGAGGAGAGTTTCCAGCAGGCCCGACACTTGAGGCACCTCAAGGACGAGATCCGAACCGGCGACGACTACTTTCGTGCCCCGTCCTTGTCGTCGGAGATGGACATCTCGTCCGACAAAGACGAAGAAGAGCGCTTCCAGCAGGTCCGACACCTCCAGAAGACGAGTCACCCCTTCAAGAGGCACCGCACGAAGGACGGACCTCGTCCCGACGACGAGTACTTCCCGTCCCTCAAGGCCCCGTCCGACAGGGACGACGAGGCGCGCTTACCGCCGGTCCGGCATAAGAGGAGCCAGCAGCTCTTCAAGAGGGACGAGCCTCGTCCCGACGATGAGTACTTCCACACCCTCAAGGGGCACCGCAAGGATGAGCCTCGTCCCGACGACGAGTACTTCCAGCCCATCAAGAGGTTGCGGATGGAAAAACCCGAGCGTGCCCCGAGCCCCTCGAAGCCCCTCACCTCGTTCTTCATCAAGGACATCCTGAGCCCGGCCCTGACGAGGCCGTCCGTGACGAGCGAGCCTCTGATCGTGCGGCCGTGGGACTTGGGCGTGCGGCCGCGGTCCGCGGACGACGAGACCCGGTCCGAGGCGTCGTCCAGCAGCCCCGAGGGCGGGGTGAACGCTTCGCCCTTGGACGCTCTCTTCGAGATGACCAGCAAGGCCTTCGTCGGGCTGGATGCCGAAGAGAAATCTTCAGGTAAGACGGATTCACTTGCTTTCCGTTGGGCAATCGCATTCATTGAAATAACAATATTCATCATTTGATGACGAACAGTCAGCTTTATGTACGAAAGGCAAAGTAATGGGCCATTTAAACTGTTTTTCAATGAATGTGCGTTCAATATTGTGAAACATATCTCAATTACGAAATTTTGTAGTTAATGATATTTCTTTTAGAACTATTGTTTCGAAACAAAAATTTTTACCAAATTTGTAAGAATTACATGAAGCTTCTTAGCCTAATAGATTAATGGGAAAAGCACAAAATAACAGCAACTTGTGTTGTCGGAGTCTTTCTTCATCTTGGGATTCCAAACAATTAAGGGGACTCTGAGCGTACAACCTTCGAATAAGCTTGCCCCAGGATATAAGCAAAGTAGAGTCTCCCTATCCAACTGCTCATTTTTACTCAACATGACTTTAAAGTCGGCCCTCTCTTCTTACTTTGCGAATTGCAATACGTAACATACTTATAAAGTAAATCAATTAATATTGATGTATTTACTATAAGAGAATGTACCTCTATACATGCAATACTAACTTGAACTTTTTGAAGTGTGGGCTGTTTTCGAAGATTGGCCGATTGTATTTTCAATTTTGGTAAAATAATCTATTTCATTTGGGGTTATATTCAACAACTTTGAGAAAATGCAAATACTGATACTTTTAATTACTGATATTTAAGTTAATTGATATTAATCTTTACATATTAATATTGCTTATCCTCTCAGTAAAGCAATATTAATATGGATATATCAATATTATATTAATATTTTTCACTAGTATTTTTTCCTGGTATTCGTTAATTTCCTACGGCAACAAACAACAACCATTTGAAAACACTCTTAAGATAAAAAGTAGATTCTTAGTTTTTAGACGTCTTAGATCGTTTATTTATTTATATTTTTTTTGCCACCTAAAATGTTGTCAGTTAAATGTTTTGATCGTTACCCTTTTTCTTGTGGCTTACTAACGAGTTTTTCTTGCAATCATTTATAAGTATTTGGCTTCAATAAGATATAGCAATAATTTCAATCGAACACAGTATTATCTGGTTTCCAACAATTTCATTAATAAGTATAATGTTTCCTTGAAATTTCTAAAAAGGCCATTTTCAAAATATTGAATGTGAAATTGTCGAAAAAAAAGGCGTGTGGTACTTTTTTGTATCGATATCAGAACTTGTACTACAAACTACTATTATATACAGTATGAATTAAACAATTTAATAACAGTATGTATAAAAACTGCTATAACTTACAAAACCATTGAAATTTTGTTTTACAGCAAGTCTTCGTTTTATTTATCTCTTTTTACAAAAAATGTGTTTACACTCGTATTTATTATAACTAATTATATAATTTTTTTTATTAAAGTTCTAGTTTTAATCAGGAGAAAATTTTAAAATGGTAATGAAAAATGAAGTTTGAATTTGTAACATGCTCGCATCACTGCATAAGTTACCTTAACAGTAATTAAAAAATCTAAATAGTTATTATAAAAAATAGTAAAAAATATACTAAATAGTGTTATATGGTATTATCATGCTTAAAACCAAAATTTTGGTGAAATAGAACGTATCTTCGAAACTTTTTCTTGAATGAAATTAAACATGCGTAATCATTTGTTATAAATAATTTTTTGCAATGTGCAAACGACGTAATCTATATTTTATTCGACGATTCATTTTACATAAAAAAAATTTTATAAATAATTACGTGACTCTTCATAAATGAAATTAGTATTTTTAACCCCTATATTAGTAAGATAAGATTAAACATGCTGTTTTTTATACCAAAATTAAATTTTGTATTTAAAAATTGATGCTATGAAACTTTTACTTTTTTTTCTATTTATTTTTCTTTTGAAATATATTTTATAACACAGTGTCATAAAAAAATATAGTAGAAGTGTATTTTAAAATATTTATAATTTACTATTTCTTTGGTATTATTTTTTTAAATTCTCAGGTACATCGCAATATAAATGTAACCTTAAGTCTTATTAATTTTTAAAATGTATTATCTGTCTTGTCAATTTTTAAAATGCATTTTTAACACAAAATCGCGTCCATTGGTTTAGTTTTATCCACTTTGTAAAATTTTCAATCAAAAAAGCAATAAACGGTGGACGATAACAACAGAACCGCTATTGGTTACCATACAACCAAGTTACTCTAATATTTAATAGTAAAGTTATATTTTCTAAAATTTACCTGAAACCCGAAATAATTTTATTCAATACTAACAAAAAACTACTACTTTGTTTTCATAGCTTTAAAAAATAAATATCAGAAAAAAAGTGAGGTAGGAAACGTTCAACATACTTCAAAACACGTGTTTTGGGGGATTCTCTTTCCCCCTGCCTAAGGTCTTACTTTTTACTTAATCTTTTTTTTCGTGGGTCAAATTTCGCGTATGAGGGAGAAAGTGTTGAATCTGCAACTCAGCCTAATTGTAGACACACAAAACCTGAGCGTAGACGATCAAAATTAGTTCAGTGGGATAGGTTGGGAATTGTGCTGTTAATTTAAAATGTTCTGAACCTATTTAGTAAAGAGGTTCTTATACATTTATGCAGAGGAGGTGGAAATAAATGTGTATGTGTCGTTTCATTTTTGTTTTATTTATAGTTGTACAAATTGTAATAGTACTTTGAAACTGACTTTTAGATAAGATATCGTAAAATGTTATTGGTTAAGTGAAAGTTCAAATCGAAGTGATAATCTTTGGTAGTATTTCGCAAAGTACTGATTTATTCAGCCAAGTAGTATTGTTGAAACCGGAAGAATTATCCGTTTTTTAAATAAGCAAAAGAAAAAATCTACGCGTGTAGCTGTAAACATATGTTGTGAATGGACGAATTTTTTCGTTTGTTATTTTGTGGTTGATTTCAAAATGCGGAGTTGATGAAACGTACACTCTTAAAACAAAAGAGTGAAATTCACTCCTATAGGAGAAGTGCATTTTCGGCACGGAAAGGAGTGGAAATTAACTCAGACTGAGTTAAAACCGCTCGTTAGAGGTAGGACGCAGATTGTTTCTTTTTTCTTTTTCCCACTCCGAAAAGAGTGAATTCGCTCTATAGGAGAAGTGCATTTTCGCACGGAAAGGAGTGGAAATTAACCAATGAGTTAAACCGCTCGTTTGTTTAAGAGGATATTTGCGTAATCTAAATTGCATAATTTTATAATTTACGTCTTGAAAAAATTTCTTAGCTTAGTTTTGTTTTAATTATCAATCTGAGAGTTCATAATTAAACAGTTTCTACTAAGCTAAATTTGTAAATTTTTTTCATTGCAATCTATATTACTCGGATTTTTTTTATTAATGATCTATAAAAAAATTTAGTAATAGTATGTAAAAATAATTTAAAATTACTCATAAGAAAGAAATGATACTAGTTTATTTTGATAAGTTTTATCTAAAAATTAAAAATTGTGTTTAACCAAACCGTTTTTATCACATGAAAGCTAAAAAGTTTACTTTGGGATGCTTTTATTAACGGATATAGAAAAGGTTAGTTTTGTTGTAGATATGTATGCAATTTTGAAGAAATAATTTAAAAGAAGAGATTTTGCAAGGTTTAAATATTTGTTTGTCTAGCATAATTATAAGATGCATCTAAAATTCTTGGCCATTTCAGGTAAATTCTCTTACCTCTAGTATCTTTAAATCTGTGAACGATTTTTAAATTGAGAAAAGTAATCTGCCCACTTTTGAAACATTCATCAATGAGCTAATGTATATTTTCAAATCTATTTCTATTTATCTGTATTCGGAATTATTTTCAAATATAATATATACGTTAATATAATATATATGTATAATATATACGTTTATAATTAGATAGCTCAGGTAAAAAATATCACTGAAACAACTTTGTATCAAACTATATATTTAGTGTTTTCTACACTGTACAAACGTTACCTCCGTAGAATCTGTAGGAGCTTAACTATTTTCCGTTTTACGGAGTAACGATACACCTATTATTCAGTGTAACATTACTCCTTAAATTTAGTGTAATTTTACTCCGTGAAACCGTAAGCACTTGCTGCCACCGATTTTATGCAGTAAACTCCTTATTTGCGTAACGTAAACCCGTAAATTCGATGTAACGATACCATTTAGCTGGAGTAATGTTATTCCAAGGTTTTACAGTGTATATATGCATTTTAATAACTAACTCTTCATTTTCCAATAAAGACATTATTTATATTTTATATTTGAAATATAATTGTATACAGTTTCAAGTTTTTTTTTACATAATATAAATTTCCTACATTTAAACTACAAATATTTTAGTACATCAATTTTGATTTAGTTAAAAGTTTCTTATGAATTAGTTTAAAATTGTCGGAATTCAATGTTAGGGTGTGATGAAGTTAGCATGATTGATTAGGCATAATGGTAAATACATTTTTGAAAAATATTTCAAAGTATCAAATCAATTATGAGATTTTTCAACTTTTGTGAAAAAAAGTTTACAAATTCAAAAAGGTAAAATGGAAGTTGGCAAAAAAATAAGTAACCTAAATCATCATCGATCTTGAACGAATTTTTTGTTTCGGCAAATGTTTTTAGATACAAGTTTAACTTTAAAACGTCGGAATAAATATTGCAAGGATATTTTTTTTATTTAATTTGTATTGAATGTTTGTGCTTTTTGTATGAGTTAAGTATTTATATTAATTCTTAAAAAAAAATCAATTTCTTCACTCAACTGAATTTTGTATTCAGTTTTTAAATTTTAAGAAGAGACTTTATTCAAGTCAGACAGTAACAAAGTACTTGTATTTTAAGAAAATCCTTCTTTATAGATAAGTATACTAATTAGTCAATATAGTGAACAAATGGAAATTAGATAACAAAAAAATAGCTTCTGAAAAATATAATTTTCATAAAATAACATTTTCTCTACAAAACTCCTAATAGCGAACTTTTATTGTTTTAAAATTGTTTTAGTAGAAGATTTAGAAAGTAGCATAGTTTTAAGCATTTATTAATCTCAAGACCATTCAACGATGAAGTAAAAAGTCTTCTTTTAAAGTAAAAAGTAAGTAAAATTTTATCTATGATGCTTAGAGGAAGAACATGTTATTCGCCATTTCTTTAACAAAAATGTCAAAATAGTAACTTTTTATTGGGCAGGTTTTGAACTTTGGTTTGAATCTTACACTGTTTGCAGGAAAACATTTAACAGTATAATTATGCTTTAGCTTTTGCAACTAGACATGTCCTTTCACTAAGCCTTTGTATTTGTTATTGTGATGAATCAAGATATATGAAAACTTAATAATGACAACAATTTTGGAAAATATACCATATAAGTTAAAATCAAGTAATTTTTCTTTAACTATAAACTTAAGCCTCACTGACCAACGCTTATGATTATATTGAGGTAATGAATTATTTAGTAATTATTGAGTCATTTTCCGAAATTTGTCATAAGATTTTTAAGAAGTCCGATTCATTAAGTAAGTTTTATAAACAAGTGTTTTACATTTTTTTTTTATTGTTCATTTAAATTTTTATCTTGTCGTATTACAATTGTAGTTGATAAAAAAATATTTAGGAGTAAAAAACACAAACAAAACCGATAAATTAAGTCTATTCATAAAGGTTTTTAACATATTTTTGTTTTCTATTTCATTGTTATAATAAAACAAATACCTCGTTCATAAAGTAAAACCACAGTTTATTCAAATATTGGAGTTCAATAAGTAATCACTAACTTAACAAGTCTTAACTTTTGCAATGGGCAACTAAGGAATCAATTTTTAAGTCTCAATACTTTCAATTAAAAAATATATATAAGATAATTTCAATAATTGGCGAAACAGTGACGAAATAAACTGTATAAATTTGTTTGCATTTACAGAAAGGTATTACTTTTTCAACAAACAGAACAAAATCTTTAACCTCGATAACGTTTGGATTTGAAATTCAGACATTAAAGAATTATTATTTGAGAGTAGTGTTAACATAAGTTCATTATTTCAAAATTTGTTTTCTTTTCAGAGTCCAATAAAATAAGTTTTATGCAGTTGTGTAATGAAAAGGAGGAGTCTGAAATGTGTCATCGATATATTGTTTTGTTTTATAAAGTAATAAACACTCGGCATGTATTTTTCCAAATTTCAAATAAATACTTTAACGAAATGTTTATTGTGTAATTTTTTGGTACTTTTCGAGTAATTTTATCCGAAAAAGTGTTTTTTCTATTTATGAAATTAAAATTGCTTGCAAATCAATATAAATGTTTTGATTTTTCCTCTAAATTTGACGCTTTGTATAAAATGTTTAAATAAAAGCAATCCCTTTGCATGTACCAAATTTTAATTTATCAAAATACTATATCTAAAAAAATATCTGTTCAAATAAAAGCGTCCCAAAACTTAAAGGTTTCAATTTTATGAAATATTATCGTATTGAAGCACAATGACTTTATCCTGCCCATTTCTGCATTCATCAAAAATTGAAGAAGTCTTAGTTTAAATATGAAAACTTAAAACATGTTTCAAATATTATTTCAAGCAATTTTATTACTTAACAATCATTAACAAACAATTGTTTTGTGTCTTTGTACATCGTGAAATGAAATTTTGTCTGACTATGCAGGGGAAGAAATCGAATATTTTTAGCAATAGTATGTTATTAAATTTTGGAAAACCTAAAAATTAGCTAAGCTTTTGTTTAATACGTTAAATGTAATCTACAATTAAACATATCAATTACTATTCCAAAACATTAAATATGTAGTTTTTATTTTTATTTTTGGCAATACTATTTTTTGAATAAAATTATAAATAAAGTAATAGCCAATAAGACCGCATCAATGAATACCATCTACCATTTTTTTTTAATATATCTAAACTAAAACCGTTGCCATAACAACACATTATACTTATATAATAAAGGAATATAAATCATTCATTGTTAAAGATAGAATCAAATATCGTGAACCCGCCAGAATTATATAATTTTTTTTTCTCAAAAAATTAGGGTACTTTATAGTTTTAATTGTTTTATTTTATTTAGAAATTTGTTGCGTTTGGCGGAAATTTTAAATTTTGTTCTTTGCTTAGTGCTTAATTTCCTCTGTGTTTTAAAACATTAGTTTCTCGGAGTGTTATTTATGCCAGCTTTTATTTTATCATTAATTTGTTTTCCTTTTAAGTATTCTATATAACTATGGCGAAATATTGCTTTGTGCCGTCTATATAATTTTTTCTCAATAAAGCTACATTTTTGTTAATCTATTTAAAATGTGTTTTTATAGTGTACTTTGATTATTGTGTTTTATGATAAATGCGTGAAAGGAAATGCTGAGTTAAAACCTACTTTAACTTTTTATTTATATTTAGATATAAATTATCTATTGTTATATATAAAAGAAAGTCGTGTTAGTTACACAATTTATAACTCAAGAACGGCTGAACTGATTTGGCTGAAAATCGGTGGGGAGGTAGCTTAGAACCAGAAGAAGGACATAGAATACTTTTTATCACGTGGTTAATTGAAGTTGACAATTACACGAGGCGTAATTGGTTGGCCATAGGAATAGCGCATTGTAAGATTAGAATTTATACTTTTTATTTCAATTTAAAAGACATTTCAGCTCGTTCAGCGTGAAAGAAAATTAAGAAAAGAAAAAAAAGCACGTGGGTTTAATTTGCTAGATTGTTATTTGAATATCAGTATTTTATTTTATTTATTGATTTTAAATCTTTTGATTTTTTTTTATGGTGGATCAGATTTTCTCAACTAGATTTTAATTATGTTTCCGAATTTAATTTAATTGATGTTTACAAATGGTAAGAAATGAAAATATGAAGTAATATTTTCAGCATTAATAAGGAATTGGTACTTTATAAAACTTGTCTTTGAATGTCTTTTGTTTTCTGATGTTAAGATGGCTTAATGGCCGATTGAATTTTGGCATTGGCGGCTTTGGCGAAGTTGAAAATTTAACGTAGGGTAGCTATTCCCATCCAGTTGTATGGGTTAGGGTTAGTTTGAATTATCGTCGCACTAGAACTACAGTTGAGAGGGCTATTGGAAATGGGAGTCGTAATTTAGAACCACAGTCAAGTTACGAGCCGATACATGAGTAGGTACCCAATGCAACTTTTAAGGGCGACATCGTACGCAGCGTCGGGAATTTGGAGGATATTTAAAGTGCCCTTCCTCTACACGGGGTATTATTCGTCGGACATTTTTGGGCTGCACGAGCCGTTTATAGGTCGGCAGTTATTTTGGCGATGCCCGGACCTCAACCTGAGACCTACCGCATGCAAGGCGAAATTCTTTACCGACTGGGCTCCCCAGCCCTATCGAGTTTCATGAAATCTGAAGTGGAATGTTTACCACATTTGGGCAGTTTCGTTGCGCTAATCGTGAAATAGAAACAGACTATTATATCATAGCTATTCTGGCAATTTGAACAGGGGCCTATGGGAAAGCCCTCTAATTCCTGGAAGGGCCTGGATAAAATCAACCCCTCATATCAGAATGAGAGGAGATTATAATATCCTGATGGAATGGACCACACACACACAGTGGAGAGGATCTATTGGTATAAAATAAGTTTACATTAAAAAAAAAACTACTAATTAGGGTTATTAAGGGTACACCCGTGCTACGCCGGCTTTATAAAGCTAGTTAGCTTATAAAAAATTTATTGATACTTTTAAATGTTTTTTTTTTTAAATGTAGAAAACTATTAATGGCATCTTTTTGGACAAGGCTTTTCTGTGGGTAGATACTTAGATAAACACCCCCCCCCCCCCCTCTCCTCTAATTATTTAATAGGCACGATACTCCTTTTAAATCTCATCTGAAGCCAAAACGTGAAGGGCTAAAATGATCTCTTTTGCCAGAGCGTAATACTAATGAGCACCGCGATAAAGATCTTGCTCCTAGTTGAAACGCAAATAAGAGCGGTTTGTTTGAAATTGATGATCCAAGTGGTAAAGAACGTCGCCTTAAGATGAATTGTAGCGACTTTCTCTCATTAGAAGTTTCTAAATAGTTTCTTGTGCAATCGCCCCCTTTTTTTCTGAGGAAGATACACATCTACCTCATTAAAGCGAATTTTGTACTTTGCATGGGTTGGAATGGGTCCTGAATCATCAGCGAATGTCATTCTGATATGTACTAAGTGAAATATAGAGGGGATGGTGACTTGCTACCTTTGGTATTTAATTAAGAAAGATGCTTTTTACAGATTGGAATGATTCATTTGTGGATATGATCTTTTATTGAATAGGAAATAACGAAGACTTGATATGGAAACTCGAACTTATTCGTGGTTATAAGTATTTATTTAAGCCCAAGCTTTTACTAGAATGTTTTGTATTTGGCAGCGATTTTCTCTATTATTTTGAAGGCAGAAACACTTTAAAAAAAATATTGTTATGTCACAGACGATTTCTGGTAGCAAAATTGCCAGAAAATAGCTGTAATACTATGGACAAAATCTGTTGACAGAATTACCACGTAGGCAAGTAATATAAATTCTATCTGACACGAATATTTTCTCTATTGCTGGGTCCGTTGAAAGGCAAATGTCATGCCACAACCCGTATACGAACACTCGTCGACGGCATAGAAGCCAGGCATACGAACCTCTACACCACTGCGGCTATAGAAGTACTTCGTATTTATAAAAAAAATTGTAATCCAAGCAGGAAAAAAAAATCTGTTCTCAGCAGGTGCAAACTGTATGAGAGGTTGAATAATTGATCTGTTTACATAGAAAATATGTATTTTGACAAACTGAGATATAGTTTTACAGAAAACTGCAGTAGTTAAGAAAACAGAAATTTTCTGTAGGGAAATAACAGAAATATTCTGTTTTAACTAATATTTTACAGTGCATTTGTGAGCTTTTTCTCACCTCATGCACCTATTTCTTAACCCTTTAAGACCGAGCTATCACGATCGTGCGGGTATAAAAGAGAATGTTCAAGCTTTTAAAAAATATCGATACCGAAGCAGCTGACTTGTACCAGTCGCTATTTGTATAAAAAATGACTTTGTTTTTAAGGAGTTGCTGGCATTGATGCTGTTTAAGGTATGTTTTCAATAAAACTCTAAAATTTAGTCTCAAAAACTTAAATCAGCGCCATCTGATAGCCGGTCTTAAAGGGTTAAGTAATAATTCAAAATTTCATGCAATATTTAAAAAAAAATATCATTGCTTTTCATCATTTAAAGTAAGTTTAAGGTTGAAAGGTTCAATGGTATTCAACAACAGTTAATGTTACTTGGAATCAGTCCATTTCGGAATGTATAGCCAAGCACTGCACATTAATTACCAAATATAGGGGGAAGTGCTCAGCTTTGGGACGGTTGTACCTGGGGACAAGGGGAATAACTCGTTTTAGGGAAAACGAAAAAATCCTGTATTTTTAGTGGCAACACTACTAACAAAACTTTATATTCTCTTGTTAAAGAGGCGTGGCTGAAAGCTAACGCTGGCATAATAATCAGGATTTATTGATTTCACACTTCTTGAGTAACTTTTACAATCATTTTATATTTTGTATTACGTGTCGGTTTAATCTTCTTGACGGCTCTTGTTATTACTACTTAATAAGCCATATTTGAAGTTATTTTTAATTCTATTTATGTTTTTCAAAACTTAATTCTTTCGTGTATCAACGCGTTTCAAAAAATTACCTGATGTGCTGTTCCTTGGGACAGCATTTAGGTTGTACCCAGGGAAGTCCCTAGGTACAACCAATTTTTCTGCTGCACTGTTTTTTGTTGTGTATTGTACCTACTACTGTTTCTTAGATTTCTCAAATGTCCTCAAGTTCCGATCACACTGAGAAAAAAATACTGTAAACATACAAAAAATGTTTTTGTAACGTTACAGAAATAACCAATTTTACAAAAAAAGTTTTTGTAATTCTGAACAGAAATCTTCATTTCTACAGTTACAGGAAATGTTCTAGTATTCGCAATTTTTTTCAACCAATCATCTTCGACTTGAAGTTGCGCGCGCATCGCTTCTAAAGTTTTGTTTGTGATCTGGATCAATTCATCGCCATTTAAAAATGAAATAACGTTTTAAATTTGATACAGGTATAAAATATAGGTGAGTAACTTTTATTTCTTTCTATTATACTATTTACAATTCTTATTTTTGTATTCGGCATTGTTCCGATTGTTTAATGTTTTATGTTCATGAACATTTCGTTAACATGTAATGAAGCCGACCCGGTGGCGCAACGGTTAGGGAACTAGCCTTTGGAGCTTCTGTGTTCGGGTTCGAATCCCGGTAAGGCATGGATGTTTGTGTTTGTCAATAAATGTTGTTATTTATCTGTGGTGTTTGTGTCGTCTCTTTCTTTGTGTGTCTCTTGTGCCTGTGTCATTTGTGGGGTTGAGTACAATAGACCTGAGGTCGCAGTGCTCGGCGAACTTGCCCCCCACCAAGAAAGTTATAACATATAATGAAAATTGTTCTGTTTTGCTAGAAAATAATAATAATAATAATAATATACATACAAAAGTCTTGTAAAATTACAAAAACATTACATGTATAGCATACATAAAAAAGTCTTGTAAATATACAAGATATATATAGGTAATGTTAACACAAATATATTAAGTGTTTTTACAGTACTATTTTTAGTAGTTATTTACTAGAAATTTTCTAGGAAAAGTTTTTTACAAAAGTTTTTTTTGTTATGGTTACAGATTTTTTTTCACAGTGCAGAGGCCAAAGTCCTGCTCTTCTGTATCTCTCAAAGAAATTTGACCACTTCCAACACACATTCTACGAAAACAAACCAAGAGAGGCAGACCTAAAGGGAAATCTCTTATTTTAACCAATGATACAGAAGAAGACGAACCGAAAAGGATTAAAAGCAAAAAGTCTGCTCTAAGTAAAAAGAAAGAAAAGTACATTTGAAGGATGTTGAATGCGGGAACTTAATTGAAACAGATATGTTTGAAAATGATTTGGAAATAAATTTTGCAGAATGAATCAACAAATAATGATGAACTTCAAATAGAGGACTTTGTTTTATTGAGGTTTCTTGGGAAAACAGCTGTCAAATATAACGTGATAAAATATTATTGAAGTACATGGTAATGAATTTATTGTGGAATACCTCAAAAATATTGAAAATTCGAATAAATTTACTAAAACTGAAAAAGGATGCTGAAAAATTTGAAGTTGATAGAGATGATATAGTTCTAAAACTGCTAGCACCAAATGTTGTTGGCCAAGTCACAAGCCTTAGACAGCAGTTATCCTTTCCTATGTCTTTTGATGGTTATAATCTTGGGTAAATTTATTTTTTTTTTCGCTTATAACTTATTTTGCAAGTTTTCAAATAATGTTATTGAAAAATAAAGTTATTATTTAAAATTACAGCAAACGTACTCTATTTCATATTCTTGATAATTACGGACATTTATTAAATTTGTTTATAAAAAAAATATTTGGAAGGAGTATTCGTCAATCGTATAAAATGTATTCGGAAAAACTTTTCGAATTAAGAAAATTTAAAAGTTCGATATTGTTTAAAAGAAAGCAAAGATGTCACTCTATACAAAGTCAAAAAATGTAATTGACTTCTTATTTGTACGACATAATTGTGTTCTAGCCAATTTTGAACACTGTCCTCGGGTACATCATGCCTTGTCCACTGGTACATTGCATTCGTCCCCAGGTACATCCCTGAAGTCGTACCTGAGGACAGTGGATGTACCTGAAGACATCGTACCTGTGGGGTTAAATAGTAAAGAAAAAAATCTTTCAAAAATATCTTAGTATAGCCAAGATTTTGTCAAAAGAGAATACCTAAAAACATTTAAATAATCGGTTTATAAAAAAAATATTAAAATTAAACATCTAAATCTGTCCCAAACCTCAGCACTTCCCCCTATAGCACAGCACCACACATCTGAATATTTTCGAGCAAAAAGAAGCCCTTTCCTTCGATCCCGTTGTCATTGGGCTGGTGATCCCCATCTTAAAATAGCCCTAAAAGCATTGTCATTGGGTATGCCGCTCAGCAGTATCCGCAGTCCTTATCAGTATCCTAGTGCAATTAGCGTTGCCTAACGAAGCCAGAAGAGACAGGTCTATTTAGAGACCGCTTCCCGTACGAGGCGATCGGGTTTCGAACTCGTACGAATCGTCATCAACTCATTTGTCATACCTGTTTATGCACTGTAAAAGACTGTTGGAAAACAGAATTTTTCTGTTATTTTCCTACAGAAAATTTCTGTTTTTAAAAATTACTGAAATTGACTGCAAAATTACATCTTGATTGTCAAGACACATTTTCTCTGTAAACAGATACAATCTGTTACCATACTGTTTACCTATTGCGCCTGTTGAGAATAGATTTTTGCTGTTTTGATTGTGAAAGGAAAATTAGGAACATACATCCATGACCGCTATAAAAATTCTGTCAATATTTCCCCCCATAGATTTACGAATATTTCTGGAAACTTTGATACCAGAAACTTTCTATGATATTACAGGATTTTTTTTCAGTGAGTGGTAGAAATTGGAGAGAGCTTATTCTATATGAAGCACGATTCGTATTTGATTTCTGACCTTTCTGGTTAAAATTTTGAGAAATCTCGGAAATGTGTTGGAAATTTGCTCTTCCCCCTTTAAAAAGGATTTTATTTTATTGACTGGCCTTAATTTTTTAGTTTTTCTTAACTATTGTATTTTATCAATTATTGCTGTTTTCATAATGTATTCACACTCTCAAAGCTCTCTATTTCTGTACTTATAGAAGAAATAATCTTATAAAAATGCGATCTTATTTCATTACTTACCTTAATTTTGGCGGTTGTCTGTCTATATTTAAACAAAGAAAAACAATTTGCTTTAAAGAATCCCTTTTTAATTGTTAATGAGCATTAGGCTTTTAGAATAGGGTTATTTACTTTGGGATATTGGAGTACTTTATCCTACATCGACTATTTTTTTTCATTAATCTAGAAAAAATTTCAGCGCCAAAAAGTTTTTAAATGTATTTAAATTTTTAATTAGTTAAACATCAAAAACGTGTATGATCCTTTTTTTATTAAATAAGCGATTTTTGTCCATATAAATTCAATTGATTAATTTAAAGGATTGTTCCATTATGATAAGACGAATCGTTTATTTATATTTGGGTGCACAACAAAATAATTTAATTATGACAAGACTTAATTAAATAATAGTTATATGATTTAAAATTTGGTGCTAACTTTCCTGTAGGTATGCTAAATAATTCTATGATGAAGTAATAAATAAAATTATATGATTAAAATTTAGTTCAAAGAAAACGACAAATATTTTCAAAATACAGTTAAGTCTCTGTTAATTACTCTTTACTTGAATTAAATGTCCTCATTTTGTTTGATTAAAAAATAGTTATTTTCTTAGCTGGTTTGGCAGCATTAGCATTACCAACCTTAATTTCTAAAAGATTCGTATTATCATCGTGACTTATCACGTAGAAAATGAAGTATATTTTAATTTATTTTTGTTTAACAAACTATTACTCAACGTTTGAAGTGATGAACAATTTATTAACTGTGCAAGAAGCCTCATTTAACAATTGAGTTTATGTTTATATGCTTTATTCAAAGTAAAACAATTATGACTTGCAAATTCAAAAGAAGTTTTACCTAAGAATAATTTCAAGTTAATTTATAGAATATATAAATCTAAGTTTTGTCAATTGTATAAGGAAGAAGCCAAAATATAGAGCGATATAGTCATACATTTTCCTTGCTGTACCTATGCTTTTGTATTAGTACAATTCTTTATATCACCTAAGATAAAGTACGTTTAAGTTGTTTTTTTAACAAAAATGGAGGTTATTGAGAATGAAAAATCCCTTAATAAAAGAAAATCTAGCTAATACGAGAAATTGAATGATTTCATCAGACATATTGGGTCACTGATTTTCTTTTTTTAATTAAATTACATTGAATAGGTAGCTGTTTTATAATTAATTCTTCATTTTCAAATAGTGATAAAACGCGGAAATAGAAGGTTTTACGTCTAAGATAATTGAACTTTATTGCGTAGTGCAATTGTTGATTTTTTTTTGTAATCAGCATTTTTATTTTTTAGGAACCTAAATATTTATTATTTAGTGAGTCAGTAATAAATGTTAGTCAGTAATAATGATTTTATATGCTTTTTAATTTGCTGTTTTATTTATTTTTTAACCTAAATAGATAGATGATTAATTAAAAGGCGTGGGAGTTTCTTTTTTAAAATTTATTATCCAAAACTATTACATTATTTTAATTTAAATTAAAAGCTCAAGTGTGTCAATGTTCAATAGTTTTTACAAAATCATTTTCTGGTTTTTCATTAAACATTTCTTTGGATATTTATGAGAAAGTGTTGAAATTGTTGGTGTGAAGTTTTATTTTTATTTCAAAACTTCGATTATCTAAGAGATTCTAAAATCAATGTAAAATGTTGTTTGTTATAAATTTAATAGTTAAAAAAATATAAATGAGTTATTTTGTAATATAAAAAAAATTCTTAAATAACATAACTCGTTGGGTTTTTTGAAACTCGAACTGATTCCATTATATTATATTGGATACTATAAGATGGTTAAAAATGAAGCGACAAATTTGTTATTTTTAGTGAAAAGTGCGATATCATAAATTACATGGAACCTTCTCAAATTTTAGATATTATTTTTAATAAGAAAAATTTCCACACATGCATTTTTAAAAATCAAAGCGTACTGTAAAGTACTTTATTTATTTTTAATATAGCGTATCTTCTAATTTATTCCAAATTGATGTATTTTATCGTTTGGTTAACTTTCTAACAAAAATTCAATTTGCTAATGTGAGAATACTAAACAATAAGCTTTTTTCGACGGAACACATCCAGCAATATGAATTAAGCGCAAATGGTTGATTCCACGAAAATGCGCCATCGACATCGTTTTTTAAATCCCAACTAAATTATTATTTTTTTGTTCCAAGCTATAGAAAATAAGTCCAATTTTATGAAAATAACAAGATATAATAATGTAAATGCATAAATAATTTTATGTAGTTAATAATTGTGAGACTAACTTTGAAACCGGAAATCTGTCATTTTTATCCTTAGTTTGATGTCGTTTAAAGTATTTAAATACTAATATATTTTCGAAAACAAAATTATTTTTTTAAAGAATAGATCAATTTTTGCATAATAACACAAAAAAATATTGAAATCCTTTTAATTATTTTGCTATTTACCCTAAACTTAGTGTTAGTCTCCATGTCATGTCTGTCACGAAAAACATGGATTTTTTTATTTTAAACAAAATCTGCTGGGCAAAAATTATTGACACTTTATTTTCTCTTTTTATATCTCAAAATAAACTATCCGTAAAAAATTTGAAAAATTAATTTAAAATTTGAGTGAAATATAGAACATCAAAATTTGTCATGTCTGTCACGTTTGGGAGGGTTTCACGTTTGGGCTGTCACAATTAGTTCTTCATTACCATAATACACATAATTAATCGTTTCACGGTCACTATCACCTGTGTGTATGTATTCATTGACAAAGCAGTAAATAAATCATTTTATTGAGTTGAGTTGCAAAGATATGTGCTGTTGCCATCTATACTAAATTATAAATAATAATAAGAGGAAGCTGTAGTTCGAAACAAAAGCGGGAATTTTTAATGATGTTTTAACTTTATTGAAGAAATAACTTCTATACTTCTTGTTCCAGGTTAAACATATACAATCTACAGTTTTCACTAATTTAAAGCAAAATTTTCTAAACGGGAAACTTCCGATACAAACATACTTCAGCGAGAACTATTCCCATATTAAGCAGGATAAAATTCATTTTGTGCATTGGCAGAATACTTCATCTACCATGTAATAAAGTACAGCTGGGAAAAAAAGTAAACACTAGTTTTTCGACGAGGATGTGATCGGGCCTTTGTTGTAATCAAATCTAGTTAAACTGCACAAAATGATAAGGGCGTCTCATATAAAAATGTACCACTAAAATTAATGAAACACCTTATATATTTCAATTAGACAATATTTTACACGGAAATCAAGTTTTTGTTTTGAGATTTTATAAGAGCGCAAAGTTAGGGCCGTATGTTAAATGAGTTCACTAAAACTATCCCATCATAAATAAAGAAATAACGAATTTTTGATTAATATAATAAAAACAAATCATACACTATTGTTATTTACAATTATTATTTTATATTAATTAATTAAAAAATTATGATGAAACCCAATATTTTACAAAACATTAGAATGATTTAGAATCCCAATTTTTTTTACCAAATTTGCGAGTATCACAAAATACTTTCAATTCTTTAGGACTGTAAAATTACATATGTGAACATTGAATCGAATAGGCCTTGAAAAGAGAAAATCTTAACAATGAAATTCTGATGTATCACACAACAGTCTTAAATTGTTAATGATATTTCATTGTTTTGGCTTAATAACGTTAAGCTAACGATTGCTATTAATATGAGAATTATTATATAAGCAATGCGAAGCCGAAACTTGTACATAATTAAATTATATGAGTAACTACATTATTTATTATATTTTAAGCACAATTAAACTATCGATTAATAATAAGTCATACTTTAAGTTCATCTCTAGAATACTACGTTAAATTGATTTTTTCAAAGTAGTAGGCCTTCTAATATTTCATCTATGTATATTAATTCGGCTTATTATCTTTTACTCTTACTCGTAAATATGTTTAAATCAGTCAATAAAATTTGTTCATCTAGCTCTGCTTATTCATCTTTTATTTAACATTTGACGATGGCTATTTTAGAAATCTACTACACAACTTTAGGAATTGATCCAAGTTTTACGAAATTAAATATTAAATTTTCGTTTTGATTAAATTAGATTTGTTGAAATCATATACACACAGGAACTAATGTATTGCGCCTATATATGATAAAAAATTCTATTATTCTTTATAATTGTTTTTGATTAATAACAAAAAATAACAATGTCATTATGGCAGAGATTTTCATAAAAACAGTCTTCTATCTAAATAATAAAACACAATCTGCAATTGGGAGTAATTACTTTATATTTGGGGAAGAACTAAATTGTTTTTTTAATCGCACAAACGTCAAGTTAGGTCATGTAAATAATTTAAGTTTCTAATATAAAAGCAAACAGATTAAAAATAAAAATGATTTTCTCAAATTGTAAACTTTTTGAGTCAAATAACATATTATAAAAATACAATTGATTCCAATTATGTTTGGGGTGGAAATTGAATTTTTCAACATCGCGCTACGGCATGAGGAGAAAATCAACATTGAAGCTAGCGACGAAAACGAGCTTCCGGTGTCTCAACCGGAAGTTAACTTGGTAGTTTTTGGGGGTAACCAATCAGAGGAAGGTAGGGTTTGTTTGCAAACTTTAAACCCTCTATAGTACAATGGTACAGCTGTGGACAAAAAAAAGTAAACACTAGGATTATTTCGGACGTTAGGCATGCTATGGAATCGGACCTTTTTGACTTTGTGAACATATAACATTCTGAGTTAAATTCATGACACAAAATTTGCATAAGGGGCCGTCTTCATATTAAAAATGTTACCAACTTCAAAATTTTGAATAGAAACACCCCTTTTTGAGTCCATATTTCAAATTTATGACATATTTTAACACGAAATACCAAGTTTTGTTAGTTTTTGAGCATTATTAGTGGAGTTAGAGACGTGCAAAGTTTAGGGGCCGTAATGTTAAATGAGTTGCACATAAAAAACTATCCCACTCTATAAATAATTAAGATAATGAAACGAATTTTTTACTGAATAATAATTATAATAACCCAAACAAAATGCATACACTATTGGTGTATTTAAAACAAATTTTTATCTTTTTTAATAATTATTATATTTAAATTTTTTAAAAAATTATGAATTGAAACCCCTTAATATTTTTACAGAAATGAATTTAAAACATGAAGTTTAAGCGAAATCCCAATTTTTAAAATTTTTTATCCATAATTTGCTGAGTAAATCACAAAATACTTTTTAATTACCCTTTAGGGGACTGTATATAAGATTATAATATGTGAACTTGATAAACAAATACGGCCTTGCAAAAAGAAGAAAACATTAAACCAACGACCTTGAAAATTCTGATGTATCACACAACAGGTGCCTTTAAGGTTGATTAATGATATTTCATTTGGTTTTGGCTTAAATAACGTCCCACTAGAGCTACACGAGGGCTATTAAATATTGAGATATATATATATATGCAACTGCCGAAGGGCCAGAAAAGCTCTGAGTGAACATAAGTTAAATCTGTATTTGGAGTGAGTAACGTTAACCAAATTATTTATTATATTTTAAGCAAAATATAAACTATCGAATTATAAGCTTAATGTCTATCTCTTTCATAGTCATCTCTAGAATAGCTACGTTTAAATTGATTACTTTAATAGTAGTAGGCCTTCTAATATTTCATCTATTATTATTATTCGCTTTTATTTATTCTTTTTACTCTTTACTCGTAAATATTGTTTTAAAATCGATGTTCAATAAAAATATTTGTTCATCTAGCTCTGCTTTATTCATCTTTTATTTAAACATTGAAGCGATGCGCGGTATTTTTAGGAAAAATCTACTACACAACTTTTAGGAAATTGAATCCAAGTTTTACGAAATTAAATATTAAATTTTTTCGTTTTGTATTTAAATTAGATTTTTGCTTCAGGCAAATCATATACACACAGGAACTAATGTATTGCGCCTATATATCCGAAAAAAAATTCTATTCATCTTTTAAAATGTTTTTTATTAAATTTCAATGCATGCATCTCCAATTAATTTTTTTCCAATGGGGCTGCAATATTAGCGGTCAAGCCTTTGCAGACTCGGCATGTTCCACAGAACTGAAAGCCATTTTTTAAAATATTTTTTCAGTGTCTTGTGTTAAAGTCAACTTACTTCGTATATTTAAACAAATGTTTATAATTTTTATTTATTTTTTAGTAAGAAAGTATATTAGTTACTTAACGTCACATAGGATTGCTTAAAAATGAACTCACAATAAATTTAATGTTTTCTAAATAGCGCGTATATGCGCACGCGCTATTTTTTTCTTTTTTAAATCACTTATATATTTTTAAACTTCATCACCGAATATTTTTAATGGAGGATTATGGTAAGAATCTTTATAATTAACCCAACTTTAAGAGGCAAACTCTTGAATATAATTATACGGATGCAATGCTTTTTTTAAAATAATCAACTATGGTAAGTGCTCAGTATATTTTTAAAAACATAACTATAGGCTTTTGTGGCATTTCCATGCTTTATTTTTTTTTAATTACAAAATGAAATTTTTATTTTACAGTAACAAACGATTTTTCGCATTTCAAACTATTATCGTCTGCTCGTCTATTTTGAACGCGCTAAAAGTGTTTAAAAATATTCCATCGTTATGAAAATATTATAAAATACTAGTTAGATATAAATATCTTTGAATCCAATTCATAAAATAAAATCTGTTAATAACTAGTAAAATAATTGAAAATACGTACCAATAATAATTTCTTTACTTTTTTAAAGATAATTTATAGTTTATTCTGTCATTCTTAATTCAAAAATTCAAATTAATATTTTTATTTTTGATTAGAATTAAATTAAGTTTGAATTTTTAATAAATTATGGATCAGAAAACATTCTTTAAAAAAACTAAATCACACGTCCGTCTCTCTCAAATATATAAACTAAAATTTAACTACAACTTTCAGCATGCCAACGAATGATTAATATTCAATAATAAATAAAAAAAATTACAAAAAATTGTATCTTTATAAACAAGTCTACCAACAAAACATATACCTAAATTTAAAACATATCGTGGCTCTCATGAAAAAAAATATATATTGTTGTCTCGTTACTCAATGGCGCCCAAGTATAGAAATCCTTGTCATACACAAAAAAATTTAAACTTTAATAAATAAACTTAAAATGTTACCTATAGAGTTGAAAAAAATTGCAAAAAGGGGGGAAAAATTACTTCATCACCATTAACTTTTGAACCCTTGCAGGGCTGCTCAACATATTCTACCTTATATTTCAATATTTCGCTTTTCCCCCCGGACGAACCTATAGACTACGCTTGCGATTTTAGAGATGGTCCCCCAAAGGACATCAAGTGATTCGATTACATAACTCGTCAAATATTCATCCAAATGTAACAAAAACTTAGACTTAAGGGTTTTCGAGGGTGCTTAACATTTCTAAGTTATTAAAATTGGGTGTTGCTATTGGAAATTTTAAAGTTTGTAACATTTTTAATATGAAGACGGACCCTTATGCAAATTTTGTGTCATGCAATGAACTCAGAATGTTATTTATTCACAAAGTCAAAAAGGTCCGATTCCTTATGATGACTAACGGCCGAAATAATCCTAGTGTTTACTTTTTTTTGTCCACAGCTGTACATTACTTTAATAGTTATTATGCTGTTATTGTGATCAACAATTTAGTCATTACGAAAATTTAGGGCAATTCAGGTCAACATTTTAAACAAAAATACACAGTATTTTCAATGGCATAGTAAGCTTTCAACAGTCTGGCATTTCTCAGGAATGGCAAACGAAGGCTCATCACATGGCAAAGGATGTGTTAAAGGCATTGGTGAGACTATTAAGTGTCAAGTCGTAGAGGCTACTCGAGCCAGAAGAATAAATTGTAGAACACTATGTGAGTTTGCTGAAGCTTTGAGAAAAATTTGTACTGGATTTAATGTCCAGTATCAATCCCCCCCCTCCCCCCATAAAAAATACATACAAAAAAAAAATTGGCAAGAAATTAAAACAATTCCTGGTACAAGAAACTCGCATTGTTTCTGATCATGTGCGTTGGCAAAATATTTTATAGTCTGACTTCAGAGTCAAAAATGGACACTCTTTTCAATTTCAATACAGATTGAATGTATCGAAAACTACCTTTTGCAAAATTCAACAGCTCATAGTTTGCAATATGACCAATGGGTGAACATGAAACACGATGAGGCTTTTCATGGCATGATAACAGAAATCGTACGGAACCAGAACAAGTAAAATATTTAGTACCAACTAAAATTAAAGAGATGTTCAGTTTTGAATCCATAGATCATGTAGTCTGGTATGAGAAGGAGTAAATACTAGAAAATATTACAGCTCCCACACTAGTATATTACACGGGATTTAATGAATTTTAAGTATTTCTTTAATAATTTATTAGGAGCCACATAACATAATACACCTATGTTACAACATAATGTTAGATTCAAGTTGTTTTTGAAAAGTAAAGTGATATTTGAGAATAAATACTTAAGTTTATAGAAAATTGTACACGTGTCATGTCTGTCACGAAACGTTGTCCTGTCTGTCACGCTAATAAATATTTTATAATATTTTACTATTTATAAATTTCTTTTTTTTTCTTTCTGCTTGGCATATCAGAATCTTATATTGATTCCCTAAAAGTTCTAGACTTGACAAGCATACCAATTAAGAGCAAATGGTAATAATATATGGTCACTTAAAATCTGTGTCTCAATTTTGTCATGTCTGTCACGGCATGTTTTAAACCAAGTAATTAAAAGTATTTTCACTTTAATTAAAAGTTTAGTATTTTTTATAATTAACACCTCTATGTGCATCTCCCCATAGCAATTTTTTACCAATCAACTAATACTTAGTGCTTAAAAAGGGGCAAAAAAGTTGTCTAATTTCATGTCTGTCACGAATGGAATTAGCCAAATACGATCTTGATAACTTATAAGTATTTTTTTTATAAATCCTTGCATATACTTATGTTACGTTTTTTTTAGGTTTATTTATATTCAAACAAAAAAAATCAATTTTGTTTTAAAGAAAGTCTTTGCATATTTTCTGATTGAAAATCTCCTTATTTATTAAAAAAAATATATATTTAAACAATTAATTGGTGTAACTTACAGATAACACATTTATTGAAATATGGCTGTAACTGTGTACCTTACTAGGCAAAGGTTCATTGTCAAATGATATAATATCGGACAATGGTCATTTTCCATACAATGATGTGAGGGGTGACTGTCATCCATATTTTATATCTACATATACTCTAAATAATTCTTAGACTTTAGAGTTTAGACCCATTCTAAAACTTTTATTGAAAAGTACTTTTTTTCTCGCCGCTATACTTTTTAACTACCACACCTAGTTATTTCGAAACCACATCTTTTATTCAAATACAAAAGTTGTCGACCAACAACAGGCCAGAAGCCCAGCAAGATTGGTCCAAAATATTTCTAATTCTTTAGTAGTCACCAATAACTTTCGCTATTCTTCTTGAAATCTTCTACTCTCATCGAATACACAACATAATTAAAGCATTCCACTCATTGATAACTCTATTGTAAAAATAATAATGCATATAATAAAATAAAAATTATTATAAGTAGGTAAAATTTGAACTAGATACAATTTCAGATATATACACTCAGAAATGAATACTCAAAAACGACGAAATTTTCCTTCGTTTCGACGAAGCCGTTTACTGGCAAATGCTCCGAGTTTTCCTTTCCTCAAAGGAAATTTGATTCGTCATTTTTTTTATGAGGATTCGAATTTCGTCAAATCTAAGAAAATATTTCGTCATTCTAGTTTCGTTAAATTGAGGATTATTATTGTTCATTTGAGAGTTTAGCATCGTCATTTTTGAACATATATATTTTGTTGTTTGGACAACTCTAGTTACGTCTTATTCGGTCTAGTTTCATCATATTTGAGCAGATGCATTTTTCTAAAAACTTTTTAGGATGTTTTATAGGATTTTACTACATCATTTTGTTATTAGTATTTTTCACCCAAAATGTAAAAAAAAAGGTTATAATTATTTTCTACAGTTGTGTTTTTTTACGGACTCAAATCCATCGATGTAAAGCTTTTGAAATATTTAAGGCATTTTATTTAATACAAAATTGTCTATATGCATGTAAATCTATAATATCTAATGTTTATAAAATATTAAAAAGATTCACAGTGTATTTCGGAACCAAAATTTGCTTCGAATATAAATTATACATTTTATTACATTCAAATACACTTTTAAATTGTTCATTTATTTTTACAGCAAACTAACATACAGCATTATATAAATCTTTATATTTACTTATCAATATAAACACAAGTTTCGAATTTTTTTACATACATATTAATTATATAATGACGGTGCCGGTGGGCTGGGAACTGCTGGGCAGGCTGGCACTTTATGTTGTACTTCACAAACTTCTGCGTAGTTACCTGCTTCAAACGTCAGTACTTCAGTCGTATCATTACAGCAGTTTTGTCTTCTAAAAAATATGAAACATTTAAATATATTCTTCATAACTTAATTGGGCCAATCCTTATAAAGGTGTCTAAAAACATAAAAAACAGCTAAAACAACAAATATAGGATTTGTTCAACCTAAAATTTTAAGTGGAATTTTAACACATCAAATTTACTGAAATTTAAATTTTAAGACTTTTTTGGGGTGGAGGGGGTGGAACAGTTTTCTTAGTTATGCATTTAAACAATAAAATAGTACACAAAATTCCAGATGGATAATTTTCTCAAATATAAATTTCAGAAAGAACTTTTTTTAAAAAAAATAATTCTGTTTAAAAAGTTAGGCTTATTTTGAATTTTATAGCTTCAAATTTAATCTTGCTTTTAAATATTTCAATTAGAGATCCAAATCCCTATTCCTGAAGCTTGGAATCAACATAGTCCATGGCATAAAACTGTATAAAATATACTGTACTAAATCGATTTTAGTTATTTTTTCGAATTAATCTCCTACATCTCTATCCAATATTTCTTTATTTTTTTTTGAAACTCATAAAAATTATGTTGAAAGACGCGAAATCGAAACTCAAAATATTGGTTACACATGTTTAAAATCTAAAAACAATAATAAATTCTAAGCAGTGGAACCTGGTTAAGGAAGTTGTTGCCTCGTAATTCCAAACACTAATGTCCAATGCATCAACTAGTGTAATCGAGGAAATTTACGGTAAATATGTGCTGGAAATAGTAGAAAAAATCCTCATCACGGATGGGCCCGAGTACACAGGGCCAGACGTGCTCGTTAAATCTGTGGAGTCCAAAGTCCCGACGGCGTTAGCGTACGATGTCGCTCGAAGTTCCGTTGGGTGCCCACTCAGGTGTCGACCTCGTCACTTGACCAGGGTTCTAAATTACGAGGCGTTATTGGCTGTGTTAAAGCTCCTGAAGGAGGCTAGAAATAGACAGCCGGAAACGATTACCTTACCTTACCTTACCGTAAATATTCTCAAGTAGCCCTGGATGAAAAACACTTAAAAACTTTCCTAATTATCGTTTTCACAATAAAAAAAAAGTATACTATTATTGGACACATTGGATCACCGGAATCAATTTGCCCAACATAGAACGGACCAGCAGTATACCTAATAAGCTACGTCTTTTCAACAGTATTAACACAGAACACACATAAAAATATAAAATTGATTAAAGAGCAAAACAAACATACAAGCACATAATAGAGTTGTCAATAAATTGAAATGCATTTTAAATAAATAACTTTTTTTGCGAATCGTTACAATTTAATCGTATTTTTTTTAAAATCGTATTTTCTGGTTTGTGTGCTTAATCAGAACCCGTACCCGGTACAGTGCGCAGACTGTTAGCTTAATGGGCTGCGATCAAGCCCACTTGGCCACCTCGGCTCTAGGCTTCGATCAGTGGTTGCGTTCAAACAAACCGCTAAGTTCCAATCCCAGAATGCAACTGTATGAAATGCATTCTGTGTTTCCTCAAAATCAATATACAGAATCGTCAAGTCAAGATGGTTAGAGTAAGGATTCGCGTTTCCTCAAAAGTCACGTGATAGTTTGACGAACACAGTCTACAAAAACAATGAAATGAGGCTTGAGGATTGATGAATCGTCAAAAGTGGAAGTATTATTTCTGGGAGTGTACAGCTGAGGAAAAAAAAAACGATCCACCCTTCGTTTTTCGGCTGCTATTGGTCAAGGAATTTTGTGAAAGGTGTCATTTTTCAGGAAATAGCGTAAGGAATTGAGAACTGGCAACCAAAATTGTATAAGGGGTCGTCTACATATTAAAATGAGTACCAACTTTGAAAATTCCAATAGCAACACCCAATTATTTTTATATAAAAATGTTTATCATCTTCAAAATACACCAGGTCCAAAAGAAAATTTATTTATTTGCATTATTTGTTGAGATATAAGCATTCAAAGTTGAACGCCCATAATGTTAAAAGAGTTTCACAAACTTTTATTCATACCTCCACAAATAAAATGAATTAAACCTTTTTTTTTTTGATTAAATACTTCTCAATTTTCCAAAAACAAATTGCACAAGTTTTTTCATCAATTTTTCATTATTATTATTTTTTATTTAAATTTAAATAAGAAAAAATAAAACATGAATAGCAACCTCACATTTTTGTTACATAAATCAATAAAATAGATCAAGTAGAACCAAATTCCCGAATTTTTTAATTCAACAACAATTATTTGCCGAGTTATTGTAAAAATACTGAAAAAAACGAATTTTAGGGACCGTGTAAAAAATTACTTAGCAAATTGGATCCTAACTTGCATCACTGTTTGGTGGTTGAAAAGCATTTTTGGTAAATGTTTATTCAAATTATTGATGTCTGTCAAATGTCTAAAAATCTTTTCTTATTTCAAGTGCATACAATGTATTTTGTTTGTATAATTAACATTAAATTATATCGATTACTATGTTTTTGAATGTATGTACAATATCAAAAAGTGTGTTTTATAGTAAAAATTAACAACCCTAAAATATTATTGGAATTCGGTGTTTAGCATATTTTATTGTTACCACATTGATTATTTAAAATGATTATTGCCCACTGCCTTGGTTAAAAATCATTGCCAAATCATTCTGCGTAATTTTATTTTGCTTTCCTTAAATATCGTGTTAAGATCGTAACTCTCGTTTAGTAATAGTATAGGTTTATATTACCGATAAAGTGAAATCCCGACAAGGACGAAATCCCGAAAATAGATTTTTGTCCATTTCGCGATTTTTAAAAAAAAATTATTAGAGATTACTTATTTATTTATTTACTTATTTGGTTAGTCAGTCCGTTAGTTAATCAGTACGTTAGTTAGTTAGTCAGTCAGTCAGTTAGTTAGTCAGTCAGTCGGTTAGTTAGTCAGTCGGTTAGTTAGTCAGTCAGTTAGTCAGTCAGTTAGTCAGTCAGTAAGTTAGTCCGTTAGTTAGTCAGTTAGTTAGTCAGTCAGTCAGTTAGTCAGTTAGTTAGTTAGTCGGTTAGTTAGTCAGTCAGTTAATCAGTCAGTTAGTTAGTCAGTTAGTCAGTGAGTCAGTCAGTTCACTTATTGACAGTCAGTTAGACTACGTTAGTCAGTCTGGACTAACTAATGGAGCGACTAACTAACGGACTGACTAACTAACTGACTGACTAACTAACTGACTGACTATCTAACTGACTGACTGACTAACTAACGGACTGACTAACCGACTAACTAACTGACTGACTAACTAACTGACTGACTATCTAACTGACTGACTGACTAACTAACGGACTGACTAACCGACTAACTAACTGACTGACTAACGGACTAACTAATGGACTGACTAACTAACGGACTAACTAATGGACTGACTAACTAACGGACTGACTAACTAACTGACTGACTAACTAACTAACTGACTGACTAACTGACTGGATAACTAACCGACTAACTGTGTGACTAACTGACTGACTGACTGACTGACTAACAAACTAAGTGACTAACTAACTGACTAACTAACTGATTAACTAAATAACTAAATAAATAATCTCTAATATTTAAAAAAAATCGAGAAATGGACAAAAATCTATTTTCGGGATTTAGACCCATTCTGGATTTTGACTCATTCGGGATTTCGTCTTGTCGGGATTTCGGCTGTCGGGATATGTCCCAGACCCAGTGTGCCGAATTTTAAACAAACTTTTTGTAGCAATATGAATGACACAAAGATTTGCATAAAATGTAAAACATAAGTGTAATAATCATGTTTGTCTATCTGATTGTAACTAATCGCATTTGAAAATATGTTCGTTATAAATAATCGTATATGTGACTTAATTTAAAATTAAAACTTTTTCTCGTCTACCCTTTATTTTATTTCTGAATTTTAAAATCCAAAATTAAAAAAAAGGGTAAAAACATAAAAAAAAATCACAATATTAGTGAAGTAGGTTTAATTCTAGCATCCTTTGGCGAGATTATGGTAACCCTTTTGTTAGCTTGTCGTTTCGAAAAGACACCCTAAATATTACCTTTTCCAATTTGGAGATTTCCCCCTAATCGCGTTCAAAATTAATGCTTTAATATCTCGGCAAATAATGAAAAAGAAATAATTCTTTTTTATACCTAGGGTATTTTGAAGGTGCTGAACATTTTTATGTAAAAAAAATTGGGCGTTGCCATTGGAATTTTCAAAGTTGGTACTCATTTTAATATGTTGACGACCCCTTATACAATTTTGGTTGCCAGTTCTCAATTCCTTAAGCTATTTCCTGAAAAATGACACCTTTCACAAAATTCCTTGACCAATAGAAGCCGAAAAACGAAGGGTGGATCGTTTTTTTTTTCCCCAGCTGTACTTATTTTTATAACTCAGATATATACTTATAAAAGTAAGTATTATTCATCCATTGCCTATTAGAGAAAAATGCAATGGAGACGGAATTCTTACTTTGAAATTATTTTTCTTAATAATAAATTGTTGAATAATAAATAACACGATAATAAATTGTTATAGTGAATGAAATTATCAAGTACTAATAAATGGCGAAATTATAAGGGAAAACTGAAGGTTTCATCAGAGCCATTTTGTGTTTGAATACTATAAATGTATAGTACTTTAATTTTTAATTCGTAAGGTTAACTATGGGGATGGGAAGCCTAGTCGGTTAAGGCGTGCGCCTTGCATGCGGAAGGTCCCTGGTTCGGTCCGGGCATCGCCAAAATAACTGCCGACTTATAAACGGCCGGTGCAGCCAAAAATGTCCGATAAAGAATACCTCGTGTAGAGGTGTAGTGCACGTTAAATATTCTTCAATGTCCCAACGCTACGTACGATGTTTAAAAGTTGCGTTGGGTGCCTACTCAGGTGTCGGCCCGTCACTTGACTGTGGTTCTTAATTACGACGCCCGTCGCCTATAACCCCCGTGTAGCTATCAAGCGACGATAAGTCAAACTAACTTTAATTTAGTTATTACATCTAAAGAGGTAACATTTGAAAAGACTTTACAGATACACTACAGTCTTTCATTCCTTAACTCTTATTCTTTTACAATTATTTACTCTGACATATAAATTGTTAATAATAAAAAATTCTTATAAGAAATAGTAGGATAAATTGCAGTTTTTAAGGTTCAAAAATTCAAATAAATCAAAGGCTTTGGAAAAAAAGATTACAGGTGAAGCTTTTTTTATTATGAAAGTGTGGCAGATTAAACCGTTACATTATATGCTTTTTTTTGCAATACTTGAAACTGCGGTTGGAAATGTAATTTCAAAGAAGTGGAAAGTGATATAATAGTCTCACCCACAGTTTGATACCTTTTTCTTGAATAAAATTTCATCGTTTTATAATACCATTGGTTAACGTATTCAGTTGAGAAACCTGGTACTATTTTACTTCATTATTTTAAATAAAGATGGGAAAACGATTTTGTTCTGAAAAAATTATTTATTTCGAAATTACATTGCTTAGATAATACAATAAATAAAAATAATGAACTTCCCCAAAAAGTATCTTATTTTCTTGGTGATAGGTGTGATTATTAAAATGTACCAAATAAAAAATATATATTATAAATATAAATATATATTATGATTATAAATATAAATATTATTAATAACACCGCATCCATCAATTAAAATATTTATATTTCTTTTAATTATCGGAAAGGGGCATTCTTATCTGAGAGATAATTATAGGCAAACATGTTGGAATTTTGTAAAAGCAGATTATTTTATGAATTCGAGACTATCTTATATGTTCTATTATCTTACTATGATTTGCGTCCGATATGTGTTTATTGCTTGAATTGTTAAAGTAAAACGCAAAGATGCTGTTTGTAGTTGGCATATGTGTTAAAAAAGCGATGTTTTAGTGTTTTATTCATCCACATGTAGCTCTAGTGCGACGATAATTGAAACTTACTAAACTTTATTCCGTACACATTAAATGTGTGCAACCACTCAAAAAATATTTTTGCATCACTAAAGTGCGAATTAAAAAAAGCTTAGTTTTATTCGTTTAACCGCAGAACCGAGTAAGTTTTTGAACATTAGTAATTTCATTTATTTTCTGTTTTTTTCATAACTTTTTAATTTGAAAAAAATATTAACAGTTATATCTTAAAGTTAAACCCTTTCACTTCTAAAACGGCCCAGACGGCCGTACAACTAAGGATTCGATAAGGATGTTCCTATCACATATTACGCGGAAACAAAAATCCTGCGTAGCGAAAGTGTTCACCAAGGCAACAAAATATCATATTTTAACTTTGCAAAAGTTACATTGTATAAGTTTTTTTAGTAGCATTAAAAGTGAGTTTCTATGCTAGTGTATCTGAGAGACCTTTTGGGTTGTTTTTAAACCCACTCCCTCTCGAAGGTTAAGCTGCATCGCTGAATAAGTTCTCAAGTTGAATGCGAAAGAAGAGGTTCCAATCCCCTCCCAGCGGCCTCCTCAGAGCTTGTGGATCTCCCGCCTCTTCGTTTAGTGGGGAATGCGTCTCGTGTTCGCACTCATCTCTCATGATGTCAGGCCGGGCTAATTGCGGCCCCACTCCCCGCACATGACAAAGTCGCGGCTTCTGGGGCTGCTTTTCAGAGAAGCACCAGCCACGATGGGGTTAAGGAATGAGAGAACCAAAGATGTATAATATACACTGGATCGACTGCACAATATTGAAAAACAGGATGTTTGCCAGATACATGGAAACAACTATTTGGCTTCTTCTCCAAATTGGATGCGAATGTTTGGCTTCTTTTAAACTATTCATCACCGTTCAGTTAGCGTTAAAATTATGTGTCACCAAATGAGGTTTTACGTTAGTAAATTAAAACCGGGACTGAACTTTTGGACGATATATCGCTGGACAAGTCTAAAAATGGTTTTTATAAACATTTCTTTAAAAGCTAAAAGTGTATAGAACTTCTTTCTTACTTTTGCGTACCGTTATTTATTTTAATGAGAACTTGTAATTTAGGTTCCGTTTCTTTTTTTATTATTGTAACCTAGTGTTTGGCGCAGTATGGCATTTGATGCCCTTGCGCCATGTAACCTACACATCCATCCATTTTTTTTGTTGTATTTAAGAAAGTCAAAAACTTCTTTCTAACATATTTATCAGAAAAGAAAGTAACTAGTGCAACCAAGAAACTGCCGTCTAAGACATTCCATTTAAGATACGTCGTTTGATGGAAAGACGTCAAATGTCCTAGTTCATCGTTTTGTACTTCTTGCTAAGACGACTCCATCCCGACGCTATTTACCACTTCTGACGTCTCCGGGACGTGTTGAGCTCCTTGGTGTAATGAATGAGGTGGTTAGTCGGGTGCTCTTCTGTTAACATAAACACCGTGCAGACACGCGCCCTGAAAAAAGCCCTTTAAGCACCCTCGGTTGCCATAAATAAACTTTGGGATCCGAACTTGTGCTGGGTGTCAACTGCAATGAGATTTTCTTAGTCCAAAGATTAGTGTGACGAGTTGAGAGCTAATGACTCGTGTTGGTATAGGTATTTCAAAGGAGAAAATCTTTTTTTTCCCTCTTAAGTTGTCTGGTGTGATGATGCCAAATCGTAATGATGATATCTGCATTTTACCACTGGTTTCAAATTCAAGTAGAATGTCCAAACTTTTGGTACTTATTATTTTTTCCTACATAGTACGGCTTACGTCAGATGAAGTGTTAAATAGCGTTTAATTAACTTTTAATCAGCCTGACCACACAGTGACTACAACATTTTGTTGATGTATCACAATTGGTGCATATTAGTTATAAGTGGTGTCGCACGTTAACGTTGATAATTGGGTGTAGCTTTAGTGTGACGTTATTCAACTAAACTTAACCGAGTGAGGGAGGCTGTTTGAGTTGTTGTAAGGACTATATATAGTGAGCGATTACAAGTAAAACTTTGCCGGGCCATAATTGTTTTATCCACGCGTAAACCAAATGCAACACAATACAACATTTTGGCTTGCTTCATACAACATTCTGCCTTACGTCAACACAATGTTGAACTCAGTGTTCGGCCAGCTTCAGAAAACTTAAAGAAAACCATTAAAATGGTTTTTTTAAATCAAATTTAATAAAATAAGGAGACAACAAAATTCATCAACTTATTACCATGCAAATACATAAATCCCACTGCTAAAAATAGCCCTATGTTCTGATCGTTAATGTTCCTCAAAACAAACACATCACACGAAATGAATCCTTAGACCGTTTTCATCATTAATCTTTTCCAAACGAATCGTGAAGTCCATATTAAAAAAAATCTCGTTGAGTCAGCCATTCTCACACAATGCGCAAAATGCACCCAATGTTTGTCGTGATATGTGCGGTCTTTAATGCGTCTGAAATGCGTATGAGACGGTGCACCAACAAAACAAAGAACATAGAAAATCATTTTATTGTTTTGAAATAGTTGTAACTCTTCCGAATGACGGTATAATAGATAAAATTTAAAAATAAGATCAAGCCATATTTCTTTAAAATAGACAAACTCTTATTATTTCTAGATTAGCTTGAAGTTTTCTTTAGAAAAATCTGGTGTTTGATATAGATGTCTAATCATTTTTTAATGTTTTGTGTCACTTACGATTTATTTTAACCTTTTAGAAAAACTTAGTATGTGGAGCATATGGCCTTTGATGCCCTTGCACCCCTTAAACACAAAAATCCATCCATCTTGAATTTCTCTTAGATTAATATGATTTGAACAAATATTTAAATAGTTTTTTGGATCTATGGCAGATTATTTCAGCAATATAAGCAATTCCATTTATTTTTTGTTCAAATCACAAAAAGTCACATTTTCGAAAAAAAAAATTTAAACTATAATTTATTAATCTTTGGTTGGAAGAAAAAAAATTGCTTAGTTTTCATATTGGGATAAATAAATGGAAATGAGCTCATTGTATGTATTTTTATTTTTGGTAAATGGTTGGGAGTCACTAATACTATAACTTATTTTTTCTAATTTATGATGTCGATTAGGGCAGCTAAAATATTTATTATAGGAGGGTTGTTTTAACAAGTTAGAAAAGTTTTCTCTCATTTTTTGGCAAAATTGTTTAAGCGAACCCTCACTTAGCCATCTAAGTCAGTCCGTAGAGGATTCCTTAAGTGGGGATCAACTCTAGTTTGTTTATGAAATAAGAGATAATTTTGTGGTTACACATGTGGTTAGAAGTGTGGTTACAAACATAAAACTCATTTTTTTCAACCAAACAGTCTATTCCAATTTTGTCACATCCACACTCGTCGAAATGACAGTGTGGCGCCAAATTGTCACTGATGGTTATCTCGGGAAAAGTTTCTTGCTGTCTCTGAATGCCGCGGTGTTTGTGTTTGCAGGCGCATGGGAGCGTGGCGAATTGAACCCGCTGTCTGGCAAGGCATATTTCATCCTTGACTACTTTACTATCAAGGGATGAACAAGTCATTGAAACACACAGAGACAATGAGGACCCATTTATACCCAGAGTTGTTGAATGCCGATTGGTAAACAGATGATTTATCGCGTTTGGATCAAAATAGCTGGGTAGATTGATGTATTAGGTGACTATTAGCTGCAAAACAGTTTCATTTACTTTATCAAATCTCATCACATATAATATTGTTCGTTTTAGCAATGAGATATTAAGTATAAAAAGTAATTTGTTCTCTTTGAGAACTTTCAATGGATGGTTTATAATATTTAGTTTGTGTAAGAACCATGTATCATTTAAAACAAAAGAGTGAAATTCCTCCTATAGGAGAAGTGCATTTTCGGCACGGAAAGGAGTGGAAATTAACTCAGACTGAGTTAAAACCGCTCGTTTGTTTTAAGAGTGTACTTTGTAATTTAGAATTTAAAGAAATTAACTTTAAAAAAATAATGCTATGTAAAAGAACTAAAATCTCATTAACTGTTACTCGGCTCGAGCTAGAGAAATGGGAAAAGTGGATGAACGAATTGTTAAACAACCATTGAAAAATATGAAGGGTCTGCTGCAAAAAGGAGGTAGCTCCAGTTTTTGGGAAACCAAAAAAAACGTTTAAAAATTCATATTGTAAGTTATGTAAAAATATTGTTGTTGCTTACTTTCAATTATGAAGTTTACAGGAGCTGTATTCTTTTGGTGCCAAATAAAAGAGGGTTTTTTTGGCACAAGAAAGTGTTTTAAGTTAAGTGTTTAAGTTATGTTAGTGTAACAGCTATGGGGTGGAGCTACCTCCGTTTTGCAGCAAACCCTTCATATACAATTGATGTTTTTCCTTAATAATCACAAGTTTATTAGTTGCTAATGCCACGTACGATTTCTCCATTAGGTTGCGTTGGGAACCAGCTCTGGTGTCGCCCTCGTTACTTAACTGTGGTTCCAAATTAAGAAACCCGTAGTAACTAACAGTCGGGAGCTCTTGAGCAACGTTATATAAAAAAATCATAAATAATGTTTAAAAACGTACAAATAATCATATAATGTTTAATAAAACGGCACACCGTCTATTAGCATATTCAGTTATCTGAATTAACACATTGAATCCGGGCATGGAAATTGATTATTCTTAGTCGCTTGCGATCTTGATAAGAATAAAATCTCATAAGGAAAAAGAACAACCATATTTCTATAAAAAAAAATTTAATGAAAAAAAAAACATTTAGTTCTCAGGCGTTCGTTCTTCCCTTCGATGTGCCATAAAGTCTTGTATCAAATCAGACGTTTGTGCATCGTATAACTTCTAAGCTTAGCAGGATATGGTTTGGATTATAACTGGTGTGCATTAAAAGCCTTGCCATTTAAGGGGGAATGAGACAGCTGAACAGCGAGTATCCCAACCAAAGTGCCTCAGTGTTAACCCAATTAAGAAAAACAATATTTTTAAGTCACATTTCTCCGGCTGTATTGAATAGTTTTACAAACAGGTTTTTTATGTGATAAATGTAGCTGACTTACAGGTTTCGAAAATCCCTTTTTTTAAAATTGGTTCTATTTTTTTTAAATTTTCAATAAATAATTTTACACTTATATTTTAATATTCCAAGCAATTTCAAAAAGTTGGATTATAAAGACATGTAAGTTATTTACATTTATCATTTTAAAAAAACCATTTGCCAAAAAAATTCTATACAGCCGGAGAAATGTGGCTTAGAAAATATTTTTTCCCTTGGATTAAAAATGAGGCACTTTGGTTTGAAGACCCGCGGTCGATCGGGCTTATTCGCCCTTAATAACGTAGCTGCGGAATATTTATTTCCTTATTTTTAATGATTTTGTGAACTCTTTAGGCGTGCTCTTTGGCGTAGTGGCTTTAACACCCGCCTCTCGTCGAGAAAGCCGGATTCAAAACTCGCCCTCCACCCGTTAAAAGATGTGTTTTTGCTAAAAATAAATCCACTCAATACCCGATTACACTGGAACATATACGTGCTCATTAAATCTGCTGGGTCCAAAGTTACAACGACACTAAAGTACGATGTCATTCAAAGTGCTGTTGGGTGCCAGCTCAGGTGTTAACAGTGTCACTTTTCCGCGATTTTAAGTTACGAGACATAGTTCCATGTCATCTAGATGTAATTACTCTGATTAAAACGGGGCGTATTGTTTCTATTTCGTTTTTGTAGTTTTTATTTTTTTAATCAATACATAACTATTTCTACACACAAAGTGTTGATTCGCTTGCGACATTTTTTCTAAAATTGTTTTATCAACTAAAAGTAAAGGATAAAGTTTTGTTCTAAGATAAGTTGTTCGTTATAAGATAAGTTAATAACTGTTCTCAAAAAATATTTCACGGATTTTATCTTTGGCCGTGCCTGTTTCGATTAAATTTCTTTGTAGGACGTCGATCTACGTCTTCCTGGCTTCTAAGTGTTAAGATTATGATTGATTTTTCCTTTACGATTGAATGGGGTAATTTTGAGATAACGCGTATTGCCGAAAAGCCTTGGTAAACAGGCAATAAAAAATCATTTAATCGCACTCCAATTAATCAAGGCTATAAATCGAACTAAAAGCACACCGGTTATAAATGAAAGACATTATAACTGAATATAATAAGTGTTAAATATATAACTGAATATATGTTTGTTTTATTATTCAATTGACGTGAAGTCGTTTTGAAGTGATTAGAATTGAAAAATGCTCTTATTTAAATCAGTTGTATAAAACCCGTTTATATTAATGAAATGTGTAGTATTAATTAAAATTAATAAATACTTAAGAGAAGTTACATTAATCAATAAGAATAGCTAATTGTAGGCCATGTGAAAAAGCTAGAAATCATTCGGCTTTAAGTGTTACTGTAACTGCGTATGGGAATCATTAATTAGCAATTTAGCGTCATTTGTAATAATTTTATTTTTTAACTAATACAGATAGAAAACTCGCTGGGTTGAAAATCATGGTTACATTAGGTAGGGTAGGACATTATGCATTAATTTGAATACCTACACTCTTAAAACAAATGAGCGGTTTAACTCAGTCTGAGTTAATTTCCACTCTTTCCGTGCCGAAAATGCACTTCCCCTATAGGAGTGATTTCACTCTTTTTCGGAGTGGGTAAAAGAAATAAAGAAAACATCTACGTCCTACACTCTTAAAACGAGCGGTTTTAACTCAGTCTGAGTTAATTTCCACTCCTTTCCGGTGCCGAAAATGCACTTCCCCTATAGGAGTGGATTTCACTCTTTTGTTTTAAGAGTGTATACAACTGGATTCCGAAAAATGCCTTCACTCATTTGCCGCTATAAGAAAAAAGACCGTATCTACAAAACTGAGTTTTGTGAAAATGAAAAAATCTTGTTTCATCTAATTGGAATATGTGGATGTAACTATGAATTATACAAAGTACTTTGGGTTATAATAAGATAGATTATTCATTTTGATATGTATTCAAAAACGCCTAAAATGCAGGTATGGTTATATTTCTTGCAGCAACGTTATGAACGATTGCTGTGACTTTTTTTACAGAATATAAAATAATGTACAGCTTACACTCTTTACGATTTTTACTGTTTAAGAAAATATAATTTAGTTTAAAAACTTGATGCATTTTAAATATAAACTATTATTTCCTTTTCCAAACAAACCTCATATCAATTAATACATTTGATACTCTGTAATAAATTAAGTGCTTCATCTTCAAAACCCACTTGTTGAACACGTCACGAGTTATTTTCTAGTTATCAATTATATCATTAATGACTTTCTACACTGCATTCTTTGTTCTTAATTTGTCTTTAGAGAAGCCTATTTCCCCGAAACTCCAATATGTCTGCCGCAAAGTACTGAAGGATCATATTGTGCGACACACTCTGATGCCGACTCTGTGGGTGTCAAATGGCATGTTTCTATGTAAAACATTGTTTTCTTTTATTCCTAATGTCTTTTAGGAGTGTTTTAAGCTATTTTTGTTATTTCTTTCTAAAGTTGCCACGTGTGGCATGTTTATTGGACAAAGAGGCGTATTAATTGGGAATTGATAAGAATGCATCGATAACAGTTATTTCCTTGAATACATTAGCATCGAAATCGCTAAAACCATCGAAAGTAATTCTTTTACTTTTAGTTGAAAATTAATGTATTGATAATAATATGAATAAAATTAGGAAAAATGGTTAGATAATTGAATAAACATTTTGAAACGAATTTCTAAAAATGTAGACTTCTTAATTCTAGTTGCTGATTTTACTAAGAGCCTTTAATTTTACAAGGTCAAAATTCTTATTAACTGATTTTAGCTTTTACAGTATTAACAGCACAATTTCGTTATAATTGCACTTATATTTGACAGTTATTTGAAAATGTAATTTTTATTAAATTTTGAAGCAATATAAACTACAATACAATATCTTTAATTGGGGGGGGGGGGGCTATCATACATTCATCACAAGAAAATCATATAATTAAATTTTATATAATAAGTTACACTGATTCAAATATACATCAATTATATTATAGTAAAATAGTAATTTGACAACTGCATCTACTAATGATAAATTAACGCTCGATAATTTTGTTTAATTAAAAATGTGCGAATTTTACTAGTTACGAGTTAAAAAGAATTATACAAATCCGCTTACAACATGCTATAAACTAATTGACTTAACAGATGCCAGTTATATATATATGCAAAAAGACCTTCCCACTTTCCTAAAACAGTAACTCAGTCCAAAGGTCTGCTAAACCTCATAAAACACATTAGAAGCAAGGCTATTATTGCCCATTTTCTAGGTATAAAAAACGAAAGGATTATAGGGTTTCGAAACTTAAATCTTTCCACCTTGAGTTACGACTCCCAATTCGTGTCTCCTTTTCTAAAGAACACCGTTCTAATAAATATAGCACAATGAAGGAAACTGGCGGTTAAGTCATTTTGGAATCGCTGTAGAATTCTAGTTTATGAGAAAGCAAATTGTAAGATCTTCATTTGCCAAAATCACGAAAATAGGGACGGGATAGGAACTTGGTTACGGTTTGATGTGGATGAATTTTCGGAGTAGTTGAGATAAACAATTGCTATTAAGGACAAAAATTCTAGTTTTAAACCTCTTTTAAGCAACACTTCCTAGAAAGCAAGCACAGCATAGATAAATAAGATATTTTAATTCAAAATATCCTGATAAACAACTATGTGTATCTATTTTGCTCTTGAAATTAACTTCTAGCACCGGTCGCTCAAGTGTGTCTGATTGATCTGTGAAATAAGCGGCGAAAGCTCATTTTCGCCTATCCATGCCGACTAATGGGGCTCCCAATCAAAGCAAGCCAAACATCCATTTGACATTGCAACAATGGCTTTTCGCCACACCGAGGTGTAAGAGGAAGACTTTTAATGATAGCTTATCAATTTACTTAATAATAAAGAAGCTCGCCTTCGTCGCGGAAAAGAAAACTTGTTCTCTTGGAGGCTGCATTCAGATCTCTGAGGTGCGTTGACAACGATTTAACTCACAATTTTCGCTATTTGGCTCAATTAACATCATACTAGAGCTATACTAATACTATTGGGGACCAGCCTCGTCATTTTGAAATGAGATCAAGTGACGAGATTGACACTTGAGCGAACACCCAACACATTATTGAGGTATGGGCTGCAATCACGAACAGTAACGGAGGCCTATAGATGCGATTGCTTATTTGCTAAAGCAAGAATTAAAGAGTGTTCATATTAATTTGTTTGTTTTCTAGTGTGGTTAAAAATATATGTTTAGCCTGTCCAGATTTGTTTTAGTGATTCACTTTTAGACTGTGAAATAAAAAAATAAAAATAAAAATTTATTTACGTTGTTTGTATTTAAAAAAAAACTGTTAAAAAAGAAATGGGAGACTATTTGCAAAATTTTTAAAATGTGCAGTGATAGTTATCACTTGACTGTGGTTCAAAATGACGACGCCCGTCGTCAATAGCCCTCGTGTAGCTCTAGCGCGACGATCATTCAAACTAACCCTAACCAGCCCACCTAAAAGAATGCTAGTTGTTAGTTTGTCAAAGCAATGGGTCGAAATGACGGGGCCGCTCGTTAGCATGCAGCCAAGTGAATCCGCGCACTTCCCGGATGCTGATGAAACCACTCCAGAAAAGAGAGGGTGGGATTTGGGAAATCAAATGCACGACACCAATCTGAGCAGCCAAAGGGGCTCTTATGCCGATCTCAATTACGTATATTTTTCGGCAGGTCAATTTTTTAAACTAAAAACTTTATATAATTTTTGTATATTTTTTTGTTGTTGAAATATTATGGAATGACTTGGATATGGATATGGAGTAACTAAAACTCGGGTAAACGTGATTTGAAAACTTATAAATACATAATATTCAAATGGAAATTAAATATCAATACGAGTTTCAAATATACTGCACAAATATTCTGTAAATAAATAACATTTTTTTTTCATTTGTCTTTAAAGTTTCCGAAAATTAGTATAAAAGCGCTGAATGCTGTTCCAAAACCAATAGCGTTCAAGATTTTACTGGGAAAAAGAATAATAAATTTTAGAAATTTAATCAATATTTAAATGATAACAGCACTTACTACACTCTTAAAACAAACGAGCGGTTTTAACTCAGTCTGAGTTAATTTCCACTATTTTCCGGTGCCGAAAATGCACTTCCCCTATAGTGGATTTCACTCTTTTGTTTTAAGAGTGCACACTTTTGGATAAAAACGTTTGACATTCGAAACCAATTTCATTGTCTTCTTAAACATTTTTTTCATTAATTTCAGTACTTCCACTTACATTCTAAAAAATTAATTGAGAAAGTAAACTTTCTTATTTTCGCACTTTATAAAGACATCATTTATCAAAATTAGTGGTTGAGATACTCTTGGAAGTCTATATGGTAGATTTCCTGTGATGCACGAATTGTGATATCACAATATTTTTAATATCACGCAAGTTAAACTCTTTTAAAATGACACATCTAGCTATTTTATTACGGTGGTAATTTTTAAAGAGGCCTCAAAACGAATGCATGCCGGACTGCGTTTGAGGCCTCTTTTAAAATTGAACATCAGAAATATATATTTAGCAATATTAGAAACAATGCTGCTATAGACCTTATTTCAGAAGGTAATTGTGAATTGATTTTTTAAATTATATTTTGTTTTTGAAGAAGTTGCAGGAATGTTCCCTCATTTAACTCTTAAAATTATTGGCGAGAAAACTTGCCATACGAAAATAGGAATTTTTGGTATTAATTTATCTAAATAAACAAAATATGATACTATAGTATTAATTAACTATTATAAGACACATGTTTCATTAAAAAAGTATTTGAAAAACTTGGTAGAAAGTTGAGCGTTTTATCCGGTAAAAAAGGATATTAATGTAAATCTTTAATCTGTCACAGGAAAATCGTCTTGTTGGACAGCTTTATTATCGCTAAAAGTAGCACGCGTGACAGCACTGGATTCGAAGAAACAATCCAAAACTTGTTTTCCGAAAACAACGCCCATCTATCCAAACAGCCTGCAAACGAACAAATTCCTTGTAAAATTAAAACCCCAGGTTTCTCCACAAATAAAAAGAAATGCGGTTGTTTCTTTCCAATCCTTTCAAGTGGCTAATTTAGTTGTCTTCGAGACTATGCCCTTACCACGTGACTTATGGCCCATAAATGTCCGCAGGTCCTCGATTCTATTTATGCTATTGGCAATTAGGAATCAGTGGAACAATGGGCAGGCACGCCCCCTTAACAACGCAGGATGTAGTGCGAACAAATAATGTGCAGAATTTCCGTTAGCTGCAAATGAACAAGTTTGGGGGACATTGGATCAGCAATTAAAGCAATTTATTAAAAGTCTTACTTTGAGGTTTGAATAGAGATGTACTTAGAGAGAAAAGACAATCCGATCTTTGTGCTGTTGAAGTTTATAGGTCCATAAGAGGTGTTTTCTTTTGTTCTTGCTTTTGATGGCGGACTTCTGTTGTTGTTGCTGCAGCACATTGTTCTGCCTTGATTTATGGGGCGTCTGATTTGTTGTTATAGTTACGATTATGGTTTAGACGTCAAAATATCGACCACATCATAATATTGACCAACATATTAGCCTTCGTGTTTTTAAAATTACAAATGAGCCAAAGGGAGGTAGAACATGAGGATTTATTAATTGCCTAGTTATTGGTGTTTTGTTAAGAAAGAAAAATCACTTATTTTATATTAATCCTCAAAGAAGACTAATGCTCCATTGCTTGATTCTTGGTTATAAACTTACATTTCATACATTCTACTTTTACATTCTAATAACTACAAATATAAAGCCATATAACTATATCGATAGAAATCCACATAAAACCATATAAATTTCCCATATAAAATATATATTGAAATAGTTATTGGTACTAACAAATCATCAAATATCCTTATTAAGCAAAACGATTTTGTTTACATTGCATACTTCTTACCTTTTTCGATAGTATTTGTATGCCACGTGTGCTTTAAAATTACAGCACACCGTTGCGTTTAACAGTACGAGTGCAGTTTTCTGACTGAATAATATTCCCAGTGTTCCACTTCGTCAAACGCATGATAAACTCTTTTTAAAAATAGAAATAAAACTTTTAACGGAATATTTATTTTGTGATAGATGAATCACAATTTGGAATGACGTCATAACATATGTCACAAGAGTTATTTTCATAGTTCATTATATGTGTATTAAGAAAGCGCTAGAGAAAGTTAGATTTTATTTGTTCTGTTTTTTTTTCTAAATTACTTTTCAGATTTTATTCTTAAATTATTATATAAAGACATCAAAAGACAAAGAACAGATTAAAAAATTGAAAATCCTCGCTAAAAAAATAGATAAAAACGATGTTATGATAAATTTCGCTTCTATTTTTAGAGCAAGTAATTTTACTTAATTTGTATTCTTTAAACAGATTAATTTAGCAAGGGATATCAATGAGAAAGTTTCACAAGTGGTAACAGTTCTTCAAGAATGAAGGCCTTGAATGGAGCTTTGGGCCCCCGTGACATCTAAACAATGAAGTGGGCGGAGCCATGCTTATTGGTGGGCCATTTTGTACCACCAATCATTGACACAAACAATGAAATCGCGAAATAACAGGAGTGACAGCTGGAACTAACTACGTCACCTGAAACATGCCAATTGAATTTGCGGAAAAAATGAAAATAAGCAATTAGGGCAACCAAAAATTTAAATTAGAACCAAATGCTCTGTCAGGCGATTTTGTTTCTACGGTTTATTTATTGTGTGTGGATGTGGTTATAGGTGATAGTTACTGTTAAAAGCCTACTTGTTTAAATTTTAAATGCACTTTTAATTGAAGAAAAGAAATTAAGTAAAATTTGAGATCAAGTCTTTTTTTTATTTTTTTTTTGCTTCAATATGATTTATCCCACTTGTCTGGTAGACTTTTGGTTCGTTCTTTGAAAGTGGGTGACGGACACAGACGGACTGAACGATTTTATACCTTCTTTTTACATTATAAAGGTACTATAGAAGCTAAAAAGGGAATCTCTGACGAAAAAAAGTCTTTTCACATCCTTCAGTTAGTTCAACAATGCAACCCAACCCAACCACCTTGTTTGTAATGTCTCTATTGAATGCTTGCGTTTGTTTCCCCAGCGTGCATATGATTTCAATTCCATTGGGCAGGCACGCTGTTTCCCTGCCAACCTCTCCCTGAACAAAGACCGAATTTGCGTGCCAGTGTTGTAATCATTGGCTGACATGCAGTGGAAAGCAACGGACGGTTTACACTTGGGAAGCTGACCGGAGGGAAAGGCTACAAATTCAGCTCGCCACTTATATTTGGTAAAATTCACGTATGGTGTATGGCCATGGTATAAACATATGAAAGATGAAGGAACTCATTGCCAGGGATTGGATTAACGCGTTGCACTTAATAGTTACTTTTTTAGGTAACGCCGAGTAACGCCATTAGATTTTTCACACTGTAACTTAGTTACTTTTAGCAGTAACGAAAAATGTCATTACTTTTCCGTTACTTCTCACGCCGCTCTTCACGGATATTTTCGGCACTCGCTCGGCTTGAATTTAATGACTACAAATTTAACCTTTAACAACGTTGAATTTTTGTTCTTAACTTTTTCCGATGGTCTCTATTTCTGTAGTCTTGGTTCTCTTAGAAAAACGGTAAGATGGCTAAATTTCATTTTTTCTTATAATTCGAAATTTCTAAAAGAAACTGTTCCTAGTAACTTTTCATATTAAGTAACTGTAGCAGGGTATTAGTTTCCAAGGTTATATAACTAACAAATTATAAACTACTTGTATTGCATTCGACCATATCCATGTATTGGACTGAATATCCATGGTAAAACTAGGGGTGTGTTACGCTACAAAACTTTTAATTACCACTCAATAAATCAATACATGTTTAAATGTAATTATACACCTTATAAGATAATTTCAATTATTTTAAAGTCTCAAAATTGCTATGGCATCCACTGTTTGCGCATGCGCGATTTTCTCAAAAACCTTATTAAAACGTCTGATAGGTTTTGGGGACCTACATAATTTACGTCACGCCAAATTTTGACTTTTTTGACCCCTCCCCCCCATGTCACACTGCGTCACGTTTGATCGAACCCCTTCCCCTAAAATTACGTCACGTTGATGCCCCCCCCCTTAAAAAGTTAATTTTAATAGTTACCTTTGTTTCTGAAATTTAAAAAAATGCATATTTTACATTGTTTTTAAAATTAACTTGGAAAGAAAAAAAAAGGTAAAATTTATCTTGGTTAAATAATTTATTCATAGGAATATATACCAACATTGTATTTACATTTCCCTTGTCCAAGGTATAACTAGCCATTCCCTAATGTCTTAAGTCTTCTAAAAAGAAGGGGGTATGAGACTATTAGAGTAATCGGAACTGTCTAGTTCTGGGTCTTTTGGTGTTCGTCCAGGTAGCTGCCAGTCCTCTAATTGGCCAAGATAGTGTCGCAATTTTGAGTGTTACGAAAAGGTCTGTAAAATATAGGAGACAAATAATGCCAACGTTGTTGCATATAATAATCTCGCCATCCTCTTTCCAAAATAAAGTATTTCTTATAAAGATAGATTTCAAATTCTTTTCTCAAACTTTATTTTACGTAAAACAAAATTTCCTTGCAAAATTGGAAATTTTCGAGTCGTTACGTCACGCAAGCGATTACCCCTCCATGTCACGACCCGTCACGTTGGCGCATACCCCTCCCTCTGAGCGTGACGTAATTTATGTCCTTTGGGAACACGTATACCATATTTGAAATCTCTTTTATTTCGACCTGTAGAGTAGTTTCAGACAGACTAACCAATATTCCACTTTTGGGCAACCTCCAAAAGTGTAGCTCCATTTTGGATTGTCGACCCCCATCACAATACTTCCATTACGTCATATTAAGCAATTGAAAGTAAAAAAGTAGTCAAATTACATATAAAATAGACGACATAGAAGTAAAAACATTTTAGGGTTACAATAACATTTTCTCCAAAATCTTTTGAAACTCATAAAAACCAATACTTTTCATTTCGGATTAAAAGCAATGCATTTTCTTCTGTTTTCAAGCCTTCTTTTTCTACTAATAAAGCCGTTAATGTATTTTATTCTTTCAATTAAATTTAGAATGCGTCCTAAACATTAAAATAGTCCTCACGCTATGTAAGGAAAACACCCGTTTATTAATGATACACAAGCTAATTATGAAAATTTTCCTTCCACAATTTCTTTCAGTAAAATAATTAAAGTGTTGGTTATTAATTGAAGCATAATTGATTAAAAATTATTTTGAAAAACCAGTCTGAGAGACAGGTATTTTCAAATAAATGGCTCGACAATTCCTAGTTAATGACTCGATTTTTCACGATACTTCTCAATGACATAAAAGGTTTTTTCATCGCAAAATGTCATATGACTCTAAATTCCCATTAAATATATCGGCTTTGTGTCTGCAATTACTCTAGCTAATTGATTTATTTTGTGATTAATTACCATTCATTGAAACCATCCATTTTTACATTACATTTCAAAAAAAGTTTTATCGCATTTAAAAATGAGTAATTAAGTGAGACATTATCGCTGACAAATGATTCCATTCACGCAAGTGCTCAATAAATTTATTTTCATTCATATTTTAACCAGTTTCGGTGAATGCAGGTTTCCATAGTGTTGTAAATAAAGAGCTTTCTACTCTAACAGCCTTTTCGACAGCCTATATTTATACTGCCCGGATAAGCAGATGGGACTTCATTATAGTACTTGTGAGTTGATGTAGCGTTAATGCTAGTTGTATGCTCAGTCAGCTGCTATTGGATGTGAAGATATATTTAGATCGCGTGTTATTACAGCGTTCTAATAATTACCTAGCTTGAAGGACTCCAGTTAGATCTTGGCAGCGGTCACGAAAGTTGTCGCTGATCACCTTTGGATTATGGTTCGGACAAACATTTAAATACCGATTGGGGTGGGAAAATTATTAGCTGGAACGTTGAGTTTTGAGCTTTTGCGTTCTTCTGGGGTGAAATCGAGTTTTAATTGGGAAAATTGTCGGCAGTTGTTTTTGAATGATTGTATCGAGTGTAGGTAAAGACTCATGTTAATGGATTATAAGGAGTAATTGAAAGAATACACTGATATTGAAGGAAGTGTGGTTTTGTTGACTTGATTGGGTAACAAAGATAGATCTTTTTATTTATTAAACTTTTGGAGCACATTTTCATATAAGTGGATGTTTATAGGTACTTGTATGTAAACGGAATCAATCATGCATTTAATTGAAACAGGGTGCTTAATTACTTTGTTATTTAGACAATAGAACTATTGTTACATAGATGAGATTGAAAAAAAAATATTTGAAGTATACACGCAAATATGTTTCTTTTAAGTTAATCCCAATTCCTTAAGTCTTCATGCACCCATATCTATATTTGTAAACTACACCTTTTGCATTCCATTCTGGTTTAAAACACTACAATTATAAACATCCATCTTCTTTGCAATTGAATGTGAACTACTAATATCTATTTTTTAAAATTTATCGCTTTTACATTTGACTTGAATTAGGACTCAAGCAGATTCTTGACAGGTATTAGCATTTTTTTAACGCAATTTTATTACGTAGATTTTTAGATGAACCTTTTTAAAGGCCCAACTTCTTTCAACACCTCTAAAGGCAGTTCGTAAACCGGATGTTTTATTTCATAAAAACACAATCATTGAGCGAGTTCTAATGTTATTGTTGTAAAGAGTTCACATTATATAACCAATTGCACTTTTAAAACATCTAAGAAGATTCGTGCAATTTAGATCATTTGAAAAAGATTATTGGAACAAATTTGAGAAGATTATCAGCCAAATTATTTACGCGCATTGCTTTTTCTAAAATTATGTGAAATCTGTTTTATCTTATGGAATATAATTTATCGTACCTTTCACTTTGAATAAAAGTAATATTTTAGTAATCTAAACATCAAACTCTCCAAAAAAGACAAAACTTTATGGAGTTGAGGGTACAAAATAAACTCATTGAAATGTTTTTGCAATTATTTTAGCGCTTAGTACTTATTTTTTTTTTCAAATCCTTTCGAAATACCAAAATATGTTCCACGCCTGTAATTATTTCACCTGTTCGTTTCAATTTAAACAATGGAATAGAGAAAAAAACATTCGAATTGAATTTGCAATTGTGTCCGCTCGAAATCGAGAACGTAATGAAGGTCTCAATGACGCGGCTCATTTGAGCTTAAATCTAGAGAATTTCAAATGTTATCAATACCCGTTTGCTTTGGCTTTTCAGTGATTGTTATTTTTGTGAATATTTTTCCCATTAATGATAGCTTTCCATTGTGTATAAAATTGCGCATTCAAATGAATAATAAATTTTGGCTGCTGCTCGTATCTCTGATGGCAAATGCGCAAAATTGATTATAAGTTAAACCAAGAGTTTTTTTTTGTTACACATTAAAAAAAAAATTACATTTTCGATTCGTATTACACATACAGTTTTGAGGACTTATCATATTCTTTAAGTTCCTAATTTATAAATATTTATTTAATATTACATTTAAGACAAAACTCGTAATTACTTTTTTAAGTTAGGTATAACTAGTTCAATAACTTCCTTTACATTTATTACTTTCAATGAATTGGTTAGCTTAAAGGCAAATATTTTGTTTGACGACAGTGGTAGTGACGAATATTGTACACTATAAAATAAGATGAAACCGTTACTTATAAAATTTCTTAATAACATACGTAGTGGGATATACATTTTAAAACTTTTAAATTTTATTTTATCTTATTACCCTATAAAAAAGAAAAATAATAACTTTATGAGCTTCTAAATCTTTCCTTTTTAAAGTTCGGATGTCATAGTGTCCCGCTTTCTCGAATTCTGTGAAATTTCTTCTTTACACTGTCTTCTATTATTTCAAGTTTCAGTACAAAATCCGAAATCAGCATGATGTACAAAATAAACTGTTTTATTATAAATTGAAAACATTTCAAACATTTCTCTATTTTTAAAAATAAATATGATTTAATAAAGTTTCCTTTTCTATTCCCATTTCCACTCCACCACGACACTTGACCTACGATCCTTCGCAACAACGATAAATCAACACAACCCCTCACCCACTAGAATCGAGTTGCTTTTATTAAAAAAAAAATCCCCCCATGGAAAGCGAGAAACATTGAAAGTGGTGGGTAATAATACCTGGTTGGCACTTCTAATAAAAGATGCCGCCGCGACATTGCAATAGCGTGTGCCGCCAGCTGAACAGAGATGTATAATTAAAACCGAAAAGGTGCAAATTATTACCGTTATACTCACTCGCCGTGAAAGGCTCGGGCTAGAATCGGCCTCCCACCAGCGAGTTAAGAAGAGGATGAAAATGCTTGGCGAGAAACAAAATGAAGCCGCCAGAAAGTCGCCAAGCAACCATAGTAAACCCAATGTCTGATTTTAAATGGTATGTGTATCTCGTATTTTAATTCGAAAATCTAGTGTTGGGCTCAGTATAGCCTTTGTGTGTGTGTGTGATGCCCTTGAGCCATTAAACCTAAACATCCATCCATCCTTGTAAGCCCAAACAAACTCAATGTTAGTTCATACCAAGACTCAACATTTTATGTTATATGCTGTGCTATAATATATGCTGCTGCTATATATTATGTTTTTATGCTATTAAGATATTTTATAAGTAACGGTTTCATCTTATTTTATAGTGTACAATATTCGTCACTACCACTGTCGTCAAACAAAAAGCATTACTTAAAAACCAAAAAATGATTATTTGCACAGTTGTAGTATGTTATAGAATTAAAACACGATGGTAATAATTTCCTTCACAGGTAAGTAAAATGCGTTGTAATTAAAAGTTTTTATTAGAGAGTCCAAATTCGCCAAGTTGATGTAGTGAGCCTATACAAACTCCACTTCCGAATAGAGCCTAATACTTCGAGAGCGTTTGTTTGGGCTTACTACAAAGCGATCGATGGCTTCACTAGGCAAACCGTTTTATGCATTGGTGTTTGTCCGGAGGCATCTTCTTAACTCTATCCTCCACCCGACTTATATAGGTATACAGAAAGACAGTTTTCTCTAAGACGAGTCCGAAAGATTTGAAGATAGTTAGAGAAAAGAAAGTGTCTAGCCGTGGTTGATCTCTTTGTCAAGAATATCCGGTCTGAATCGTTAAATTGGTTGAGCAGAATTATTGACTTTCAAAAATAGGGACTTTGAGAAATTTATGAAAATTGCAGATAGTAATGAAAACTTAAATTGTTTTTATTTTACCTTTTGTCATGTTGTCTAATGTGTTTTCGAATTTTTTTTAACCATTAATTGGCGGCATAACGAAACTTTTTCTAAGTTGTAAAGGTATGGATTTTGATGCTGAGTCTACAGGATAAATAAATCATTATTTTCTTTAGTTCTGACACGAATGCTCGACGAGTAACTTAAAATTGTTTGTCAAGAATTTATAGTTATTGTTTACTTCTGGAGAGACACTTTAAAATTAAATTTTTAAAAATCAGTTTTCTTAAGAGTATCTGTCAAGTTTCTTTAAATTATTATCAAAATTTAGATTAGGGAGTTTTATAGAGTAAGGGGATTAAATAGAAAAAAAGCTTTCGATAATTGTTTTTACTTTTTAGTTTAGTATAAATTAAAAAACGTTTTAAAATTTATTTATACTTTCGAAGAATATTTTAGCAGGAATTAGCTGTAATAACAGTACAGTAAAACTTATTTATTTTTTACTTTAAAATGTCGGGCTTTGTACATGGAATGTTAACCCCAAATTTCAAATAAAGCTTTTCGTGACTTTGTTTTTTTGTTATTCCTCTACAGTTTGGTTTTGCCATTTTACAACCATTCTGTTCAGAACTATGGCATAAATAAAGTAATATCCTGTTTAGGGGTATCCAAAAAAATTTAACTGTTAAAAATCCCATTAATAAGAATGATTATTGTAAGCGGAAACAGGAATAGCAAATTATCACTTTGATAAGTGCTAAGGACGATCCTCTAACGCACATGATTTGGGTCCTCCGTACGCAAGGAGAATTTTTAATGAAAAGCGGGATGCATAATTGGCTCATTTAGAGGTGAACTGAACAGCGGCCGATAAATGCCGTTATTAACTGAACCCTATGCATAAAGTAATTTGGACATGTGTTTGATTAAATGTAACAATATCGAAAATGTTTTATCAAATATATTTTAAATGTTTGTCTCCTTGGTTATGTTTCAACATTGTTTCTTCTCCTGAATATGTGTTGGGTTCAATTGGACAACATACAGCTGCTTTACATTTGGACATATGACCTACATTAACTTTATATGGTTTTACTGTTAATTATTACATTCATCATAATATTTCTTAAGAGACTTTCATTAGATAAATAATAAATTTGAAGTTTATGTGGATATATGACTTTTTAACTGTTGCTAAAAATTTATATTTTAAACTTTTTCCTTTATTTTTGGGTACATATTCAACTTAATTAAATTTACTTTGTATTAATTTGAAATTTTACTGTTTTTAATTCTGAAAATATTAAATGTACAAAAACAATAATGAAATTATTAAATGTAAATAAGAATAACCTTATAATTCTATATTAATCAAATATAATATGAAACTGTTTATACTACAATGAATGTGAATGCGTTTATTTTTGCATTAGATTAAACATTAATTATAATATAATAGTCAATTACAATTTTAGAATTTCAATAGTAAATTCAATAGTTTTATTAGAAAATAATATAGAATTCTTTATTTTCGATATCAAAACTAGAAACATTCTTTTTCACCTACCGTAAAAAATACATCCAGTTTTTATATTTGTGCCATCTTCCCAGAAGAGGTTGGAAGCTAAAAAAAAATAAGTGAATTCTGGTCTTAATTTTTATATTCTAGACATCGTCATATAAATTCAAAAATTTGACGCAAACTCTTTTTACCATAACTATACGCCATTTCACGCCACCCTTCAATTACAGCTTCCACCAACTTAGCTAGCTGGTTTCAACCCGATTTCATTGCAACTCTCTAATCTGTTTCCAGGTAATTTCCCCTACAACCTGAAAGAGACATTATACAGGTGCTTTTTCTCTTTGAGGAGCCCCAGAAACAGAAAATAAATGTGCTAAACACCATACCCCACGTGCCACTTTTTAAAGGATGGCCCGCTCTTCCATTGAAGAGGGGAGTAATGACTACGTATACCACAAACCTTTTGTTACTTTCCCCGAGATACGGTGCCGCGAATGACTGGGTTGGCTGAGGGGTAATTGTCGGGATTTATCAGACCCCCAAAATCAACGATAAAAAGGGGGTTTCCATGTGGAAGACCATTCCGCCCATCCACAATAACCCCTCGCGGTGGGGTAGAGTTAGAAGAGGAGATGCTGCATGGGAGAAAAACGATACAAAATACGATTCGCCAAGTGAAGTCATCGATCGCCTTGTAGTAAGCCCTAACAAACGCTCTCGACGAAGTATTTGGCGCTATTCTACAGTGGAGTTTGTATAGACTGACTACATCGACTTGGTGATTTCGGAATCTCTAATGAAAACTACAATTTTACAACTCATTTTTCATACCTGTGAAGAGAAGTACTACAATCTTCTATCTATCAGTGTATAAATTCAGATCTCGTACTACAGCCTACAACAGCGTAAAAAGTCATTTTCTAATTTAAGCTTTTTAAGGAATCAAATGATGTGTTTTAGCATGAACTAACATTGCGGTGGAATTTTGTTTGGGTTACTAGGGGTGCTTGGCGTCTTTCTGAAGGCTTCACTTTGTTTCTCGCCAAGCATCTCCATCTTCTTCGTAACTCTATGGGTAGAAGCCAAGTGCTGCCACCGCAATCAGGGCCTAAACTCAATTTCGTCCGGAATGTCAAGTATGTGGGGGCTCATTCTACGCAAAATGTAGAAAAAAAAATCGGAAGGCAATTTGTTGTCACTTAATCGCAAACAATTGTGAGCTCCCAGTGGCCTTTCGATATACATGACGAACACGTGATTTTAAACGTTCCTTTTTGGGAGGGGGATGACAGCACGTCCCCGGGTTGGATCGCATTCACAAAGGCTCGCGACGATGACTGGAATATCAAAGTCCTTTCAACAGCGCTTCTATTTCTATACAGAAGCAAATATTCCTGCAAGGGTGTTTCAAATTGCATTCCGTTGGGTGAGGGGAGCTTAATGGAATTATTTATCGCCTCCATTCCTAAGATTCACTGAGAGGGTGCTTTAGAGAGTAAATAACGTCTCGAACGTGGAAGGGAAATTAATTTACATCTTGTTGCGGGCTATTTACCTCCTCGGAAAAGAAAGTTGGAATTTCACGCCATTAATAAAGTCTTTAAAGGGAGCGTCGCGTGGAAGGAGCCTTAATTTACTTCGTGACTGTGTAGTTATGAGATGGGGATGTGGAAGTGGGAATCATAATTTTAATGAACTTTATTTGGATCTAATCATCCACTTTAAAGTTGGTGAATTTTGCTTACATTTGCTGCATTTTGGATAGAAATGCCATTATAGATAACTTTTGTGCTATTTAGAGTACTAAAAAATTTGTATCTAATTATTATTTGGTATATTGATGGACATAAGGCGGCGTCCATAAAACACGTGATGCGGTATTGACGATTTTTAACTCTTTCCCCCCCCCCCATGGTGATATTTCGTAATATTTAGCTTGACCTAATCTTCCCTGAAATTTCACGTGACATTTTAAGTTTCGTATTTTTATTTGAAAGTTTTTGTTTGTATGTTGGATGCCCGGAAAACTTCAAAACACATACAAATTGACGTCCAACCTCAAACTTGGGCCTACTTTTTCTTTGTGAAGAGCAAAAATACTTTGAACAGGTGTCCTTTGGTCTAAATTGAAACTATTAAGGAAAACTGAAAGAAACGAACACCAATCGAATCTAAATAATAGATCGGGCTTTTTTTCCCCCGAACGCTTTTAAGTATGGTTTAGAAAGAGCCACGATAAATATTCTCCTGTTAAATTTTGTCAAATATTAGTCCAGAAACTGGTCAAGTAATTTATTGACGTCCATGCCCATTTAATTTATTAAAAGCAAAAACAGTCTAAATAAAGGTTTTTGTTGAGTAACATAAAGAACATTGTGACAGACTTGATTATGAGAGATCTCTGAATGTCACGTCATTCCTACGCATATTTAAAAAAATCTCATTTTAATTTAGACATTTGTTTTCTCATTTACACAAATGTGTGTGTATCGTTTTTTTTTTGTAGTATACTGTATACAGGGACATTCTCGAAAGCTCAATTCAGAAGTTTATGGTTGGTTGGTAGACATATATATTCAGGTTTGTGTGCTTGGTCAGAGACAGTTTATGGTTTTGGTTGGTTGGTTGGTTGGTAGACATATATATTCAGGTTTGTGTGCTTGGTCAGCGACCCGCTTATAAACCTTCGTCAAGTAAGACAGACACAACAGACAACACACACATAAGTGGATCCATCTAATTTTTAGAGACAGAGGCCAACTAAGGTTTTGGTTTGAACATAGATGGTAATGTAATGTAATCGTTTCCAGCTGCCTATTTCTAGCCTCCATTAGGAGCTTTAACACAGCCAATTACGCCTCGTAATTTAGAACCCTGGTCAAATGACCAGGTTGACACCTGAGCGGGCATCCAAAGGAACTACATAGATGTTATTTCTAGCTTCGGAGAGGAGCTTTAACGTTGCCAGATACGCTTCGTAATTTAGTTAAGTAAAGACCTGAAACTGCAAAGGTAATGGAAACCCAGTTAATTAATAAAACGTTTAAGAGAGCCCTTTGACGCAAATGCTTCGTGACTGGGTGCAGTTAGAGCTCTGGGACGGGAATGGAAACAAAGGCAGCGTGTTCCTATTTGTCACCGGAATATTTTTTCAAATTTTTTATGAATTCGTGACTTATTATTTTGGCCCAAGAAAACAAGGCTGGTCGCGTGTCCCTCTCCTAGCCAATCTCAAATCATTCTGGCCACGCGACCCTAGTTACGCCAAAAGCTAGGTAACAAGGGGGAGGACACATGAGAAGGTCCATTGCAAGCATCGAACAGCTCAGTCAACTTAATATGCAAAAGAGAGTAGAAAAAAGATACAATTTTGCATTGTTTCTTTCTACTTTACTGTTTTTGGCGGAAACTTAGTCAGCCCTTTTCTAGATCAAACTTTTAAGATAAAAACATATCATATTTTTTAGGTGTATCTTTGAAATAAGTACATTATTACGGATCAATTAGTAAAACTTTTTTAACTAAAATATATTATGCTGATTTAGTATCAATAACGACATTTCATATAGCTGAGTAAATATAGTAAAATAAAAATATTTGATGGCACAAAGCAAACGAGAATTTACCAGTTAGTATATCAATCATAAAAACTTTCTCAAACATTTAAAACTTTATATTAAAGGTGATGGTAGAAATGCCATTGCATTTTATGAATAACACTTTAACAATCAGGTTCGCATTTATAGTTTGAATACGATCAGTGCAAATGAGAGTTTGCTAGCTCGCACGATAACACTTTTCCACCGAGAAGAAAATGTTCTCTATGGAATTTACAAAAGGTTAAAAACGTATAAAGTGTATTGAAGTTAATATTAACGAAACTATGCTATTAGCTACATCCAACTGACGATTTACATTGATTTTACTAATTTGCTCAAAATTAATTATAAAAAAAAACGGAAGAAATTTATCTCATGATTTACGAAATTTATAAACATCCTCTACAAGAAAATTGTTAGCACTATACTTCACTTTTTTCAAAGGACTCACTCCTGGAGGGCCGATTCCTGTGGCAGCTAGTTACCCCAACAATTAATTCGATTATCACCCCGTTGTGATTCTAGCAAGAAAACCTGTGCCCATTTTCTCGTCTTCCGGTGCAATTACAAATGGCGCGAAATAAATCTTGGGCGAATGAGCGAAGTGTCAAAAGTGGCGCACTCCCATCAAAATTCTAAAGGCGACACAATCCACGAACTGCCTATTCATGCCGAACACATCACAAAACACCAAGGGACTGCGCCACAAGTGAAGGATTCGCAGTAGTAGGTCGGAATGGATTGTAGGATTTGGATTGGTGAGGAATAGAGAATGAACCATTTATTTTCCATTTAATTAGACTGTCTTTAAAGAAAAAGCTACCAGGACATCGAGTTGAAAAATTTCTTTATTTACATTACTTTACAAATTATTAAAAATAGTCAGAAACGATGCACTTAGCTACACATCATAAACGCCAAGGGACCGTACTAGTAGTGAAGGATTCTCAGTTGCAAGTCGGAATGGATTGTAGGATTTGGATGGGTAGATTGGTGAAGAGTAGAGAATGTGTGTGTGTGTGTGTGTGTGACCATATTTATTGTTATTTTTCATTTAATTAGCTTTTCTGTAAAGGCAATCTATTAGGATATCTAGTTGAAAAATCTGTTAAAAATTTATTTATTCAATTACATTACCTTTCAAATTATTAATAATAGTCAGAAACGTGATGCACTTAGCTGCACATCACAAACGCCAAGGGACCGTACTAGTAGTGAAGGATTCTCAGTTGTAAGTCGGAAGACAAATAATTTGTACTCAGTCAAAGTATCAAATAATTTGTTACACGTAGAGGAGGGAAAAAATTGAAGAAGAGGCTCAGTAGCTCTATGTCACAAAGTCCAAAAATAAACTTTTTCGGTTGCCTGTCACGTGATTTAAAGGCATGTGGGGATAGAATTTTATTTATACAGGCATGGCTAGGATAGTTTGATTTATACATTTTCTATTTCAAAGTATAACATTTGTTTTTATATTTTTTCTGTAAATTTAATGCATTCAAATATAGAACTATTTTTATTAAGACTTTTAAAGTTTTGAGAACATAATTTGCTAGTTAACTTCAGTAACAAGTTGGCTAAGTAAGACAAGTTTTCATTAACGAATTGTAAGATTAACAAAAAAACAACACCATTGAACTTATTTTTTTCAGCAGCGAAACAACCACATAATACATTGTTATAAATGTTTAAAAATAGATTGTATTAAACCCACTTCTGGTAAAACTGGGTGTCTAGATGATTGTGTATTACTATTTTTAATTTGCTTTTTTTTCTCTTTTCCTTAACATTTTCTATGAAAAACAATTTTTAAAACTATTACCTAGTTATTATTACACATCATTCCAAACTACTTTCACAAAAACTTAAGTAATACCATGCTATATTTTTAGTGCTTCATTTGACTCGCCCATTTATCTCCACGTTATTTATCAAAATAATCCAATTACTCGAAGTAACCCATCGTCTTGTGTTTTCTTACTTCGTCCGACAGAACAACATGACTAAGGCCTTGGATGAAGTGGTAAATAAGGATTGATTGCCCGGTTGCCAATACCTCGCAATTCGACAGATTCAATTACTGGCCATTTAACAATTTGGCAACATTGTATCGAACGCTTTTCGCCCCACACTACTACCAAGAATGGAGACATCCCTTACACACAATTAACTCAGGTGTTAAGTTTCCGCCGCCATTCTTTCCAATCTAGCTGTTTTGGGGAAAAAAGTTGACACCACAACAAGGCGATGGATTTCTATGGCGCCCGACAGATCAATATATTCCTTTCTCTGGGTTTCTCACGCCAAAGTCTATTTAACTAGACTCAATAAGTAGCAAATAAATAGATCTGTCGCTCGGCCTTTTGTATGCGAGCTCATTCGTTATCGGCTGGAATAGATCGAAAAAGAATAGGTATTTTTTTTTCATAAATGGATTGGGTTACCACTGTCGAAAGGCGGTATTGCATTAGAAGGTATTCATCATAATGTACAACAAGGCCGAGCTGTCTATAACGATATGATTAGGGACACATGAATAGTGTATTAGTATATGAATTGAGTCTTTTTTTTATTTTTTATTTTGAGGATTTAATGTAGAAATTATATGCGGCTATTTATGATTGAGAAATTATGATAATAAAATAACTTTATATCGGAGACGCGTTAAAATGAAATATTTAATACAAACCTTATGCTAACTTGCAATGGTAACACTGAATATTTGTAAAATTTTTTTAATACAGTTACACTTCGTTAAAACAAAACCCAAAGGACCTTCAAAATTAGTTAATCCTATACTTAATTCAACTTTTCCGAATACACTATTTGTAAATCAAGCTGGATATGCAATATATTGAAATAACAGTAATTTTTATCTGTGTTTATGTTAGCGATTAATAAATATAAAATTAGAAATATGGGCTGATTGTTTTAGAAGACTATTGACATGAAATCTCCTTATATTAAATTAAAAGAAAGGCTATCAAATTAAAAAATCTATAGAAGAAAGTGAATCTTTAGATTCTTCTAAATTAAACAGTAAACTTGTTGGAAGAACCTGAAGGACCAAAGGAAACGTCCGAAAAAGTTGTGAATTAATTCAACTTTTCCGAATACACTATTTGTAAATACAACAGCATGGATATGCAATATAGTTCGAAATAACAGTAATTCTTTATCTGTGTTCATGTTATGCGATTAAATTAAAATATTAAATACTGGTAGAAATATTGGGGCTGATTGGTTTTAGAATGGACTATTGACATGAACATCTCCTTATTATTTAAATTAACAAAGTAAGCCTATAAAATTAAAAAAATCTATAGAAGAAAAGTGAATTTTTAGATTCTTCTAAAAATTAGAACACGGAAATCTTTTGGGAATGAATGCCTGAATGGGAAAAGGAAAGTCCGAAAAAGTGTGTGAAAATCAACGAAAAAGATTGTTGACAGCGAGAGGTGGGATTTCCTTTGTTTATATGATGGATAACTTCCACTAGTGCGGGCCCAAGAGGGGCGGTTTTGTCTATGATACGGATCAATAATTTTGGTCAAAACATACACGTCAAAAATTCATTGCTTGCACCTCACAAATACAGCTTTATTATAGCTTATTATTTTTACATTAATGTTAGATGTTTATTGCCATGGAAATTGGTTTTAGTTTTGATTAAATTAATCGTTAGTAGTAGCCTGACCAGATTTGATGCAGTGATTAACTGTTCGACTATAAAATCATCATTAAATTTTCCCAAATAATATTTTAATTACGTTGTTTGTGTTGTAAAATACTATAAAAAGTAAAACAGACTATTTGCATAGTTTTATTGTTGGACAACAATCTATGTACTGCAAAATCCAGTACGTCTGGTCGCCCTAGTCAGTCAAGTTGGTAAATAAAAAGTATTGATACTTTAAGGGCTAAACTTTTTTTATGATAAATGTGCTTTTTAATTTTTTTCTTATTTTCGAATAAGTATTTCGATACTACCAAAACACATTCAGATTATATAAAATTGGAGATGATACACTCTGACATACACGCATCGCAATCATCCCCATAAAATATGGATAATGTTTACTCTTTTTCTAAAATCAAATCGAAACTTCCCTGCGTGACAATCCTCCATCAATGAAACAAAACAACCACTTTACCTCTCAGGTGATTACCTCTTTGAGCAAAACCAAAGACAAGTTTGACTTTTACTAAAGACTTTTACAAGGTAAGGCCGCCATGTGGAGGGGTCACCTCCTAATGGCCATTTCTGCCATGACAGGTGTTCCCTGGGCGAAGCTCTCTCTTCAATAAAGATCAAAATTGTCGGCCTCGTAACAATTTGGCCCCTCTACCACAGTAATCGGGACACTGGAGGGCAGCGTCGATGCTACACCCCATTTGTTGGTGGCCTGGAGGCACGAAACTCTGTCATCAAGAGACTTGCTTGAAGACCAACAAGCACATGATTGCGGCTTTTTATCGAGGCCTGCATAATACAACGGACAACTCATGTCAGAGTCAATTTGTTTGGAGATAAATTGCTCTGGGACATCTTTATTGCAATTTTTGAAAAGCAGGTGAATGTGTCCACATAAATGTCATTCGAGATATTTTTGGATAAAAGAAAGGGGGTAGTTGTAAAAGAATCAGTCGTATCCCAGAAACCGATGATTCTAACGTGATGCTCAAAGTATGATTTATAGCAGGAGATGGAATTTGGTAATCGTAACTTCAAGATTAGATTACATATCGGGTACAGTTTTTTTTAAAACTGATCTTTTAAGTACGTTGCTACAAATTTTAGATTTTACCATGCGAATCCACAATAGCAATAAAGTTTCATTCAGAGCTGTAACCCTTTTGTGAACTTGATAACGTGGATTTTTTTTGATTTACGTAATTATGAGGAACTGATGGTTGAAGCTAATGTTAAGGACAAAAAAAAAATACTGTGTATGCTTTCGATTTTGTTCATTATCTACTTTAGCCACATAAATAATAATATGGGGGATCCATACATTTTAAAATATTCTTAAAATACATATTATTAAAAGTATTTTTTCATAAAATTTGGCAAAAATCATCGAATAGTACTGAAGTTAAGTTCAACAATCCCTGTTACTTTTAATAGTATTGCACTTCATCCAATGCCTACTTTTATTTTTAATTCAGAATTAGTTTAAGCCATCTCTTTACACACGACTTTAACTCAACGTATCCCCATCTGTAAAGCCAAGGTATAACAACAGTGTTTGACCTGAAAGATTGAGAACGCATTATGTTATTTGAAGAATACTTTTCATGTTGGTTACTCTCTTCCACCCTATGATCTTCAGCTTAAATTCTCAGATGAAAACTTTTGTCTCAAAGCAGTGATTCGTAACGTTCGTTTAGTATGAAGATAGTTGTTTGCGACTGTGGAGGTCTTTGTAATAACAGGGTGTGCAAGGGTTTTTATCCAAAGAGAAACACGGGACCAATTGGGACTTCGGAGAAGGATTTGAATACATTTAAACTTCTTATTTATAGTATTTTGCTTCAGGTAATGGTGAGTTAGTTACAGCAGATCATCGTGTACTTGTTTCATTACGAGCTAAGAGTTATATATTGTTTTAATGGGTAATATATATTAATGTAAAATCTGTGCTGCAAAATACCTGTGTACTACAAAAAAGCCTATTAATTTGTACCATTTAATTTCCTACGTCCCTGATGGCACCTCTGTATCGATTTTTTTTATAGTTTTTTTAACACATTTAATTTCAATAATATATAAATTGTAAAAGATTAGTGATTTATAATGAAGGGCTTTTATTTAAAGCAAAATATAGTTATTTTGTAAAAATGTGTTATCGTTGAATTTTATTCAAGATCTTTTTATAGATCGTTAAACCATTGTGAAACAATGTAACGTGGTTAACTAAAAAGAATTAAAAAATATTTTGAGCAACATTAGTAATCAAAAAATAACATTTCCCACTGAATTATTTGGAACCTTTCCATTGAGGATAAAGAAATAAGAGAGGCTTTCATACAATCAAAAAGACAAAATTTAAACGGAACCTGACCGGAATAAATGTTATGTGTTCATTTTGCACGCGGGTGTGTTCCTGAATAATTCTCTATTATGCCTCTACGAAACTATTTCGACTGGTGGAACTTAAATTCCCTTTTTTCTTCCTTCCAGATCCTTCCCGAGACCACCTCTGCCTGTTCAGCAACCGAGCCCAGCCGAAGAAGAAAAGGAAGTCCCGCACCGCTTTCACTAACCACCAGATCTTCGAACTGGAGCGAAGGTTCTTGCACCAGAAGTATCTGTCTCCTGCTGACAGAGACGAGATTGCGCAATCCCTGGGCTTGACCAATGCCCAGGTCATCACATGGTTCCAAAACCGGAGGGCCAAACTCAAGAGGGACATGGAGGAACTCAAAAAGGACGTCGAGACGGCCAAAGTCACGGGCCACAGAGCCATTCTGTCCACCTTCCATGACATCGGGAATGGGGGCAAGTCCATGAGCAGTGATATCGACTCATGAACATAGTCTTTGGGAAGAAGGAGCAAGGAACTACGTCGCACATATAAGCTAACTAAAGCTGCAAGATATGGACTCTACTAACGTAGACATATTCGCATTGGCGGAATGTCAGCCCCCGGTTCCTAGTGTCATTAGCCTGGTGAACGCTGGTTGGATCACTATTGACTTAATCGTAGCTACATTGGCACTAAATTACATCGACCCATGAAGAGAAGCATTTGCCATCTCGTCAAAACTGTCACGTATTGGTACAAGTCGCTATTGAGTGACTTTTAAGCTGAGTGATATGTGAGGACAAAACAAAAAAAAAAATTGTGATCTAGTTTCATTTTCTAAACATTGCTGATCGAACAATTGTTCATTGCTGAAATGAAACTAAAAACTTTTATAGACATCAAAATGAGACCTAGGGACTTACGTAACTAGAATACATAACTAGGGACTTACGTTCATGTGTAAAGTTAAAAGTGATATTTCTTATTTCTACACAAGGACATGTGTTCATTTGTAGATGATGTACAGAAATCCTTATGGGGGGACAAACCATTATTTATAAATATTTCAAAATCAAGTCCAACAACCAAATATTGAAGTTAAATAATGAATGGCATGGACAAATAATTTAACTGGGGGTTGGAAAAACAATAAGCGTTATTTTCGTGTAGCTCTAGTGCGACGATAATTCAACTTAACTTAACAAACATTATTTAGTGGGTTCTCGATAAACCAGAGGAGCCGAAATGCTTTATTAGAATTAAAGAACAACGTGTAAGAACCAGATAGTTAAAAGAAACTCTTTGTTTATATATAAAAAATAAAATAGTTGCAAATAATCCTTTAATCAATACGAGCAACGGGAACGGATTTTAATTGCCATTCAAGGGCAACAATACTTCAACAGTTTGAAATATAAATTTAAAGTAAATAATTCTATTCAATTATTAGAACTGTACAGTAGACATTTAAAAATGGTTGAGTTTATATTTGGTGCGTACACGATGGTAAATAATTATATGAATAATTAATTTTAGATACAAAGCTTTAACAAGCAAGAGAACAATAACGCGAATCAACATAGAATTCTAAAGTCCGCATTTTTTTCATAGGAAAAGAGATACATAGATAATAAAAGAAATTATGTGACACCACAAGTTAACAACTTAAAAAAGTATCTTAAAACCATTACATAATTCAATAAAATACATATTTTAGAAGAAAAATTGCATATGAAAACTTTTTAAAGTAATTATGTGTCTTAGGATTCACAACAAATTTACTTGTTAAGAAATGTATTGAAAATAAATTTGTGACTTGTATGCATAATATATAATATTTCTGGCAGCAGAGAAATCAAAAATACTCATTGTTACCTGATCGAGAAAAATTTGATGGTTCTTCAATACAGTAATTTTACTTTATGATTTAATAATTAAAGGAAGTGTTACTTCTATTATATATTAAAAACAGTATCACTCTCAGTTTAAAAAAAAATTACGAAATTAGTAATACTTCATATAGTAATACTAAGTATTTATTAAACAATATTTGAATGAATTATAATATTAATTATTATTTTGAATGAATTTCTACATATTTTCGAGTTGAGTTTTTGTTACTCCATTTTATTGATAGAGATATTCTAGTTTTCTTTAAATAAATTTAATGGATAATTTATTCTCCAGAGTTCAATCCAATCAAACATATAAACTGGTAAAAAAAACGAATACCGTGATGGGATCGAATTCGACAAAAATGTTTAGGATGCATCCATAAGTATCGTACGAGATTTCAAATACCAATGAGAAATCCATGGTCACATTCTGAAAAAACATTTACAAATATTGTTTTAAATTTTCAAATCAGCTTAATTGCCCTATTTTAGCTGTAAAAAATATTAATGAAAAAATAAAAGTATTTTACTTATTAATAAATAATAGTTTAAAGAGAAATAGATCAACATTAGTTGTATTATTTATGACAACTTATTAAGTTTTATTCCTTACTTATTTAAAAATCACAGGATTACCTAACTAAGCTTAAGTAGTATAGTTTTTTTATTTTAAAATTTTAAATGTATTTTTTTTATTTATAAATAAGTTTTATTTTGCACGTAATTTAAAAAATATATATATTTTATGTTTTTAAATTTTTAAAATTAAAAATGCTATGATTGGACCATTGGAATTTCTCGAGGGACTAGTTTTACATTCTGTGATATACCACTTAACCAAAGGTAAAATAGACATGTTGATATGAGGTGGTGGATTGAAGAACTTGTTAAATTTCTTTTATTACTTGGTTCAGGAGTCCTCAGATATTGACAATACTAACGTAAACAGAGTCATGACAATCTTCAAAAAATGGCATTGGTAGATTGCTATCGGCCTAAAGGGCATTAAATTGGCACTAGGTTGCCTCGGGGGGTAAAAGGAAGCGTTCGCCAACTCGCCAAAACTACGATTGATCGTGACTCTTGTATACGTATTATAATATAAGTAAACATTAAATCACTCAAGTAAACAAAACGTATGGATCAACACTAATGGATCAGCATAAAATTTTAGCTACCATTTTTCATCCGTGAAATTCAAATGTAATGCCGTGTCGTGTATGTTTAGTCTGGAATTTTGGTGAATAATGAGGTTTCTGGTAACTAGTGATTTGTAAATAAATGATAGAAGCACTGTTTGAATGTGCTAATTCAGTGTACTTGTGCAATGTCGAGATGTTATGGATTATAAATTTATCATACTATACTGGGGAGATAAATAAAAATTCTTAATTCAGAAAAAGTTTTATGTCATTTCTTTTTGTATTCTATTAGAAGCAGTATACACTAATAAGCAAAGATTAATTACCATTAATTAAACTAAAAGAAGTGACAACATGTCCTTGAAACTTTTCGAACAATTTGAACTCAAAGTTTATTTAAATACTATAAACAAATTCAAATAAGGATCAGAAAATTGACGAAAGTGTAAATTTGTTTTCACTGTATAAAATTTAAATTTCAACACCATTTTGAAAACTATATTAAAATTTTATTTCTGGAGAAAAAGTTTAAAAAAAGTTTCTAATACTTTTAATTTTAAAATCAAACACAATTTTAAAGTATACAAATTATAAAATATTTATAATATGTGTATCTCTAGAAAACTGACAGTCCCTAGCCGAATTCATGCGTCCGTATCCCTCAGATGCTTAAAGTAGGATACCAGGGCTTTTTTTATGCCAACTGAAATGGAGGGAGAACATATCATCAATATACATGCATTGCATATGGCCTGCCATCAAATGTCAAATTCGGAAATAATCCAAAATAAGATTATAAAAAATTGCAAGTTATGATTATTCAAATTAAATAATATAATATTAATTTAAATAAACAAGATTACTTAATTCGTGCAGAAATGTACCTATGGAACACTGATCGACTGGTGATGGACAGTTTTAGGTTTTTACCAAAAAATAAAACATCCCTTTCATTTATTTTTAAAAAATATTTATAGGACAAAAAACAAATTTTATTATATTGTAATACAAATTCACGCACAATTAACTCTCAAACTTAAATATTTCAAAATGAAACAGATTTGAGAAGTAAACTTGAATGATAATGAAACTAATACTATCAACAACAAAAAAAAACTTAATGCAATTCAACGAATCTATGGCGAAAGAGACACTGTATCACAAAACAGCTTTTAATTAAAGCTGAAAATTATGAAGAAGCTATGTCTCATCCGTTTTTTGTGTGTGCTCGGGCAATTCTACCATAATTTTTAATTTTTAACTTTAATAATTCCCTTGGGCATAACTTTTGAAAAAAATAATATTTATTTTCAATTTTTTCTTATTATACTAATATACTGGTAACTATATAATTACAAAACGGAATTTTAAAGCAAAGAAACTCCAAATAATTTTTAGGTCACAAAACAATGCAGAAAATTCCTTACCGTCACATGTCCCGAATGTCAAATTTAGTGGTTCAATTTAGTTAGTTTAGTGCTTAAACTAACATATTTTTGAGCTAAAAATTACATTCATTTGGATTTTAAATTGAACTAATACTATATCTTAGCCAAAATTTTATGGAAGGAATTTGTTTTTAATATTTATAATGTGTATTTCTCTTCTCCTAACTTTGTCCCTGGGTTTTGGAACATTCACTGACCTCATTGCTAAAGTGGTGAAGAGAGGCACTGGATGGAGTTACAGTGATTCTTCAATCATGAAAACTGTATTGCAGAAAACTCGCATTTTAGTTAGTAGCCGCATTTTTTTGCTATACTTCACCAATAAGCCCAAAAGTTTAAAAAAAACTCAGTAAAATGAGCTGTGTGGCTTTATCGCTATCCTTACAATTCCCCAGGGTGAAGGTTAATTGTTGCTTTATAATTGAATTTTTTTCTATAAATATGTTTAAATGGAGTATACGGAGTAAAAAAAATCCATGTTTATCAAACTGGAGTTAGTTTCAATACACTGGAAAACATCGTGAATTTCCTCACCGTCCGTTCCTTACCGTTACAATGATCTAGGGATGGAAAACCGAAACCAGTTTTAAGACTAACCGGTTTTTTGTGACTTCGGTATCATTGAAAATAGTAGTTATTTTCGTAAGGCCGGTTTAGACCGGTTTCTTTAGCATCGTTTTTTTTTTAACTGCCATCCCTTATTATTATTTTTTTACTAATGAGCCTTGCTGTACTTTTTTTGTTAATTCTAGAACCTTTATAAGCATTTTTACACACAATTAAAGTGACTTTGAAAAAATAAATTTCAAACGTTTTTTTTTACCTGAAATTAAAAATTATGGCAGAACTGCCCATCCACACAAAATAGTCGATAATATTTCATTGAACTCGTGTATTTTAAAAATAATTCAATCAATTTTATGTTAGCAATCATATTCTGAAGCATTATGTGATTTTGAATAAAGTTTTAAACCTTTCTATTTGACCAGCAGTGTTAGTAATAGGGGAGACCGGGGGAATCGCGCCACCCTGGGCAATGGCGCCACCCCCTGTATCTCGCCAGTGGTGTGTGTGGAAGGGATCCTATAAGCACTGACCTGTAGCAGGAAACACGGTAATCAGTAGTAGAGAGGCTTATATCCATTGTGTTGGTGCAACGTTATTAAAAAAATACGTTTTTTAGTGAGTTTCATCTAATTTTGAGTCTTCTGAAACTAAGAGATAAGTGACTGTTATCCCTAAGTTAGATAAATCAGTTACATATCATTGAAAAGAGCAATAACTTGGCTATGTTATCACGTGTTAGTTTGGACGCTAGGCTATCTACCTTCCCCTAAACAAGCCGTCTACGCCATTTTGTCTTACCGGGGTTATGCCGCCACCGCCATCACTCCGGGGTTATGCCTTCATCCTTTACTTTCGGATTTTTGCTCAGATTAGAACTACAGAGACTTAATAGCCATTTACTAGGCCAACACAATTTCTCTCTATATTAAAAAAAAAGTATTTATTTAAAGAATAGTATGGCATAGACTAACTAATAGTCATTTATTACACGTGTTATTAAGAATAGTAAGACTATGGCAGAGATCATAGCAGAGACAAGTAATAACCATTTACTACGCGTGTGATTTTTGTTAAACTTCATAAATAATTTCTTCATTTAATTAAACCTATTTTAGTGCTATATGTTGTGAGTTATTACATCCTTTTCCATTATTCATAGATTATTTGCTGTGTTTTGATGGTGTGGCGGCATAACCCCAGGTACCGGGGTAATACCGCCACTCTGCAAGCTTTTAGAAAAAAACAATTTTCTTCAGTTTCTATTAAAGATTTCAAGTTTAAAAAAATCACTTCAAGATAAGTTATGAAATGTAGTATGCTATGTTTGTTACAATTTACAATTATTCTAACACAACTCTGCATGAAAATTCAATTTCCCTTAAGGTGGCGCGATTCCCCCGGTCTACCCTACACATACAATGCGAAGTTTGATATTTTACAGTGTTTGCAGTGGCAATTTTTCCACAAAACGTTTTTTTTAAATGCTAGGACAAAAATAATTTACCCGAAGATTTAAATAGTTTTCACCTCACTTGAAGTTTGCGGTACCATTTTTTTTATACAGTATATATTTAAATTCTACCAAGAATTTGAATGAAGTTTTAAAAACTTTTCTATTTCACCCAAAGTGTTGGAAAAACACATTCAAATTCAAAATTTAATATTTCACAGAAATTGCAGTAGTATTTTTTTTACCCCAAAATGTATTATTTAAATATGCCTGGACAAAATAAACTAAAGATTCAAATGGTTTTTCTCTTAAGTTTAAGTTGCTTTACCATTTTTACTATACGGGCGTACTTTAAATTACTATTTTTCTGTTTTAAAAGCCATAAAAACTCGAAAAGTTTATTTTTTCTAATGAAAAACCTTGGTCATTTTCCGCGGGGGCCGCCTTTTGCAACTGTCCAAGTGTGGCCGAGCAGTAAATAAACGATTCCGCGGCTCCATTTTCAGTGCGGGGAGGCAGGTAATTATAGAGCCGTGTGACAGTCGGAGCTGACACCCGAGGCAGATGTTCCAACACCACACGAATTGTTAGGCTAGGCGTGAATTGTTAGGCGCCGCCAGTTTTTTGATGAGCTTTCACACCATAGAATGAAACGCGTAATTTGGATAAAAACCTAATCTTGGAGAGTGTGGAGTCTTATTCAATGAGATGGCTGCCAACATTGCATTGATTTGAGTTGGGCTTCAATGCTTTTATTCTTTTACATTGTGCTCAATGGTGGCTAGTATTTAGTATGAACAAACCTAATGCTGCCGTGGCTGCATTTTTGTATATTGTTTAAAAAAAATCCAGTACATTTGCGTTTTTTGGCCGTCAGCAAAAGTCTCGGCCAAATACCAATACATTTTTGCCCAATGCGTAGTTTGCCTTTAATGTGTTATAAGAAAAGATAAAAAAAATAAGTGAAACAACGTTGCTATACCCATTTGTTCTCGATCCTAGGACCTTCCGAGTGTAAGGTAAATGTGATAACCCCTGCTACAAGGGTACACATCCTAAGCTGATTTATTTGAATATATTACCAAATAGTGAACTAACCTTGCATCATTATTGATATATTGTTAAATTTTTATGAATAAATTGTAACTCCATATATTTATGAAATGCTAGCTGTCTTTCACACAACTGTCTTAAAACTGCTTCTACAAGCCTATGAGGGTCTTTACGGTAATGTACCCGCAATTTTGCTGGTTTTTCTGAGAAATACGGTAAGTGCTGAGAAAATACGGTTTGAAGGGGGAATGATCCCTCTGGACCCCGGGTCTCCATACAAAGTGTCTTAGTGTTGGATCAACACTGTTGATTGACACAGTTGATCCAATGGAGAAAAAATATTTTATAAGCCACATTTTTCCGGCTTAATTGAATATTTTTACAAACGGAGTTTTTTTTTATGTGATAAATGTAGTTGACTTACAGGTCCCGCCAATCCCACTTTTTGAAATCGGTTCGAATATAAATTTTTTAATTTTCAATAAATAATTTTACACAAAATATCCGAGGCAATTTCAAAACGTGGGATTATAGAGACCTGTAATTTATCTACATTTATCATTTCAAAAATCCGTTTATAAAAATATTCAATACAGCCGGAGAATGTGGCTTAGAAAATATTTTGTAGATTAACACTGAGGTACTTTGGTTCGGAAACCCGCAGTCCATCGGGCTTATTCTTCCTAAGTTTGTCCAGTAAAATTAGATTTATAGGCGAGACGTTTTAAAGGTTTGGATAAACAATTATATTCATATTCTTAACAAAATATTTTTTAATTAATTTCTTTGGTTCGTTACCACGACATTAAATGAAAAACTATTATTTCAAAAAGAAAATTAGTAACTCAGAAGATGTTGCCCTTAGAAAATATTGCCGTATTTTTCTATTTAAAATATCCAGTTACATATACACAAAAATATACCAATAAGGAACAATATTTGTCACAATGCTTTTTCGTCTTATCCTTGTTGAGGAACAACCACCATTTCATTAATCCTTCGATTTCTTTTGAAGTAAGTATATGTTTTGAAAAGTCAATTGTTCGAAATGAAAATATTTCCTCGTTGAGGTTATCAGGTATCTTAAGTACAAGTAACGAATCGTTATAGGATAATAAATGAATTAGATGCCACAAAGAATGATAACTCTTTCAATTATTTTTTTTTTCATTATAAAATCTTTGTGCTACAAAGTTGAAAAAAATAATCAACTAAAGTATGTTTGGCTCCCCGATACATACTCTATTCACTAATCAATAGCTACTTAAGTATTTCTTAAAGTAAAATAAAAGATAGAATGATGACACTATAGTTCTAAAACAGTTTAAATATCCACGAGAAATAATATTTTTAAAAAGTATGAAAATAAGCTTTAATGGTTTAATTTATTTTATCATTTAAGTGAAAATAAATAGAAAAGATGTAACATGACTGAAAATAGTTAAGTTCATTATTTAGAAGGAAATCATATGAAATTTGATTTTTTAACATCCTGATTAGCCTTCATATGGGACGTTTTGTAAAACGTGGGGACCTTAATTAAATATGTTGATGACTGATTACGCAATGTTAACTATCCTATCTTAAAAATATACCTGGGTGATACTGCTTCAATTTCTACAAAAGTCCAGCGATATGACGTTTGTGCAAAGCTAAGTTAAAACAAAATGCTCCCTAACAACTAAGTTTACGCTAATATTAGACGTCAAAAAAAAGAGAGAGAGATCACAAGAAGACCAGAGACCACAATCTCTATAAGTAAGCATGTAAGTATTGCGTTATGTGTTTTTGCAATTATTGTTTCAGAGAGACAACAAGACGTCCCCTAGCTAGGTGCAAGTAACGATAAAAGCTAGAGCCACATAAACCGCAAGTATAATATACAAATTTAAATTAAAATAAATTGTGTAATCAAAAACAAGATATCTAAGGGTTTTATTTGGCGTAAAGATCTTGAAAATGATATTTTCAACTGTAAGCGTTGCTAATTATTTTTTAATTATTTCTTAATGGATTTGCGGAATAGGGATTAACTGGGAAGTTCTTCAGTTAGTTTATGTGTACTGTATTTTCCGTCAGAATACGGTACAGTTGATGTAATGTTTACACGCGTGCTTTAATTTTCAAGCATATGTGCCTCAGAGAAGATCCAATTTGAATTCCTCGATTGGTTGAGAAGAAAAACCCTGACCAGTCTTACGATGTGTGCGAGATAAACTGGATCAAGCTGAGTAAGTACAGCATAGTGCTCTAGAATTGCGTTTATAGCTTGCAATCAGCTTGCTGAAGAAGGCGCGGTAAATATGAGGCATATGTGCTGTATTTTTACAGAGTGGTCGATTTAGTAATTATACATCACAAGTTTTAAGACTGATACCTGGATATAGTACACATTAAAGGCTTAAAAATTAGTAACTAGTAAGTTTTTAGTAGTAATATAAAAGAATTTTTAGCCGCATTATTTTTTAAAAAAAAAATGTGTAACTTAGTACTACTTAACATACTCAACATGGAAGCGCTCGTAGTGAGAGTGGTACCAGTGAGGCCGGATGAATTGACTCTCCAGTTGTAAAAATCAAAGTTCCCTTCACATGATGAATGCACCCTAAACGTAACATCTAATTAAAGATTATTTATTGAATTGATTTTACCGTCAGTTTCAGTGGAGCATCCGACTAAAATATTGCCCCTCATGCCCGCCAACCATGGCCAATTGACTCTTCAGTTGCGGAAATCAAGGCTCCCTTAAAATGATGAATGGTGCCTTCAAAGTAACATCTAATTAAGACCTAGAACTCTGCTCTATTCCGGGATGGGGGGCTAGTTAGTTACAAAGTGATATTACACTAAAGATAAATGAATAGAGACTAAATTCCAATTAATTTAAATCCCCACAAGAAAAATCTGGAGAAATAAATGACTCCCTATTCCTAACTTTGTCACGTCCAGAGCGATGGACAATCAGAGCTAATAGAGCGGTCATCCTAGGGAGGTTTGAATAAGGTATGGGCATGCTAGCTAAAAAAGTGAATTTATGTGAGAATTGCCAAATCCAAGTGATGCGCTCACTTCCCTCAATGATATTTCTATAAAAAAAACGTCACATTTTATTATTTAATAATCGGCTACTTAAATTTTTAAAAATGTGACAATTTGAAACTTTTATTGCATGTCCGAGTTAGTTGGACGCCAGCTTCTCATTGAGAAGGTTCCTGGTTCAAACGCAGCCATACTTACAAGATGATCGAAAATAAGCTCGTGTGACTTGGTACCAAGTAGGTAAACATGTAGGGGAACACTCAGTATTTTAGAATTGAGATGCGTAAACTGATTAAGTCGTAATTTAGAACCACAGTCAAGTGACGAGCCGACATCTGAGTATCACAGGACTTGCATAGTCCTTCAACTTGGTACTATGAGTCCCATGACGAGTGTCGTTTCTTTCTGATCACACTATATAAATGTATCAATACTAGTAAAAAATACTATACAATTACGGGGTTCCCTAGTACTCTGGGACAGACGTGCTTCTTAAATCTGTGAAGTTCAAAGTCCTGATCGCGTTAGCTTACGATGTCGCTTGAAATTCCATTGGGTACCAACTCAGGTGTCGACCTCGTCACTTGACCAGGCCTCTAAATTAGGAAGCGTAATTTGGCTGTTTCTATCGAGGATAGAAATAGATAGCAGGTAACCGTACAATCTAACCTGATGGAGGTCACTGTACCGGGGGTGGGTTCGATTCCCACCTTCGCCCTGGGTGTGCTTTCTTTCTCTGTGTCAGTAAAAAGTCTGTGTCTGTCTTACTTGACGAAGGTTTACAAGCGGGTCGCTGTTCAAGCACACACACCGGAAAACACATGTACCACCCTACCTACCTACCTAATGGAGGCTAGAAATAGACAACCGGTAAACGTACAAACTAACCTCAAGTTGCACCAAATAATTCGCAAAGCGTGGGCCCATTGCAGACGCGGTCAACGGCTTCATTGGGCAAGCCCGTTTTAGCATAGGTTTTCGACTGCACAGCATCTGTATGCTCTTCTCACTTCCCCGCCTTGCTCCACTTCCCCACGCACCACTGGCCAGCTCGTTAGGAAACTTTAAAAAATGGTAAATTACATTGATTACCTGAAAAGCTTTCCGAATATGGATGGGCCGCTATTTGTTATCAATAAATGAGATGATGCACTATGGAAACTGAATGCCTAATAATGGTCGAAGGTAGCAGCGCGAGACTGCTTTTGGCGCCCCGAATCATGGTCGCGTTTGTTTCAGGAACACGGCAATCGGAATACGGAAGTGGGGTGCGTTGGCGGGTATTTGAAATAAATGTTTGATTTGGAGAAAAAAAAATCATAAGGGTAATCATCATGAATGGATTTAGAGATCTTTTTTTTTCGGGCAGTGAGCTGAATTGAGTCATTATGGTTTCTCGAATATGAAGCAATTATTTCACATACCCGGCTACTGCAATACTTGAGGAAAGAACTCTGACGGTTTTCTGAAATAAACCGATTAATTGTACTTCCATAATTTGAATGTTTTTGTAATAACTAAATACAAAGGGTGTTATTACTTAAACACGATGGAACTTAATTCTGAATTAAGTAATCCAATACATAATTGGATTTTTTTTATGATTTAGATAATAGATGATATGCAGATAATTGTTTATAACTATTACTATATTTAAATGTTTTAAGCCTTGTGAGATGTGATATTTCGTTTTGAGCACATTTTTAATTTCATAAAACAGCTTAATGCCACCTTATTTCGTGGTTCGTTTAAAAAACTTTCTATTTAAGTGTATATTCCAAAAAAAGCATCATTTATAAAATGAGGACAAGACGTTACATTTCTTTTGTAGGAATGACGTCATTTCGTATTTCGTTAGACCATTTACGACAAGTAAAAGAGAAACCAGACCTTCATTCGGCGTTAACTTGAAATGTTACCGATTAATATATAAATAATTTCTATGTTTTCACGACTAACGGTGAACTAGTATTCGTTAAACATAAAATGATTATTGACCCAATTTGACAAAAAATATCAAATTGGAACCAATCACATTAAACTTCATATGAATGCTGTCAACCTATCTCTAAACAGAGCACTTGTGTTATTATCCTGTCAATTATTTCCGTCATAATGTAGACCACTTTCGCCAAACCTGATATATCAGTATACTTTATAATAAATAAAATAATTAATAAAATATAAAAACAAATGCTAATTATAAATGTAAAAAACACCCATAGAAAAGTAAATAAACAAGAAAATATGTATAATAATTACAACAAATTGATATCAATAAAAAAATATACTAATTAATCTAATTTATAATATCAGTATAATTCATAAGATTTTTATTTTTTTCATTGAAAAACTAGCGCCAAAGTATTGGATGAGTGTTTGCAGGTCGACAGACTAGTACAAAAGTACACTTAAAACAGATTACTTGTACCAGACTTTTGTGACTCCTTAAAAATTGGTATGGTAAGCCAAAGCTTCACGAGCCTATTCGCTAGTCTGGCCTGATATATCAGCTGTTTCCTTAAAAAAAAGCAGAACTGTAAAATCGTTTTAGGACACTTTTTTTAAAGAAGCACTCGCATAAGCAACCATGGGGAACTGGTGTGAAAACACAACAATATTAGATTTATATAATTATGTTGAGTGTAGGGATTGGAGAGGGGGTTGGAAGGAAAGCGTAGTTTAACAACTATTAGAGTGGTCTTGTTTCCTGTTGTTATTTTGGTAGCACCATTGTAGATTGGGGGGTTTGAAGGTGGCAGTAATTATTTGATTGGTTGGTTGTCAAACTGTTTTGAAAAGGCATCGTTAACAGAATGATGGTGGGGCTGTCTGAAAAATACTATTTTGGATTGAATTTCCATGTTTATTTCTTGTGTCGCTTGAACAACGACAAACAGTATTCTTTTTATACAGGACAAGGAGAAAAAAATTTAGAGTTTATTTGGTTTGAATGTTTCCGGCTGTCTTTTTCTAGCTTCAGTAAGGAGCTTGAACAAAGCCAAGTTCGCCTGATAGTTTAGAACCGTGGTCAACTGACGAGATCAAAACTTGAGTTGGCACTTAATTGAACTTCAAATGACATCATACGCTAAGGAATTGGGACTTTGGGCTCTACCAATTTAGCAAACATGCTCTTCCCAATGTACTTGGGCACGCCCGTGATTATTTGTTAAAGCTTAAGATAGTAAACACATAAACTTTACAATTCTATTGACATAGATTGTGAAAAAATCTTTGAAAATCAAATTTTCAAGTTCCGGTGTAAATTTAATGAAACTAGATATTGAAAAGCGGAAATGTACTAAATTCTCGAATAGTGAGCCACAAAATTATGGTATAGAACTGAGTCATTATGCAAATTTTGATTCAATCCATCAATTTAGATCTTTGTTCCATTTCATGCACACTTTACAGTTTAGCTGTACGATGAACAATTTCAAAATGGCAATCGGTGGATGCTTTTATTGTAGCTACACAAATGTCATAGTATACTTATTCGTCTGCTGTAATTAGCCCCTCTAGTCACTGCTAAGAGTCCTCTACAGTGTAAATTTCTTTAACGAAACCACCATTTCCCTCCTCTGGATCAAAATAATTAGACTCCAGCGTAATAAGACATCACTTTCTGAATGGCCCTCAAATATCAACCAGGTGGCTGTCACAAGACGGCCTTTGAGAACAGCACGCAATCCGAAGATTTCATTGCAGACATCCGACTACTGCATTGTTCTCGCGTGTAGGTTCCACTTGGTCTGAGACAAAGGGAAGAATGTGGAATCGCAATGATGACCGATCACTGCAAGCAAGGGGTGACGAAAAAGTGACGGCTCCACTAACCAGCTTCGCGAAAGTGATCCATCAAGAGTCCATTCCAAGAAAGAAACAAATTCATAGGAATTGAGAGGGCTGGCACACTTCAGATTTTTTAAATATTAATGCAGTATTGTCATCAAAAAAAGTCTAGCCTCCCTCATAATCGCATAAAAATGAAAATTCTTACCACTGGTATACAAAGTGTATATGGTAAATATATAAAAAAAAGATTTTCATAAAAAACAGAAATTTGGTTATACATCTTGTCTAGAATATGTAAATTGTAGAAATTTACACTACATAGCAAATTTATATGTGCTTAAAATGCAGTATATTTTGCAAGGTACATAAAAACAAGGATATTTTCAGTTAAACTTATTGAAGCAGGCACGACATGTGTGACATTAAAAAGTTGTACTGAACTGTAAAATGCTGTAAGTTTGACCACCCAACGTACACTGTGAAAAAAAAACTGTGTAACGTTATTATGATTATTGGGTGTGTTGTGCAGTTTTAATTACTTATAAGTTTGTAAAGGGAAAGATAGAATTTAGGTTAAAGCTATAGTGGATAGAATAAATGAAATAATTAATTGTTATTGTTGCAAATTGCGTTGTGAAATCAAAATTCATTAAATTCAATAGTTACAATAATTACAATAACCCCTGGAATAATGCAGCATGAGACATGGTTATTCACTAAAATTTAACCCTTTATTTGGCACTACGATACAACATTCAAATGCATTTAGATTCATAAATTGATCCTGGACAAACAATTGAGACATGGCAGACTTACCCCAGAGGATTAAGATGGGGGTTGACATCTTGAAGGAATACACCACTGAGTTAGGACAACAACACAGGGGACAGGCAGCTAATTCGGAGATTCGGTGATTCCTGATGAGTCAAGGATATGACCAGCATATAGGGTAGAAATCGTCAAAGATCAAGGGCTAAGTCGAAGGCTCCAAGGGTTGGGTGACTTGGGAAATGCCCCTGGCATATGGGGTAGCTTACGGAGATAGCGACCAGAGGCAAGACTAGTAGAGTCTACGATGCATTTCCTTCTGGCTATTTTTAACCAAGGAAGGATTTCTCCAAACTTATTTTGAAATTCTCTTACTCTGTATATTTTGAGAAGAACGCTTCTTCCTCGGCCATTCGCTATATTTATCTCATTTTTGGGGTCCAGGGACAGAAATGCCCTTGGCCAATCGGAAGCAAGAAATCACCCACACGCTGCCTCTGGTCAAATCGCAAGAGAACAGCTCCCCCAAAGGTCTGCCAGTGGTCAAACCTCGGTAGCCGCCCTCATTCCCATAGGTCCCACGGGATGTATTGAAATCAGGATGTGGGGGACATCTGCCCCCTTAATCCATTAATTTCAACCAAGCTTGACTGCACTTTAACGTCAGGTTGCACAAAGGTCCATTGAAAATATAGTGTCAAAATCTCAGAATTATTACGTCCAAGAATTTGAACACCTGAGCCAGGAATTTGACATTGCCGTGACCCTCCAAACTCAGAGTGTGGTTTTGACTAATTAAGTGGTAATGATTGTTGGACGATTAAATCGTGCCAACAATTTATCGACTCGCCATACAAAAAAACAGCAAAAAAAAAATTGTCTGACTTACGGCGTAAAGATGGTCACAACCCTTCCTCAATTGAGCTCCGGTCGCAAGTCCCACATGTCTCAATAATTAGAAAGTAGAAACATTCAAATGTAGTTACAATACAATTGCCAGGTTCCTTGCTGAAAATTAAATAGTTATGCTAATACATCAGAGCAAGGAAAAGTAATTGCAATTCTAGATTAAATAGTATGTATGTTTCATAATTGTATAATAGTTTCATTGACCCTTAAAGCATAAGGGAATCATTATCAGTGAACTCACTGTGAATATACAGATATATAGTTCAAAAGTACAATTATCCTGAAAAGATGTAATTACCAGAGGTATGTTGTTATATAATGATAATAAGATAAATACAATAAGTTGATTAATCTAACAGAACCACACAATAACTTGTGTCCAACTATGATAACGTTTAGAATAAAATACAATGAGATTGACTAATTCATCATCACCTAACACTACATAGGAAGTGACGTTGAATTATAATAATAGTCAGAAATAAAATGCATGAAAGTTGATTGAAACTACATAAACACACAATAACTAATGTTGTTAAGATATGGAAACAATTGTACCCCTATTATAACATATTGAAAATACAAAAGGTAAAATTGAATTAAAAAAAATATATATAAGTTATTTACAATGCTTCCAAATGTGAAGGCTTATCGTCGGCAACAACAATTAATTAAAGCCGACATGCTGGTTAGAAGTAAACCCATACATAGCAAAACCGCACCGCCAAATTTAAATATATAGAATAAATAATCCATCGATGGAAAATGTACCCAGCTAAAAAAAGATCCGCCCTGAACTGGGCTGGCTAATCTGGTTTGGTTAAAAAGAAGATTTTTTAATTCAATGGACGGTTCTTCCAAACAGAATTCTAACTTAATGCATCTGATTTGGGAATGTGCTTTCAAACAAAACTTTTCTTTAAAACATTTCGTTTCGGCTAGAAATTCAACAATTATTGTCTTTTCCTCTGATAACAAAGAAACCACCTTGTACTTAAGCGTTGAATGTAATTCTAGCGACAGATTACCTGTGGTATCAACCCCAGTCAGAATTCCGTCCCCCAAAATTTGGGACATATTGGTCTAGTTTCCACAGACAATCCATAGTCAGAAAGCGAAGTTCTAGCCCTAAGGGAGCTGAATTCAACATTTTCTGGAACCAACTGTCCATTATTGCTGTGAAATGAATGCGGTTCCTTGGGCACAAAAACGTTCGGACGAACACACCTGTGGATAGATAAATGTTAGTGTAGACATGCCCCAAGGACGTTGACTACATGGGGTCGTCCAGAGGGATGTTTAGTCTAATGTTGCACTTATCTGGTAGGAGGAAAACAAAAAACACATTTATATTGTCCGTCTTGAAATTTGCACAAGTGAACAGTTTTTGGAGGGTGTCCATTCGCTAACAGTATCACTAGGGCTGAAAGCAAGCAACCATGTTCAAATTCCGTCCAGAATCAATTTTATAGTTAAAATTAAAAAAATGTACACAATAATAAAATAATTAATTTTATCTATTTGATAAATTAAATAATTTATAACCACAACATTTTTCAAGCGGTAACTGTAATGGTCAGAACCATGTATTAATTTCAGTATTATTATTTACATAGCAACACATGACCAATATCAATTATCTCACTGGAAACATTCCAGAACACACTGTCAACTACTGGAGACAAGCCGGTTTATTGTCTTTATTCTTAAGACTTATACAAGGGTCAAGTCATTGACGTGAACTACACTCAATTTATCAAATACTTAAACCAAGGCAATTGTATCAGAACGCCTATTTCTTTGCGCGAAAATGATCATCTTTCTAATTTTCACATAATTAATCCAAATTAATCATACATTGTCGTATTCTTTCACATTCTAATTTCCAATAAGTGCAATCCTTAGTCAACATTTTAAACTGTAAATTCATTTGTTTTAAAAGTCTGTTCAAACTGAGAGACGTGGACCAACTTTGCTGATGGACATAGAGTACTTAGAGCCTGTTTTTGATCGTCAATTATTAGTATTTTTACAAACGATATCCTAGATCAAATGTTTTGAAAGCAGGGTCTTCAAAACTCCCTAAAATACAAAGTATAGGGGGATTTTCAAAATAATTCACCTTTTACTGTCTCGAACTTTATAAATGACTTTGAAAGTTAAATATCAACGAAGTGATAAATTTAGTAACTTATATGGTTATAATAAATTTTGTTAGGTAAATGCATTTGTTAAGTTGTTGAGAATATTTAAATATTATATTGGTTAATATTTTAGCTGCTAAGGAAGAGAAATTGGCGTGTCCTCTAACCAAAACAATATCTTAATGACTTATTTTTTTGTGTGCTTCTAAACCAACTAAGTGATCCTAAATAAATTTTTAAAAAATATGCCTTTGAATTAATATTTACAATATTTTACAATATAATATTTATTTATTGTGTACTCCTACAGGAGGAAACTCCCAACAATAGAATTAACAAAAATACACGCTAAAACCTGGAATTTTTTTCTTATATCATAATATTTACGATTGGGTTACTAAACTTGGGTTATTACTTGGGTTATTAAACTCTGTTCCCGAGTACTTCTCTCACAAGTGTTACCTTAGAAGTATTACTGTTGTTATTTTGAAAATATATTTTGAATCTACAATCGACAACAACCTAAAGAAGCCTTATTTATCCTTCTTGTTGACAAAGTCATCACAATTCTTGAAAGCTGAATCGTGCTTGCTATTTTTTAAAAAAAAAATGTTAATAATTAATGCGAGTATATTTATTCAATTTCACGAGTGTTTCCGATCTATTTGTCATTTTGTATTTGAATATGAAGATCTTTATAATTAAGAATAAAGTATATTTTGTTAAAGAATCCTTAGGCCCCACTTTTTTTAATCTGCTAAAAATAATTAAATTTTCCTAACTTAAAAAAAAAAATTCAGAAATCTTACGTGTGTTACTGTTCAACGTGTGAGTTAGAACCCTCGTAAAGCGCAAAATGAATTAAGACTAAAGAAAAAAAAGATTCAAAACCAAAGGAAATTTATTACGGTAAAACCCCTATTTTGTCTATTTTGAACGCGCTGAAAGTGTTTACAAATATTCCATCGGGGGGAAAAAAATGTGAGCGGTAATTAATGCGTAAAATTATTGTTTGCATGTTTGCAAAGAAAACAAAAAATGTAGAAATTGACTTTTGTCGTGAGGAACTTTGTATTGTTAAGTGTTCTTAAATTATAGGAAGGAAAGGGTCTGGTATATAAGGATAATATATAGTTTATTCTGTCATTCTTAATTCAAAAATTCAAATTAATATATTTATTTTTGATTAGAATTAAATTAAGTTTGAATTTTTAATAAATTATGTATCAGAAAACATTCTTTTAAAAAAACTAAATCACACGTCCGTCTCTCTCAAATATGTAAACTAAAACTTAACTACAACTTTCAGCATGCCAACGAATGATTAGTATTCTATAATAAATAAAAAAAAATTAAAAACATTGTATCTTTATAAACAAGTTTACCAACTAAAACATATACCTAAACTTAAAACATATCGTGGCTTCCATAAAAATAAATATTGTTGTCTCGTTATTCAATGGCGCCCAGTATAGGAATCCTTGGCATACACAATTTTAAAATTTAAACTTTAATAAATAAACTTAAAATGTTAACTATACAGTTGAAATAAACTTGCAAAAAGGGAAAAAAATAGACTTCATCACCATTAACTTTTCATCCCTTGCAGGGCTCCTCAATATATTCTACCTTATATTTCAATATTTCGCTTTTCCCTTCGGACGAACCAACCTATAGACTATTAAATCTGGGTGTTGCTATTGGAAATTTTAAAGTTAGTAACATTTTTAACAGATTTTATGCAAATTTTGTGTCATGCAGTTAACTCCGAATGTTATTTATTCACAAAGTCAAAAAGGTCCGATTCTTTAGGATGACTAACGGCCGAAATAATCACTTGTGGGTACTTTTTTTTTGTCCACAGCTGTACCTTTACAAATTAACATTCGTGAAAATGTAACATTCCCTGTAAGAAGATAGTTTTCGTTTTTTGACACTTTAAAAAAAGCGAAAGTTATTAAAAAATTACATGAGTATAACCTAATAAAAATTAGCGAAATTTTAAGAGACAGTTAATTTTTTATGTGAATTAAATTATAGGAAATGTTGCTAAAATAGTTAATCGATTTTCTTCCCAAATTACACCATTTAACTACGGGTGTGTTAGTTTTCTCTTGATTAATTTTTGTATTCACAGCAAAAGTGGTGAAGTTTTCAAAAATTAAGAAAATCAATTCACTATTATGGCAATAGTAAAGTTAAATGCCTTTCAAAAGTTGCCCTAATTGTGTAAGCTCATCCGCGTATAATTTTTTCTTGAATAACTCATAAGCCAAAAAAACCTCTCATCCTTTAAGTACTCGTACCTCATAATTCGGTTAATATTTTAACAAAAAAATTTGAATGCAATATACATATATGTAACGCTCAATTTTCTGTAAGTTTTGTCAAGCAGCACAAAATTTTTTATAGATTTTATGAAAAAAAATGTTTAATTTTTTAATCACTGCCCATATCTCATTGAATATAGTAGTTGCAATAATGGTAATTAATGCAAATAATAAGCATACTTAGCAAAACGTACAAAAATCTAATCGCTCCATGAGAGGGCAAAAAACTTTTTTTTACGAGGTTGGTATACGACACCAATTTAAGTGAAATACATGAAACGCATCGTAAAATGTGTGATTATACATTAAAATGTGTGACATGCATTTTACTTAGTAAAAATAAATAACTGACGTGACAAATTAGTTTTCGCTCAAATGTTTCAAAAAACGGAAAAGCGCAGTGTGTCCTCTTTCAATTATTACACACCAAAGGTATTTTTTAATTTTCTAAATATCAATAAACTCGTAAACCATTACATAAACGTAGTGCTAACATGTCAAGTAACTAGTATCCTAGTATATTTTTAACTTTAATATAATTTTTTTGTTCTGTATGTGCAAATGCTAAAAAGTTAGTAATATAGGAGTGTACTTTATTAAATATTTTGTTCATTGTTTAAAAACCGATACCAAAGTATAGGTTTTATATAAAACTTAATTAACCTTAATACAGATATAGCCAACATATTTACAATCATTACTTGGATAGCCCTCGTGTAGCTCTAGTGCGACGATAATTCAAACTAAACTAAACCAAACTAAACATTACTTGGACGTTAACGTCAATTTGTAAAGCCTTACAGAAAGTTGTCGGCAGTTCATTAAAAAAAGAGGTATGATCGTGAAACGCGGGGTGTGAGGAAGCATGTTTTAATGGTGCTAAAATAAGTTGTCGGCACTTTCTTCAACCACAAACGTGGATTCCAGTTATGAATAAAATGATGTTTTGGGCACTTAAACGTCTAATGACAAGACCACTGTTTATCGGCAGAGAGTTCTTTGAGGGGCCGACGCCAAAACGAAAATAAATTGAATTATGACACAGATTCTCACTTAGATCAGATCTTTTCTCTATTGAAATTTTCCACGAATCAAGAGTTTTGAGAATAGATGAGCTATGAAATAACAGTTTGTTCACAAATAATAATAATGTTTTCGCCCATTTTGCCGAACATGTCTTTTACGGATATTGATTTTGTATTCTTTAAAAAAAAACATTAAACACTTACATTGTAATAATAGGTCGACTTAAAATTGTATTTTTGATACTGATTTACTTATTTCTCCAATTAAATTGATTTTAAAATAATTGAACAAATTTAATAATTCTCGGGATCTAGTTTCTTCTTTTATCTAGCTATAAAACTTGTGCATATAGTATCCGTTTTATTTTTTTTATATTTAAAAAAAAAAAAAAAAAAAAAAACCTTAATAAAATATGATTTATGAAAATGTATGATTTCATAGTCGAAGAGGTTTAATCACCAAAAAAAATCTGATAAGGCTACTTCTTATGTAAACTTCTTTTTCAATCCAGACACTGAGACATTTTTAATACTATTTATTTGGAGATTTTCGATGGTAAAAACTTGTTTCTCAAAACGCACTTTAAAAGGTTTCATTATTTATTTCTCGGAATTCATAATGGAAAAGTTATATGCTTTGAAAGAAAATTATACTCTATTAGTGAAGAAATGAATTATTTGGTGAGGTATAAGGTAAGACGTCCGCCAAATATTTAGAAGGGGCACAGCCATCAATTGCACGTCTTTATATGACAATTGGCGTCGTTGCACTATAGCGTTTCATATTGGCCGTTGGTTTCTTTTATAAGTGTAATATTTAGTATGGGTTGCATTATCCTTCATCAGTATTGTCAATACTCCATTAATGATTAGTTGAAAGATTCTAAAATTACGCCAAGTTTAGGATAAGTGTTCGTTTTCTTAGGGGACGTTCGTTCTCTTAGGGGATTCAAATTGAATTTACTTAAGGGTTTTGCAAAGTTGCCTATCTGACTCGATAAATTTCTAAAAATATGTAGTTGTTATTTAGTGATTCAAATAATGAATCATTATAACTTAATAATAATAGGGCGGCGCAATTTTGAAAATAAGTTATTCAATTCTAATGAATTAGTACCGTTATTATATTGCTAATGAATCACTTGAAGTTCTAAATATTATTAGTCTGCATTTTCAGAAACATTTATCGTCTCATGCAAGTTTTATAAGTTTGAAAGTTTTCCCATTGGAATTGCACAGAGATCTGTTATCATACAAGACCCTTCTAAATGAATTGAATTGATGTCGTGCTAGAAAGGGATTTTAGCAACAATCCATTACGAGAAATGGTATAATCAAACCATTTCCTTTGTCACTTACAAGACATAAGACAAGTTTTTATTACTGTAATAAAGAGCCAAATGTTAATTTTTCTTAATGAGTTTTGGAGTATTTATGTATATACGCATATTAACTAGAAACAGTGTTCGTTTAATAAGATATAAATGGATCGTGTCAGGTATTGGATTGACAACATACATGATTATGATCTGATTATCATGTTCTTCAACATTTTTACACATTTCAAGTTTGGAACTTTCGCTCACTTTAACAAATGTTTTATATGTTGGATTATAACGAAGAAAAATCTGTCATTTCAATAGTAAATTGCATAAACCAGCATATTCATTTGATTCAGTGACAACCATGATAGGCGAGAAGAGTTAAGTTTTATCTTTTGAAATGTTGTTTTAATTAATTTCATGTTTTCATTTATACACCTTTTTGAAACAAAAGAAGATTCCTTTACTCTGTTTGTCTTCAATTGAATTTTCTATGCAAATATTTTTTGTTGGTCATAGTTGGCCTATTTAATGTACAAAAAGGTAATTGTAATGAATTTTTCTATCAATTAATTTTTTTTTTTTAAAAATTGCTGCTAGTTAATTGCCATTGTTAGTTTATTTGCGTATAAGTACAAATAAACAAAAAATACAATTTAAGTTGCTTACACAATTTAAAAATACATGCATTGTACACGATAATGTACAACGACTCATAAAGTTTATTAAAGAGTTAAACAAATTGTATCTTTCACATGCGGCGTGTACTTGCGGTTTTACCTGCAATTTTCACTCAAGTACTGACAATGTTAAACGTTGCTGCAATGGCAATGTTCGACAGCAAAATTTTCCCGCATTTCAAATCTACTACTTGTTTAAAAACATCAGGTAAACCCGCAAGTACGTTTTTTGCTTTCGTCGTATGTGAAAGATCCACTTGACTTAACATTGCAACTGTGATCATCTGGCGAAAATAAAACTGGAACATGCATGTGAAACGGACCAAACTGCTTTAATTTTTCCCCAGCCCCTTGAAGGCTACATCAAAGAGCCGCCGCCGTTAGTATATAGTTGGAAGATCGCTAATAGCTACCGCCAGATATGGCCGCGGAACCTTTTTTTTTTTATCACTTTTCTCTTTCGGGAAATAGAGACCTCCCCAAACTATTTATTAGTGTTACGGAGAATTCGAACTTGCCGCGGCCTGAACAATATCAGAGGAGTCTTTTGGGAAGAAGTTAGTCTAGCTTTACACAAGGAGTTTTTTTTAAAAAATGTCCTAATTTAGTTATTTTTGAGACTAGATATTAATTCAGAGAAAATTAGCGGTTTACTTGTCGTTAGTTTTAATATAATTTCGGTGGTTAAACTTAAACTTAAATTTCATTTCATGTTATGTTTCCATAAAACAAAAGATTTTTTTTAAAGAGGTATTCTGAATATATTTTTCTCAAAATAAATGAAAACCGGCTTTTAAATGAAATATGTCTTCTTTTCTGACAGCATACAGCATTAAGGACTATAGTTACCAATAATTTAAATAAAAAATTGTTGTCGAATTATACAAGAAGTATGGGTTCAATTCTTTGGAAGGTTGTTTATTGTATTTTTATACCTTAATTATGAATACTTTATTGTTTTTAAATGCATTAAAAATAAGTATTTCAAGTTTTTAAAACTAGATTTTAACGTAAAAGTAGAAAAAACCATTATTGAAATAGGTGCTTACACTGTAAAAAAAATTGGCGCAAGATTTCACCGGAATCCAGGAACTTTCTAGCTGCCACCACTATTTGGATCGTTGATTCACCACTTTTGCGATGTATCAAAGTTATGGTTTTACCACAAAAGTGGTAAATTCACGCTCCAAATAGTGGTGGCAGCTAGAAAGTTCCAGGATTCCGGTGCAATTTTGCTCCAAAATTTTTAACAGTGTACTCAATATTTGCAATAAAAATCTTCCGGTTCAAATCTGTAAAAACTGTATTCCTTTAAAATTCCGATCCATTTTTTGTTTTCAGAATTTAAAGATATTTTTATATTTTAATTTTGACAAAGTTTAAAGGGGTTTGGATAGTGAAGAAATTTTAACAAAACCAATGAGCAACAAACACAATTTTAAGACTTTTCCATAAAAAACATTATTCAAATAAAATCAAACTTAAGAACAAGCTCTAAAGATTTTTTACTTTATACAGTACATGCTTCTACAAGCAGTTTAACGTAAAGTTTATAAAGTAAAGAAAAGAAAGCATTTAGGAAATATTATATAACTGTTCATTATTTAAAAAAAACTGCTATGTTTCTGGGTCAACCTGTGCAAAAACCGATTTGCTTTTGATGGTATCCACAAAACACCCAAACGAAATCTTGGCTCTACCTTCCATAGAAAAAAAAATATACAAATTTTAAGTCTAGTTAATGAACGAAAATACACTTATATTCTTCATTAGTCGTACAACCTTTTCTTGTTGCACAATTTTATTCCAGGCAACCCGACATCCAGTCTTTGTTCAAAACCGTTCCACAGAGAGATTTGGGAACCAGATGTGTTTCAGACCTTTCTATATATTTGGTTTTTCTAGCATTATAAGTTATTATTTTGAAAATCAGACAAAAACATGTGATTGTTGATTTTTTCGCTTTTTTATACGTTGCTGTTTGTTATGACACATGAATAATGTGCAAGTTTGAGTGAGCCCATATTTTTTTTCTCGTGCCTGTAGATAATGTCCAAGTTTACGGTTTTGTAACACATTTCTCATAGAATTTAAAATGTAAGCATGTTTAAAGGATTGGATATATCTTTTGATTGCAACACCTTTTTAAAGTTTGGATTAGAAACACTGTTTGTACAAGACTACATGTTCATAAAAATATACTTTTTTTTCGGGGGGGGCTTTATTTAATCTTAAATTTTATTATGTATAAAATACAGATATGTTACAGAAATGTTTTCATTTTGTGCCATATTCTTATACCTGTAAACTTGACTATAAGCATCAATACCCCTAAGTTTAATTACTGATTGCGAGATTTCTATGTCATTGTGAGATTTGAAACAGAGTTTCGGCACTATTGAAATACTCTAAGAAAATCTTGTAAATCATGATTCCGCAGGGGACTCTTTTCCGTCATTTATATCTCTTATTGCGATAACTGCTCGTTTAAGTGATTTTACTGCAATTAAGTTTCGTAATGAAATGATGCATAATTATCCATCAGCAAAATAAAAAGTCATCAAAGGTTGATGGGTTGTAGACTAAAGAATTCAAGACCTACAATTAACGTGTATATTTTACTGAAACAAATGTTTGAGTTGACCGAGAAAATTTGTTTAAGTATGCATAAAATTTAAAAAAAAAATAATTAACCTATGTTTTCGGTATTTTTAAAGATTTTGTGGATCAAATAGATAATGGATTCTTTTTTGCATAATATATTATAGCAACGTTTTTTTAAATAAAATATTTTGAATAAATCCAAAAAATTTAATCAAATTCAGGAGATTTATAATTTCTAACAAAGCAAAAGATAAATAAAAGTAGATAATTGTATTAATTAATTAGAAACAATTTGGATACTACTTAATTTGGTATTATCTCCGTGAATAGTGTGGGTAACGGAGGTGAGAATTTTTTTATATAATAGTATATATAACTTGCAAATATTTGAATTAAGTTAAATGTATTCGTTAAATAATGAATGATTACTATCAATGAGACTCTTGCATAATGTAACTGTTGCTACTTCCTTTGTATTCCAAAATAAAATTTATAAAAATAATACATAACTTTTTTTTATTACCAGCGGTAACGAAGGTATAATGATAACGGAATCGATACTAATGTCTATAAATTTTTTTACCTACGTAACTTCTAAAGGGATTTCTTTTCTTTTGTTTCAAGCCAAATACTCATCTCTATGAAGTTTTTTTAAACTAATATATAATAGTTGTCACATGAAATTTTATCCAGGACAAACACATTTGAAACTTACAAATGCACTTGTACAAATTATTGAGTTAGTTGGAGCTCCTTTTATACTAAGGAACTACTCATTTAAAAAGAAAATCACAGTTAAAAATACTTAATACTTGATTAAATTAACTTTAACAAAGCTTAACTTTTAAAAATGTGAGACAGGACACTCCGCGGAGGTGAGGTTTTATATGGTTTGGTTAATACTTAACCCTTTTATAATATTGTTAGAAAATGTTAAATTATATAAGTGCATTCCCTAAGCTGTAAATAATCATAATCAAGAAAAAAATATCGATAAGTATAACTATTTTTAAAAAAAGGTGCCAGGACAGAAATCTGCCCCTTTTTTGAAGAATGGCTCTATGATCATTTTTTTAAAATTTTAATTACGGATTATGAAAAAGGAGGCACTTAAATAGAAATCTCAATAAGAATGCTTGTTTGGACCTTACAATCAAACAAATTTGACTTTTGAGAACTCTCTAATAAAGGTTGGAAAATGACTCCTTTTTGAAATTAAGTACCGTTTGAGAGATTTCCTGATACATTTCCGAATTCTTGCTTTCCCAATTGCTTTCACATTACAATTTAAAAAAAGAATTAACAAAAAAAAATTTAATAATAAAAATATGACAATTTTGTTTCGACCAAGTTAAAAAATAATACAAAAAAAATTATGAAACTTATATAAGTTGAGTCTTTTCCGGTAAGAGCTATCTGCACAATTAAAAAGGAGAAAATCGTAAACTTATTTCTGAATATTGTATGCTACTCACTAAATCTTTTCTTTAAAATTCAGAACAATACTTTTTAGTTGTAGATTAATATTTTATTAGTAACCTTTTAAAAGAATAATAACTTATAAAATATCCTAAAGAAGTTTTAAAGTTATATGAAGAATTCTATTTCGTGCTGCCATCTACTGATTTATATTGAAGATATTGAATTTCTCTAAATATTACTCAACATTCATTTGACGAAATAATCTTTTAAAAATATAGATATGTCAAAAATGCAATTCGTAATAAAATTGAAGTATTATGTCAAAAGTAGTTGCTGCATTAGAAAATTTTAAAAATTTAAATTTGAATTAAGACACATTGTTTTATTTTACCCCTAAATCTATTTAAAATTAACATTAAATATTCCGATAATACTTATTGCAACTATTAATGATGGCAAAATACCTTAGAGTTAGATTTTTATTCCTCTCAACTATATGGGTTAGTACTGATTAAAAAAGACATAAAAGTAAACTATAATATCAAAAACATATAAAATATTAATAACATATAAAATACTATTTACAAGTATTTAATTGTAAATGAAAATTGTCTTTATTTAATTGCTTTAACGTTATTTTATCGACTAATGTGTGTGTTCAAATATAGATTCAAAACTTACTAAAGCAACAGATTTTATAGGGTTACGTATAGTATTAGATAAATAAACTTTGTTAATAAAATATATATATATATATATATATATATATATATATATATATATATATATATAATATATATATATATATATATATATATATATATATATATATATATATATATATATATATATATATATATATATATATATATATATATATATATATAATATATATATATATATATATATATATATATATATATATATATATATATATATATATATATATATATATATATATATATATATATATATATATATATATATATATATATATATATATATATATATATATATATAATGCATCCCATTTATTTTCCTGAAAATCATTTTGCCCCACTTATATTAAAAACACATCGTTCACATATTTACTCAACTGGGATAAATAATATTCATTCGATATTACATATAAAAGCGTATTTTTAAAATAGTACAGGGTGGCGCAAATAAAAGTGGCCCCGTCATGGAGATAAAAATACGACAGAAAACACTTGGCAATTTATTTGATGTCAACGATGCTCTGGTTTGACAAGCTAGTTGGAGAATGAAAAATAAACTGAAGGTTTGTACAGCAGTGTAAAAAAAAAAATCACTAGTGATTATTTCGGTCGTTATTAATCCTAGAGAATCGGACCTTTTTGTTTTTGTTTGCTCCAAAACATTCTAAATTGATTCCAAGACACAAAATTTGCAAAAGAAGAATTCAAGTAAATACACACTGAGACTTGACCTCGCCAATAGTCAATGAGTAGCTCTAATGTGATGCTAATCCAATCCAACCAATAAATGCAAAAACAGGTTTGCCAAGTGAAACCGTTGCACGCTTGTATAATATTTTATTTCGAAATAAAGACTTTCAGACGGCTTCAATAGTTTTTCTCGCCAAGCATCTCAAAGCAATCCTATCTCTACGCTGTGGCTATACTTTTATTGTACAGCTGTGGACAAAAAAAAGTAAACACTAGGATTATTTCGGCCATTAGTCATCATAAGGAATCGGACCTTTTTGACTTTGTGAATAAATAACATTATGAGTTAATTGCATGACACAAAATTTTCATAAGGGTCCGTCTTCATATTAAAAATGTTACGAACTTTAAAATTTCCAATAGCAACATCCAATTTTAATAACTTGGAAATGTTAAGCACCCTCGAAAACCCCTAAATCTAAGTTTTTGTTACATTTGGATGAATATTTGACGAGTTATTTAATCGAATCACTTGCTGTCCTTTGGGGGACCATCTTTAAAATAACAAGCGTAGTCTATAGGTTCGTCCGAGGGGAAAAGCGAAATATTGAAGTATAAGGTAGAATATGTTGAGGAGCCCTGCAAGGGATCAAAAGTTAATGGTGATGAAGTCTAATTTTCCCCCCTTTTTGCAATTTTATTTCAACTGTATAGTTAACATTTTAAGTTTATTTATTAAAGTTTAAATTTTCAATTTTTTTGTGTATGTCAAGGATTTCTATACTGGGCGCCATTGAGTAACGAGACAACAATATTTATTTTTTATGAGAGCCACGATATGTTTTAAGTTTAGGTATATGTTTTGTTGGTAAACTTGTTTATAAAGATACAATTTTAATTTTTTTTATTTATTATTGAATATTAATCATTCGTTGGCATGCTGGATATTGTAGTTAAGTTTTAGTTCACATATTTGAGAGAGAAGGACGTGTGATTTAGTTTTTTTAAAGAATGTTTTCTGATCCATAATTTATTAAAAATTCAAACTTAATTTAATTCTAATCAAAAATAAAAATATTAATTTGAATTTTTGAATTAAGAATGACAGAATAAACTATAAATTATCTTTAAAAAAGTAAATAAATTATTATTGGTACGTATTTTTCAATTATTTTACTAGTTATTAACAGATTTTATTTTATGAATTGGATTCAAAGATTTTTATATCTAACTGCATAGTATTTTATAATATTTTCATGACGATGGAATATTTTTAAACACTTTCAGCGCGTTCAAAATAGACGAGCAGACGATAATAGTTTGAAATCCGAAAAATAGTTTGTTACTGTAAAATAAAAATTTTCATTTTGTAATTAAAAAAAAATAAAGCATGGAAATGCAACACAAGCCTATAGTTATGTTTTTAAAAATATTCTGAGCACTTACCATAGTTGATTATTATTTAAAAAAAAGCATTGTATCTGTATAATTATATTCAAGAGTTCACCTCATAAAGTTGGGTTAATTACAAAGATTCTTACCATAATCCTCCATTAAAAAATGTTCGGTGATGAAGTTTAAAAATATATAAGTGATTTAAAAAAGAAAAAAAAATAGCGCATGCGCTTACACGCGCTATTTAGAAAATATTAAATTTATTGTGAGTTCATTTTTAAGCAATCCTATGTGACGTTAAATAACTAATATACTTTCTTACTAAAAAATAAATAAAAATTATAAACATTTGTTTAAATATACGAAATAAATTGACTTTAACACACAAGTCACTGAAAAAATATTATTTTAAAAAATGGCTCTCAGTTCTGTGAAACATGCCGAGTCTGCAAAGACTTGACCGCCAATATTGCAGCCCCATTGGAAAAAAAAAAACTAATTGGAGATGCATGCATTGAAATTTAATAAAAACATTTTAAAAGATGAATAAAATATCTTAAATATATTAAATAATATATTATAATAAATATATTATACAGGCTCAAATACATTAGTTCATGTGTGTATATGATTTGCCTGAAGCAAAAATCTAATGTAAATACAAAACGAAAAATTTTAATATTTAATTTCGTAAAACTTAGATTGAATTTCCTAAAAGTTGTCCAGTAGATTTTTCTTAAAAATACCGCGCATCGCTTCCATGTTTAAATAAAAGATGAATAAAGCAGAGCTAGATGAACAAATATTTTTATTGAACATCGATTTTAAAACAATATTTACGAGTAAAGAGTAAAAAGAATAAATAAAAGCGAATAATAATAATAATAGATGAAACATTAGAAGGCCTACTACTATTAAAAATTAATCAATTTAAACGTAGCTATTCGAGAGATGACTATGAAAGTGATAGACATTAAGCTTATAATTCGATAGTTTATATTTTGCTTAAAATATAATAAATACTTTGGTTAACGTTACTTATTCCAAATACAGATTTAACTTATGTTCACTCAGAGCTTTTCCGGCACTTCGGCAGTTGTATATATATCAATATTTAATAGCCCTCGTGTAGCTCTAGTGGGACGTTATTTAAGCCAAAACCAAACGAACTATCATTAATCAACCTTAAAGGCGCCTGTTGTGTGATACATCAGAATTTTCAAGGTCGTTGTGGTGTTATGTTTTCTTCCTTTTGCAAGGCCGTATTCGTTTATCAAGTTCACATATTGTAATCTTATATACAGTCCCCTAAAGGGTAATTAAAAAGTATTTTGTGATTTACTCAGCAAATTATGAATAAAAAATTTGAAAAATTAGGATTTCGCTTAAACTTCATGTCTTAAATTCATTTCTGTAAAAATATTAAGGGGTTTCTATTCATAATTTTTTAAAAAATTAATACAATAATTATTTAAAACTATAAAATTTGTTTTAAATACCCCAATAGTGTATGCATTTTGTTTGGGTTATTATAATTATTATTCAGTAAAAAATTTGTTTCATTATCTTAATTATTTATAGAATGGGATAGTTTTTTATGTGCAAGTCATTTAACATTACGGCCCCTAAACTTTGCACTTCTCTAACTCCACTAATAATTGCTCAAAAACTAACAAAACTTGGTATTTCGTGTTAAAATATGTCATAAATTTGAAATATGGACTCAAAAAGGGGTATTTCCAGGGATTGGAAAGTTACTTTTAAAATATAACTCTGTTACAGTTTCAGTTACTTACTATGAAAAGTAACGCGTTACAGTTACTTTTAAAAAAAGTAACGAATCACAGTTACTTTTTGAAATTTCAAGTTATAAGAAAAATTGAAATTTAGCCATCTTACCATTTTTCAAAGAGAAGCACGATAAACGAAACATAAGCTCAAACAAAATACTGAAATTATCATTAATAAACATTTTTTATAATTAATTTTAATCCTTTACCCTGATATATAATCAGAAGACAACGAGTCCATCTGTAAACGAGGGGTATCTCAAGAATGAACGCGAAATCTCCCCCTCCACACCCTTCTTCGAGGAGAAGGACTTTGTTGTTGGTCATTGTTGTAGAACCCATTCAAACAAAACACAAAGGGGTTTGGAGTGAGGAATCCAACCTGCTTGCAACCTGCGTGATTTATTTTAAACCCCTTCTTTTCCGTAGATGCCTGTAATTGTGCGGGTCTTATAATGTGATACTTAGAAATTCAAACAGACAAGGAAAAACATTCGTACTGTAACAATTCTGTCTGAAAGCCGCCGTCACGCCAAAGTGGACCATTCTATTATATGCTTTACGTTTTCCCTCCCAAGAAAAGCTCGTTTTTCGGGAATGCGAAATGTTTCCTTTTTTTTTTTTTTTTTTTTTTTTTTTAGGAGTGGAATTTCAAAATTGGCATCAGACAGCCTTCGTAAAGTAACGGAAAAGTAACGACATTTTTCGTTACTTCGTTACCGATAAAAGTAACTAAGTTACCGTTACAGTTACTTTCTGAAAAATGTAACGGCGTTACTCGGCGTTACCAAAAAAAAGTAACTGTTACAAGTAACGGCGTTACAAGTAACGCGTTACTCCAATTCCTGGGTATTTCTATTCACATTTTGAAGTTGGTAACATTTTTAATATGAAGACGGCCCCTTATGCAAATTTTGTGTCATGAATTTAACTCAGAATGTTATTTGTTCACAAAGTCAAAAAGGTCCGATTCCATAGAATGACTAACGTCCTAAATAATCCTAGTGTTTACTTTTTTTTTGTCCACAGCTGTACCACCCTGTATATTAGGGTGGTTCGAAAAAACAAAATTTTCGAGTATCAACTTCAAACAGGGCTCAAAAGTTGCGTATCGCCATGCTGATTAACGGAAAAATAATTAAAAAATTCTAAAGTTATAAACATAATAGGCCCCGTGGGTTTGAAGTTTCGAAAAAAAGGCAAAAAACGGCTAACTTCGAAATATCAGCCAAAATTTACAGATAAATTATTTAGCTTCCAAACAGCATTTTTTATGAGTGAAATACTTTAGTTATTACGAAAAAAATTGTTTCAACCGTATTTGTTTGTAATTTTAAGTTCCACAAAAGACTGAAAATGTACAAATTTGAAGAAATTTTGGTACTTTCCTTGCTCAAAAAACCTAAGCTATATTGCAGTCAACACCATAAAAAACATTTTACTACATCCTTCGAAAGTTGAGATATACAGTGTATATCTCAACTTTCGAAGGAGACATGAATATTTCACCAAGAGATGGCAGCACGATGGAAACCACTGCTGCTAATAATATGATTAGACATTGCTGGGATATGTGGTACTATTATTTTCTGATGATTAGTTATTTTATTTTTCAGTTTAATGAATATTCACCAATTACGGCCTTAAACCTCCTATTTAATTGATATTAAACAAGATATTACCAATAGTTCTTAACAAACTTTTGAGCCGAGCGAAAAGTATAATCAATTAAAAATATAGTCTACTGATTTCATAAATGTACTAAATTTAAAAAATAATGTATAATGGACAAACCTGTAGCTGCCTTCGAGAAAATAGCAAGAAGATGAGAATGAAGTACTTTCAAACTTTGATAATGATTTTAAATAAATAGAATTGAAAAACGATTAAACTAGTTTTTCTTACTGATTAATGTAACTATTTAACTTCTAATTTATAATTCTTTGAGCATTAAAAAAAGATAATTATTTCAGTACATTTTTGATAACTGTGATAATATTTAATTGAAGGAGAAATAAAATTATACTAATAAAATTAATCTTTCAACCTTGTTTTCTATTTTTAACTCGAAATAATTTGCTGTAGTGTAAGTCATAATTTAAAAGAAGATTAAAAGCTTCTTAAATTTTAAAAATAAATCAAATTAAATAAAGCACGCTACATTATTTAGTTTTAATATGTGTAGATCAGCTATTCCACTAATTTTTTTTCATTTAATGTTAAAAAATGTAGTGATAATCACTTTTTTCACATGTGACTTACACTACAGAAAGGATAATTTTGCATGGAATTAACCCAAAGTAAACTGGAAAGAATTATTTGAATGAAAATATATTCGGATACAAAAATTAAGAAATGAAACATTATTTATTATTTCTTCAACCCTATTTTCCTAGAACCTAGAATAGTAATGTTTTAATAGTAATAGTTTTATAGAATGGTAAAGTGGATGATAAATGATAAATACATAAAAGAACCAAAAGCAAATGAGTCAAATAATCTAAAAATCTGTTTTAATTCAAAATATTCAAATGCAGTGGATACTTTTCTAAGACGTCTTGCCTAGTAATCTTGGATGGTTATTGATTTCTTGAGAGTGTGCAATATCATAGACCTGGTCTAGCTCTGCTGGCCAACACACTCTAAAAACTAAATGTGTAAACTTGAAAATTTACACACGATTATGGGTATATTTCAAGAATTACACATGAGGCACCAAATTACGCATTTGTATGTGTAAACGAGAGGCGTGTAAATTGACAAATGGTCAAAAACACATATTTATGTGTAAACATGAAAATATCAAGCATTTTACCCAGTATGGAGAGTTTTTTTTAATTTACACATATTTATATGTTAAAAAAACATCAAGCATTTTACCTAGTACTGTGGTTTTTTTTTAAAATTTACACACATATATGTGTTAAGAAAATTACATGCTTAACATCACTCTAAACTTTATTTTACAATTCAGCAAAAGGCTGGAGAGCCCAGTCAGTAAGCCGCTTGCCTTTGTATGCGAAGGATCCCAGGTTCGGGACCGAGTATTGTTAAAATAACTGCTGACCTATAAACGGTCTGTGTGTGTGCAGCTAAAAATTATTCTTCGGAATAATACCCCGTGTAGAGGAAGTGCACTTTAAATATGCTCCAAAGTCAAAAAGCTGCAGATGACCTTGACCTTAAGAAAATTGCGTTGGATGCCTTCTCAGGTGTCGGCTCGTCACTTGACTGTGTTTCTCAATTATGACGCCCGTCGCCAATAGCCCTCGTGTAGCTCTAGTGTGACGATATTTAATATAAAACCCTAACAATCCACTGTTAATTTGAATTGGCGTCGCACTAGAGCTACATGAGGGCTATTCCTAACAAAATAACTGCCGACCTATAAACGACCCATGCAGTATTATAAAGATAGAACGAAATTATAGCTTGGTTGGTTGGTATTGTTTACTATTGCAACTGCTTTTCAGCTGCCAATTTACACTACGTTCTTGAATTGAGCTTTAGTGCAGTCAAAGAGCGCTTTGTTTTCGCAAACTTCTATCAAACAGTTTGATAAAAATCGTATAATAAAAATGCAAACAGTATGTAAAACAAATAGTTGTTGCTGAAAGTACGATTGGAACACATTAAATAATTAAATATAGTTTTTTAAAGCAACTTTAAATATTTGTAAATCGTTTGAAAAAACTTTTGAAGAATGTACAGTACTACTCAACTCCCTTTTTTATTAAAATAATAATTCTTTGTTTGTGTTCTTTTTGGGCCGTAGTGAGCCTAGTGGTCAGCGTCTCGGTCTCGGGATCGGAAGGTCCTGCGATCGAGTCCCGGTACCACTGAAGACCTACCGAGTATATGCGGAGTACGTGCTCGTTAAATCTGTTGGGTCCGAAAGTCCTCTAAGTTCCCATACCAAATCAATACCTCTGGGGGTGACAAGCCAATTCTGGGGATCCTCTAGTTGGCCTCTGTCTCTAAAAATTAGATGGATCCACTTATGTGTGTGTGTGTGTTGTCTGTTGTGTCTGTCTTACTTGACGAAGGTTTATAAGCGGGTCGCTGACCAAGCACACAAACCTGAATGTATATGTCTTGTGTTCTTTTCGCTGTGGAATATTTTTGCGGCAAAGTCTTCTATGGCTTTCAGAAAAAGAAATAAATGTATAAAATTAGTTATAACTTCGAAGTCAACTAAAAAAGATAATTTTATTATGCCACAGGTGCCAATTGGTCAGGTGCCAATTGGTAATTTCGCCAGCAGGTGATGTGTGCGATACAAAATGTACAGCTGATTTTTATCGGAACGCTTGCAAGTTAATGCAGTTAAAATTAACCGGGATTTGATTCGGAAAAAAACACCTGTCAATTGTTTTGCTCTTCCATACCAGAAAATTGAATTGTTGGTCGCTGTCTTATTATAGCTATCAAAAAAGTCCTATCGTCAGTTCGATATTCTCACATTCGATTATTTCAAACGTAATGTTTAATCATTTTCATATATAGCTCAAAGTGTTTTTAAAAATATGTGTGCTGGAAATTCTGAAACAACCCTTTTTTTGTAGGAAAGGTTTGGATTATTTTTTGACAAAAATTTATCAAGGTAAGTGTAAGTAATGTAATACTTATTTCTGTTGAAATAAAAATGTTTTCTATAAATTGCTTTGGTTTCTTCATTCAACCGATACATATAGTATTATTATAAAATTATTTAGTTATTACTTGTTAAAAAAGAAAAACAGTAGGGAAAACTTTATAATTTCTACTTCTTTATAGTTAAAAGTATTTTTACTATGCATATTTGTGTCTTAAATTCTGGTTATTAATCAAGAATGTCTTACATTGAAAGATACATTTATTTTTTGTGTAATGATGCATTACATTTTTGTAACTTGCTGTTTTTCTTTTAAAGTAATTTTAATATGTAATGTCAAAGTGCTAAATCACTATAATTTAATATTTAACAGTTTGTTGTCTTTTAAAATAGTTTCTTCTAAGTTTGAAAAAATATGTAACTGTGACAATTGTATTTTACTGTTAATAGTGGATTAGTTTTAAATTTAACTTTATATTCTACGGTGGATACACGGGAAAATGCAAAATGGAAAATTTTAATAACGGAGAAATAAGAAACCGAACTTCTGTAAATACACGGGAAAATACTTAACGAAACGGGAAAGTCCCGGCAATTCTGCTGCCGGTACTTTTCTCGTTAATTTCACTAAATTTTTTTACAGTGTATCATGAATTTAAATTACTTGATATATAAGAAGCAGTGTAGCATTATTATTGTGTTAATCGTTGTTTATTAAAATTGGATGGTAATTTCCAAAGTGATTAAATCTATAAAAAATATTCCACATTATTTTTTTTGTTTCATATTATAACTCAATAAAATTGTGTTGCCTAAATTTATGTATTAAAGTGTAATCTGGTTAGACATGTATATTGTATGTATGCATTTCTAAATTACTCAATAAAGTGTGTTTCTCAAATACTCAATAAAGTGTGTCTTTCTGAATTACTCAATAAAGTGTGTCTTTCTCAATTAATCGGTAAAGTGTGTAATTCTCGATTGCACAGTAAAGCGTGTAATTCTCGATTGCACAGTAAAGCGTGTAATTCTCGATTGCACAGTAAAGTGTGTAATTCTCACTTACAGTCAAGTGTGTAAACTGAAATTACACGTTTTTTTACACACATAAACAAATCATTCTAGTGGCAAAAAAATACCTGCTTTCGTGTGTAAATTTACGCATTTAATTTTTAGAGTGCAGGGATCAGCAACAACAACAGTAATCTTGGATATCCTATAGTTTCGTTAACTGTCAACGTAATTTGATCTTCTTTTGATTCAGGTGTTTATATTGATAGCTCATTTTGTTTCATTTTCTTGGTTCGTTGGATATTCTTTTGAGCTCCCCTTTCATTGCTGGTGTCAGGGACAGTTGTGGTGTTTGATCTTATATGATTTACCGCAAACAGAAACACCCCCTCTGCTCATACTCTGTCCCTCTGACGATGTAGTGTGAACAGGTTGTTTCTATTGTGTTGTGTTGAGAAATGATAATGTAGATTAAGCGAAACCATGTTGTTCAAGTAGGTCTATTTTAGCTTCGCTAGCAACAATTTCATTTTTAGAATTTTATAAATTTCGGATGCTAATTGTAAGTAGTTACAACTAGTGCTATTCGTCAATGTAACATAAGATATACTTTATAGAAATTTAAATAAATGAGAGTCACTCTCACTAACTGAAATTTTTGAGAGATGACAATCAGCTTTAACATTTTAACTTGTATATCGTTCAAATAAAAAAAAAACTGCTTGAAAATCGGTACAAGTGTAATTCCAAAATAATGCATACAAATGGAACTAGAGGTGTGTAAAATGACGTGACTTGAAATTTCCCCTCAATAAATCAATACAATACATAATTGAAGAGCTTAGTGGAAGAACATGCTAAGTGACAAAAAGGTGAAAACGAGATAATGAGCTTTAAAGATTTTAGTTTGCAACTTTTCTTTCATTCACAAAAAAAATCATAGTTTTTTCTGCATGATAATTTAGTTTGGTTCTTCAAAATGCTTGGTGGCTTTTGGCTTAGCCGTACTTTAAGTAATAACACGTCATTTACAAAACGCGCTTGACGCCTCCTGCACTTGGCACGTTCTTCCTCCGAAGTGCTTCAGATTTTTTCAGTCGTTTAGTGGAAGAACGTGCTAAGTGACATTTTTTAGGTATATTTGATACATACGAGTTTCATAATTTCTATACTAACATTCCGATTTTCAAATTTTTTTTTTGTTTGGAAGATAGGACTTCACAGATTTTTTTAATACTTTTTATTTGTTTGCCTGTACGTCCATCATTTTGTCCGTCCGTCCGTATCCCTTTCAATTTCCGGAACACCTAGCGTATTCAGGCCGGAATGCTATTTGGCGACTTTTGGCGTTCGTGAAAAAGTAAACACAGGGTTGCTACAGTTAGTAGTATTTTACGAAATATTTATATTAATTTCGGTACGGCATCAATAAATTCACTTCGGAAAAATGTTTATTTTAATTTTTAACATCAATATTTGTTTCAAAACGTTGAAAATTTATTAAGATTAGTTAATTTAGAATAATAATTACGCAGCTCGTTGGTTGGTTGGTTGGTAGACATATATTTTATGGGCTTGTGGTTACTTGTTTGTTTTCGTTTCGTAGCTGGTTTGTTGCTTTTCCAGATGCGGGCTTATTCCTGTCATTGTGGTATGGCTTTTTTTTACGTGACGTAAATCTCTCGGTTGCATTTCTCGAATTCGTTGCTTTGCTCACGGAGTGGTGTTGTCGGTAGCGTGAGGAAATAGTTTCATATGATTTTTTTTGTTTTTAACATGTCTTGAAATCTCAGTAATGTTTTAATTGTCGAAACGTAAAATGTTGTACGCAATATAACATATACGTTTAAATTATCCCACCTGCGCAGCGTGTTGTGAAACTCGGAAATTCTTCGAAAATCGAATGTAGAAACTCGGCCAGTGTTGGGCAAATTTTAATTGCAAAAGCAATTAATGGTTATCAATTAATTGTTAATTGTTACTACTGCAATTAACAATTAATCAATTGTAATTGTGGAAAACTGCGATTAACTATTAATCAATTGTAATTGTGGAAATGAATTGTTAATTGCAGTAGTAACAATTAACAATTAACTAATGTTAACTCCGACAACCCGACCAAGATCGACAACCCGACTACCCGACCAAGATCGACAACCCGACTACCCGACCAAGACCGACTACCCGACCAAACCGACAACCCGACCAAGACCGAAAACCCGACCAAACCGACAACCCGACCAAGACCGAAAACCCGACCAAGACCGACGATCCGATCAATCGACCAAGACCGACGACCCGACCAAGACCGACAACCCGACCAAGACCGACAACCCGACCAAGACCGACAACCCGACCAAGACCGACGATCCGATCAATCGACCAAGACCGACGACCCGACCAAGACCGACAACCCGACCAAGACCGACGATCCGATCAATCGACCAAGACCGACGATCCGACCAATCGACCAAGACCGACAACCCGACCAAGACCGAAGACCCGACCAAGACCGACGATCCGATCAATCGACCAAGACCGACGACCCGACCAAGACCGACAACCCGACCAATACCGACAACCCGACCAAGACCGACAACCCGACCAAGACCGACGATCCGATCAATCGACCAAGACCGACGACCCGACCAAGACCGACAACCCGACCAAGACCGACGATCCGATCAATCGACCAAGACCGACGATCCGACCAATCGACCAAGACCGACAACCCGACCAATACCGACAACCCGACCCAATACCGACAACCCGACCAAGACCGACAATTGCTTAATTGAATGCCCAACACTGAACTCGGCCCATGACACAATTAAAAAAATATGCTGGTAGCCCCTCCGGGCAGTCGATTGTGGCTACTCGGCAATCCTCCGGGCCGTCGATTGTGGCCACTCGAGCCGTGATATCCTTAAAAAAACCGCTGGTACCCCCTCCGGGCCGTCGATTGTGGCTACTCGGCAATCCTCCGGGCCGTCGATTGTGGCCACTCGAGCCGTGATATCCTTAAAAAAAACCGCTGGTACCCCCTTCGGGCCGTCGATTGTGGCCACTCGAGCCGTGATATACTTAAAAAAAACCGCTGGTACCCCCTCCGGGCCGTCGATTGTGGCCACTCGAGCCGTGATATCCTTAAAAAAAAACGCTGGTACCCTCTCCGGGCCGTCGATTGTGGCTACTCGGCAATCCTCCGGGCCGTTGGTTGTGGCCACTCGAGCCGTAATATCCTTAAAAAAAACCGCTGGTACCCCCTCTGGGCCGTCGATTGTGGCTACTCGGCAATCCTCCGGGTCGTCGATTGTGGCCACTCGAGCCGTGATATCCTTAAAAAAACCTCTGGTACCCCCTCCGGGCCGTCGATTGTGGCTAATCGGCAATCCTCAGGGCCGTCGATTGTGGCCACTCGAACCGTGATATACTTAAAAAAACCGCTGGGGTCAATTGTTGCAACTAGACATGTGAAACTACGTTTTGATTATAATTTATTTAATTACTTTTAATCCAAAGTTGTTAGTAAGTTATTAATTAAGTTTTTAATTTTGAGGGATTTTTGATCATTAATGAAATGTACACTAATATACAACACCAATTAAATCTTAGTATTATAATCGGCCTACGGCCGATTATCAAGGATATATTTGAATTATAATCGGCCTACGGCCGATTATTATCCAAATATATCATTGATAATAAAAAAGGGAATCCAACACTGAATAAAAAAAATCGAATATTATTCATTCAATAATAAAATAATACAAAATAATATATACAAAAATACTTATTAATAAAAAAATCCTATATTTAAAAAAAGGAATTTAATTACACACATTTCGTTACATCATTACTCTAATAAGATAAGATAATAATAAGATAATTACTTTCAATTTAAAAATTCATCAAAAACTATTAAAAAATTCATTAAAAAAAACTATTGTGAAACATCGGACAGATAAGAACGACAAAATTAACATTTGGTAGTTTCGATTAAAGCGTTTGTCAAAAAGCAAACCAAACACTGAAATACATCATAAGCCTTAAACCATTCTATCGATTTTAGTGCATTTTTTAAAACCAAACCTTACTGACCAAGCACACAAAGCTGAATATATATGTCTACCAACCAACCAACCAACCAACCAACCAAACCTTACCCACGTTGCATTTCGAACAAATACTCACATACACACAAAAACCCGAAATTTCAAAATAAACCCATTTCACGCTTTACTATTTTTTATATTACTGTATTTTCAAACAAACCAACTAACTCAAAAATAAATTAGTTTTTGAGATTTGGCAACAAGATTGATGTAAACATCTACTGAGTTGAACTGGAATGTTTACCAAATTAAGTACGTTTCCGCTACTTGGCTGCAAAAGTTAAGCCGCCAAACCGAGACCGGCCTGAATACGCTAGCAGTACCCAATTTCCGATCTAAACAGTCTGATTTTGAAAATTCTGTTTTGGTTCGAAATTAAAAAATTAGAAGACTACAATGTATATTGTTCGGCCACCTGCCTGTACGTCTGTTTTTCTCTGTCCGTACGTCCGTCTACCCCCCCCCCCCCCTAACTTCCTTTCTATCCGTCCGATTTTTAAAGTTATTACTTTCAATTATCTAATATGAAATATAAGGTAATGAAACTATTGCGGTGGAGGTCAAAAATCCAAAATAAAGATTGTGTGCTTTCTACACGTTTTGGAGGGTGCTGATTACAAAAAAACTGGTTTTTTTTCATTGATTCGTCTGTTTGTCTGAAACTATATTACAGTTCGAACTAAAAGAGCTACAGACTTCAAATTTAGTACACGGGTTCCTAGTACAGCTGGGGAAAAAAAAACGATCCACCCTTCGTTTTTCGGCTGCTATTGGTCAAGGAATTTTGTGAAAGGTGTCATTTTTTTCAGGAAATAGCTTAAGGAATTAAGAACTGGCAACCAAAATTGTATAAGGGGTCGTCTACATATTAAAATGAGTACCAACTTTGAAAATTCCAATGGCAACACCCAATTTTTTTTACATAAAAATGTTCAGCACCTTCAAAATACCCCATGTATAAAAAATAATTATTTGTTTTGCATTATTTGCCGAGATATTAAAGCATTAATTTTGAACGCGATTAGGGGGAATTCTCCAAATTGAAAAAGTTAATATTTAGGGTGTCTTTTCGAAACGACAAGCTAAAAAAGGGTTACCATAATCTCACCAAAGGATGCTAGAATTAAACCTCCTTCACTAATATTGTGATTTTTTTTTATGTTTTTACCTTTTTTTTTAAATTTTAGATTTTAAAATTCAGAAATAGGGTAGACGAGAAAAAGTTTTAAATTTGAATTAAGTCACACATACGATTATTTATAACGAACAGATTTTCAAATACGATTAGTTACAATCAGATAGACAAACATGATTATTACATTTATGTTTTACATTTTATGCAAATTTTTGTTTCATTCATATTGCTACAAAAAATTTGTTTAAAATTCGGCGCACCGGGTCTGGGACATATCCCGACAGCCAGAATTCCGACAAGCCAAAATTCCGACAAGCCAAATCCCGACAAGCCAAAATCCCGACAAGCCGAAATCCCGAATGAGTCAAAATCCCGAATGGGTCGAAATCCCGAAAATAGATTTTTGTCCATTTCTCGATTTTTTTTAATATAGAGATTTTTTAATATAGAGATATTTTTTTAAATATTTGAGAATTTATTTATTTAGTTATTTAGTCAGTTATTTAATCAGTTAGTTAGTCAGTTAGTCAGTCAGTAAGTTAGTTAATCAGTCAGTTAGTCTGTTAGTTAGTCAGTCAGTTAGTTAGTCAGTCCGTTAGTTAGTCAGTCAGTTAGTTAGTCAGTCCGTTAGTTAGTCAGTCAGTTAGTTAGTCAATTAGTCAGTTATTTAGTTAGTCACTTCGTTAGTTAGTCCAGACTGACTAACTTAGTCTAGCTTACTGTCAATTAGTTAGTCAGTGAACTGACTGAATCACTGACTAACTGGCTGACTAACTGACTAACTAACTTACTAACTTACTGACTGACTAACTAACTAACTAACTAACTAACTAACTGACTAACTAACTGACTAACTGACTGACTGACTGACTAACTGACCGACTGACTAACTAACGGACTGTAACTAACCGACCTACTAACTAACCGACGACTGACTAACTAACCGACTGACTGACTAACGGACTGACTGACTGACTGACTAAATAAGTAACTAATAATAACTAAATAAGTAAATAAATAAATAAGTAATCTCTAATATATATTTTTTTTAAATCGAGAAATGGACAAAAATCTATTTTTTCGGGATTTCGACCCATTCGGGATTATGGCCTTTCGGGATTTCGGCGTTCGAGATTCTGGCTTGTCGGTATTTTGGCTTTCGGGATTGTGTCCGGAACCTCGGCTCACTTTATCGGTAATATAAACCACATATTACAAAACGAGAGTTACGATCTTAACACGATATTTAAGGAAAGCAAAATAAAATTACGCAGAATGATTTGGCAATTATTTTTAACTAAGGCAGTGGGCACTAATTATTTTAAATAATCAATGTGGTAACAAAGAAATATACTATACACCGAATTCCAATAATATTTTAGGGTATTTAATTTTTATGTAAAACACACTTTTTGAAATTGTATTGGAAATAACATACATTCAAAAACATAGTAATCGATATAATTTAATGTTAATTATACAAACAAAATACATTGTATGCACTTGATACAAGAAAAGATTTTTAGACATTTGACAGACATCAATAATTTGAATAAATATTTACCAAAACCGCTTTTCAACCACCAAACGATAATGCAAGTTAGTATCCAATTTGCTAAGTAATTTTTTACACGGTCCCTAAAATTCGTTTTTTTCAGTATTTTTACAATAACTCGGCAAATAATTGTTGTTGAATTAAAAAATTCGGGTTCTACTTGATCTACTTTATCGATTTATGTAACAAAAATTTTGGGGTTGCTATTCATGTTTTATATTTTCATATTTAAATAAAAAAATAATAATAATGAAAAATTGATAAAAAAAACTTGTGAGATTTGTTTTTGGAAGATTAAGAAGTATATAATGAAAAAAAAAATTGGTTTAATTCATTTTATTTGTGGAGGTATGAATAAAAGTTTGTGAAACTTTTTTAACATTATGGGCGTTCAACTTTGAATGCTTATATCTCAACAAATAAAGCAAATTAATAAATTTTCTTTTGGATCTGGGGTATTTTGAAAATGATAAACATTTTTATATTAAAAAAATTGGGTGTTGCCATTGAAAGTTTCAAAGTTGGTACTCAATTTAATATGTAGACGACCCCTTATACAATTTTGGTTGCCAGTTCCCAATTCCTTACGCTATTTCCTGAAAAATGACACCTTTCACAAAATTCCTTGACCAATAGCAGCCGAAAAACGAAGGGTGGATCGTTTTTTTTCCCCCCCCAGCTGTACCTGTTAGAAGTCATAATAATATTTTCGAGAAAATTGCGCATGCGCAATTAGCAGCTGCTATAAACTTTTTGGGTTTTAAAAGTAGTGCTGAAAAACGAAAATAGATACAGACTTAAAATTTGATACACTTCCTCCCAGTACTAGTCGGACGACAAAATAAAGTTTTCAACAATATTTTGCATGTGCAAAGAGTAGCTGCCATAGAACTTTTTAGGTTTGAAAGTAATTGAAAATACTTTATAAGGTATATCATAACTTTTAAACGAGCGTATTGATATATTAATCGGTAATTGAAAGTCGTATAGTATTACTCAACCCTATTTTTTTTAGTGTATGATATCAGACACCTATCTTATATACTTTTTGTTCGTCCGTCTGTCCCTACTATAAGGATTTCTTTGAGTAATTTAAGTTAAAAGAAAGTAGGTTATATTTTCTTGTTTAATGTTAGATGAGTAAGTTTTTAATTGAAAATATTTTTTAAAATTTTTATCACTGAAATTATAAACTAATTACTTTGAAGAATAATAATACAAATCTCAACTTAGTAAAAAGTATACAAAAAGATAGTAAAAGAAACACAAATGCAAGTGAATAAAATAAATATTAAATTTAAAAGATTTATAAAAAAAGATAATAATGTAAGATGAAATTTTTCGCAAACTAAATTTTTAAACAGTTTTTGGATAGGAATAATTGATTTTAAAAACAAACAATGATATAAAAAAAGTAAAAATAAGATGTCTGGCAAAATATAAATCTAAGGTTATATTACTAAGGTTATTTATGTTTTTATTTCCCCTTTTCAATTAAGGATTTAATCAATTTTAAGAAAGCTTCTTTAATTTACAGCATTTCTACAACAGCTTAGCATGATCGTTTAAACAATTTATTTTTACAATCGTGATGCAAAGCACTTTTTTAAAGTCATCTATATTTTAATAAATATTAAGAATTTATAAATATAAAGAGATAGAGTATAAAACGTTATATTGAGTTATTATAACAATTATACTAGTTTTAACATACATAGCAGTACATAAGTACATAGTACATAACATAGCAATATCTTGATTAAATTTGTACTTACCGTATAAGCTGCTATTCGCACTTTCAAGCCAAATTACAGCTTTCCGCTTATTTCTTAATTCCATTTTAATAATTTTAGGAGTTTAGGACATTGCACAAAATGCGATCGTCAGCTTTAGAGATCAAACGTAAAATTGCTGTAAACGATTTTTGCACCCCTAGTTCATTTTTTTAACAAACCAGATGCTTTGATGTATGTTCGGGTGGTTATGTTGTTTTAACGCGAACATGCGATGTCCAAAGGGCAGGTGCAACTTTCTTTTAATGATACCATCTGTTCAATGCTAAATAGATATGTTTATTAGAATAAAAAACGCAAGACTTTAAAAGCAAACGATATTTTATAAAATATTAAAACTTTTAGCTCCGATTGAATTCTAACATTAAAGTGCATTTTCTACTATTTTCCTAAATGCACTCAAAGCCTGGTTATACGCTATATGAATTATAATTCATTGGTTATATTTAATAATTAAAGTTAATTTGAAAAAATTAATGACATTTTAAAATTCTTTTTGATTAAAACTACAAAAAAAAACCAAGTGTTTTGCGATTAATGCGACATAAATAAAGCGAAAGTCTGACAATTTTCTTCAACTTTGTCACTTAGCACGTTCTTCCACTGAACGATCGTCTGAATCGGGACGATTTCGGAGGAAGAACATGCTAAGGGTCCTTGGCACGTTCTTCCATTGAAAAAGTGACGAAAACGCGTGCACCTACCAACTTCGTTCACGAAAAATCTACGAAATCGAATGTTTTCTAAAAAATTGAAAGCTGTTATGTTTAAAGGAGGTAATAACATAATCATTAACACAAAAATCTCAATTTTTTCAAAAATGTCACTTAGCACGTTCTTCCACTCAGCTCTTCAATTACGAGGGCTGTTTTTTTTAACCTCCGATGGGCTGTAACAAAAAGACGGGTCAAGATACAAAAAAGATTTTTTTTACCAAAAGTAAAGTACAATACTGCTTATTCCTCCATATAATCACCTTGACGATTAAAGCATTTGCCATATCTGTAAACAAGCTTTGAAATGCCCTCTTCATAAAATGTAGCCGCCAATGATTTGAAGGGAGTTGTGACGGTTTCTTCGAGCTCCACGTCAACTTGTAAACGCTACAATCCAAGCCACTATGCTTATCAATAATTCACTTATGGCAAACCTTCGAGTTTCCCTAAACACTTGGTCAACTCGCTGAACAATATTGATGTTCATGAAGAAGGGGACCAAGGAAGCAAGACTGTCGTTACAGACGGTATTGTTCAGCGAGTTGACCAAGTGTTTAGGGAAACTCAAAGGTTCACCATAAGTGAATTATGGAATAGCAGTGGCTTGGAGGACAGAAAAAAATTGACGTAAAGCTTCCAAATTTACTTTTTTTAAACGAAACCATCACAACTCCCTCCCAATCATTGGCGGCTACATTTTAAGCTTGTTTACAGGTATAATAAATGCCTTAATCGCCAAGATGATTATGTGGATAAATAAGCAGTATTGTACATTACTTTTGGTAAAAAAATCTTTTTTGTATTTTGACCCGTCTTTTTGTTACAGCCCATCGGAGGTTGAAAAGAAACAGCCCTCGTATATACACAAAATGGTAAGTTCAATAACTTTAAAACCTAAAAAGGCAGCTACCCCTTGCGCATGCGCAATTTTCTCTAAAACCTAATGATGTCCGGAAGGTATTGGGGACGCTTACCAATTTTGAAGTTTGTATCTCTTTTAGTTCGAGCTGTAGAGTGGTCGCAGAAAGATAAACCAATGCCTGAATAGAACTTTTAGAATAAGCACCCTCCAAAACGCGTAGAAACACAACGTCTACGTTTTAGATTTTTAACCTAATTGAAATACTTACATTACATTATATTTTCTAATAGGTAATTGTAAGTAAAAAATGTTTAATTGGGCAAACATAGTGATAAATATTATTCAGGAGAACCACTCCAGAAACGTGTGACGTCATAATAATAATAATAATAATAATAATAATAATAATAATAATAATAATGATAATAATGATAATAATGATAATAATGATAATAATAATGATAATAATGATAATAATGATAATAATAATAATAATAATAAACACATTAGCAGCGCGGTGCTACGTTTATATGATAACATTTGAATAATGGGTACGTTAATGAGCTGATAATAAATTGATTATTTTTTAAACACAATTAGTTTTATCTAACATGAAATTTTTTTTATATATAATGTTACTGTTAAAAAGTCAGGAAATAAAATAATAAAGTCAATATAAAATAAACAATTTTATTTATTGTAATTATTATGATAACAAGACATATGAAATTGTTTTAAATAAAAACTTCCTTCATTTTTTAATACTCATTAAGAATGAAACTTTAACTTTTAAATATGTAACCTAAGTAATAAATTCAAGTCACTCATAGGCAGGGCCTGATCTACTATAAGGCCTGTTAGGCCCTGGCCTAAGGATTACCAGAATTTCTGAAACTTTCAAATTTTTCGAAGTCCCCACTTTGTTTTTAGATTGACTTTGACTCGGACATTGACCTAAAGTAATTTTTTTGATCGATATTATAAGCAGTTCGTTTCAGATAAAATTATAAGAAAGCAGATAAAATGTTAGTAAAAAAACATCACACAACTATAGCACCATCATTACATAAATATTCTGTCATTTTATAAATATTCTGTTAATTTGTACACTTGTAAAGATAGCACTCCTGTAGCTCTAGTACGACGTTCATTAAAGCAAACCAAATATACGCTTGAATGCTTTTCATTAGTTAATTGAGGTTTTTTTTTAGGTTGTAGGTATAATAAGGTACATATTTTTATTTCCTAGTAAAATCACCAAAACAAGTTTTTTTTTATATTTTCTGTTTACAGATGGCAGCACTGATCTGTACTATTCATTTACATCTATACAAATATTCACCCCATAACAACGAAATAAAAACTAAAATAATATTCCCGTTTAATGATTTTGTATGCAGGGTAAAAAACGGAGAAAATTTCTGCGAGTCTTAATGTAACTTTTTTTGAAAATAATTTTAATTGTTGGCTGATTAGTAAAAATAAGCCTACACACTGCAAATTAAAGTAATTTTACAATTTAAAAATATATAGCTAGTAAAATTTAAAATAATAAAACTTAGCTACTTTTTGTAAATCTAAAATCAGTCATCAAAATGGCTTGCAAATGTTTCAATTAATTTGTAGGTTCATTTGTTAGTGTAGAGTGCTATCAAATTTTACTAGGTTTTTTTTTATCGAAGTTTTAAAACAAAAATTTTAAAATGGATGGATTTTTATTCTTGGTATATTTTTTTCGGTTACAATATATTGTTACGACTTTTGTGTAAATATTGTAAATAACTTATTACATATATTTTTGAGTTTCATGAAGGGCAACAGCCGAGGAGCGTGAGCGTAGCTCGGATGTGTTTTTGGTCTTTTGAAAATGGCGGTGTTCTAAAAAGTTGCAACGGTTAACTTGTTAGTGAGAGAGTGTCATTTGCTGAATAAAAAGTATTGTTCTTGTGAACTGTATCGTGCTTTGAAGTAAGCTGAATAAAGTAAATTGTCTTGGCGAACTTTGTTGTGCTTCGGAAGAACCCAGAAATTTCGTAACAACTGGTGTCAGAAGTGGGATCTTCTTCACAAGCGAATGCCAATATTTACAAGAGCAATGGAGGAGGAAATGCGAAAGATGTTTTCGGATATGGCGTTGCAAATCAAAGCTGGCCAAGAAACCATGAAGGCTAATTTGACGTCTGAATTGGCTGCGAATCAAGAAACCATGACAGCCGCCCAAGAGGCGTTGGGAGCCAAGTTCGCAGCCGGACAGGAGGAAGTTAAATTTGGACAAGAAAAGCTGCAAGAAGGTCAGGAGAAATTGAAAAATGAATTAAAAGCACAGATGTTGGAAGCCCATAACACTTTAAGGGAAGAGGTCATCACGGAGATCGAGAACAGTAAACAAGAATTGGAACAGCAAGTAAAAGAGGAAGTTGGAAACGTAAAGGGGGAAATAGACCGCCTAGAAATGCGCTTGAAAATGCTGGAAGAGGAGCGTGGTAAATCTTCAATTGAACTTCCGTTCCACGACAAACAGAATCAAGTTCTCTTCAGCAGTGACAAAGATGTTTCTTCGCCATTGGCGACATCGGGAAATCAATTCCAACCAGTCTTGAAAATTGGCACCTACGATGGGAAGTCTTCCTGGGGAGTTTTCAAACAACAGTTTGAAACTATCGCCAAATACAACCAGTGGAATGACGACAGCAGGGTTGTACATCTTACAGCTGCCCTCCGAGGAGAGGCAGCGAATATTCTGGAAACAGTTCCGAGAGGATCGAAGGCTAAATACCAAGATCTACTGAAGGCTTTGGAGTTGCGCTTTGGTGAACAACATCGCAAAGATTTCCACATGATGCAGCTCAAAGCCCGCCAACAGAAGCCAGACGAGTCCCTTCAAGAGCTTGCGTCGGATATTGAACGACTGGTACTCTTATCCTTCAAAGACTGCCCAGCGGACACCAAGGAGCAAATAGCGGTGCAACATTTCATCGATGCTCTGAGAAACTGTGATATTAAGAGCGCTCTTAGAATTTCAGAGTGCAAGGATTTGAGGTCAGTTATAACGCATGCGCTGAGGATTCAGGCAGCGCAAGAGGCTAATCGGTTGGAACGTCGAATGGTCAGGCAGGTGGAGCTTACGGAACCTGAGTCGAATATCCCTGATTACCTTGGAAGGCTTGAGAAAATGTTGGAACGGGCACTACGATTGCCATCAGGGAGACAGAGAAATATGAGATGCTGGAATTGTCAAGAAGAGGGCCATTTGCGAAACCGATGCCCGGAAATTTATGGGGAGAGGAACAGCTCCCCACAGCAGTTAAACGAGTAAGTGGCCATCTCGCGGGGCGGAGGTTGCCGTTTGGAGAGGAAGCCCCAAGGAATGTCTATCATATTTCGGCAGTGCAGGGAGGCGATCACGGGATTTTCGTGGAAGGTGAGGTCAGTGGATACCCTTGCCAAATGATCATCGACACTGGTGCGAACGTGACGATCGTCCGTTCAGATGTGGCCAAGCAATTACAAGGGCAACCTATCTACACCCCTTCCTCTCTTACTTTACAAACTGTGACCGGCGAAAGAATTCCTTATTATGGCAAATTAAATGTTTCCATTTCCTTTGGATTTAAATCCTACCAACATACGGTTTTTGTAGCGGACATCACTGACCCATACATTCTTGGATTGGACTTTTTACGGAAGTATGACTTCACCCTCAATTTGAAGAAAGGTGAGCTCCATGCGTCTAAAGAGGAGGTGCCATTATTTAGAATAAATAAAGGAGAGCCACATTGCCACCAAATCGTGGCTTCAGAAGATATAACAATTCCATCCAGAGCTGAGTTGGTTGTAAACGGTAACCTACAATCTGAAAGCGACTTCAGGATAGGAGTGACTGATCACTCAATAGCTACCACCTTGCCAAAGGGAGTCTTGGTCGGAGCGACACTGGTGGATCTCTCTCAGAAGACAGTACCAGTTAGGGTGGTAAACTTAAATGATAGAGAGAGGTTCATTCGTAAAGGGCAAGAAATTGCAACATGTGCTCCTGTGACGAGTATTGAGCGAGAAGGGGAAGCAAGCATGGTCACTCCTACAGAGAGTTTGGCGTGGGAACTCCTTAAGGGCACAGAATTGGATGCAAATCAAACAGATGCGACCATCAAACTGATTGAAGAATTCAAGGACGTCTTCTCTACCTCGGCGAAGGACATTGGTAGAACACAGCTAACCAAACATAAAATTGACACTGGTGACCATCCTCCAATCAAACAGCGACCGAGGAGGCTTCCTTTTGCGAAACAAGACGAAGTGGACGAACTCGTACAGGAGATGCGGACTAACGATATAATCGAACCGTCATCTAGTCCTTGGGCATCACCTATAGTTTTGGTACGAAAGAAAGACGGCTCCACAAGATTCTGCGTCGACTACCGCCGCTTGAATGATGTCACAAAGAAGGACAGTTATCCACTCCCCCGTATAGATGAAACACTGGATTGGATACTTTAGTAGGAAACCATTGGTTCACCACCCTGGACTTAAAGAGTGGATACTGGCAAGTTGAAATACACCCAGATGACAAAGAAAAGACGGCCTTCACGACGGGACAAGGACTGTGGCAATTCAAAGTAATGCCTTTTGGACTTTGCAATGCCCCTGCAACCTTCGAGCGGCTGATGGAGACTGTATTGCGAGGATTATCTTCTGAAGCCTGCCTCGTACATTTGGATGACATAGTTATTGTCGGGAAGGAATTTAATGATCATCTTATAAACATAAGAAAAGTGCTCACGAAATTGAGATATGCGGGCTTGAAACTAAGCCTCTCAAAGTGTCATTTCTTCCGTCGCGAAGTAAAGTACCTCGGGCACATAGTCTCTTCAGCTGGAGTGCAAACAGATCCGGATAAAACTGAAGCTCTCAAAAACTGGCCTCGTCTGAAGGATGTCCATGAACTTCGAAGTTTTTTGGGGCTCTCGACTTACTACCGTCGGTTTGTCAAAGGTTTCTCAATGATTGGTAGGCCTCTCCACCGACTCACCGAGAAACAGCAAAAGTTCACGTGGACCCCCGAGTGTGACTAGGCGTTTGACCATTTGAAGAGTGTCCTGACATCGGCTGCTATTTTGGCATACCCAGAGCCTGACAAGATGTTTATTCTAGATACGGATGCCAGTAAAGAAGGTATCGGCGCCGTCTTATCGCAAGAAGTCGACGGAAAAGAACGTGTTATTGCGTATTTCAGCAAGAGCTTGTCAAAACCAGAGAGGAACTACTGCGTCACGAGGAAAGAGCTCTTGGCGATAGTCAAAGCCGTCGAACATTTCCACCATTATTTGTATGGAGACGGTTCCTCGTAAGAACGGATCACGCGTCCTTAACGTGGTTATTGAATTTCAAGTTCCCAGACTTGAAAATTGCCAGGTGGAACCAGAGGCTTCAGGAATATGACATTAAGATCGAGTATCGAAAAGGTTCTTCTCACGGCAATGCGGATTCTCTTTCCCGTAGACCCTGTCCAGAAACCTGTAAGCACTGTACAAATGCGGAGTCGAAGTACGGATACGAACAACCTATGGTCCGGCTTGTAAATATCAGTTCTTTACCGGATCCTGACCCTTGGAGTGACGCGGGTATGCGAGAAAGCCAATTGGAAGACCAAGATTTGAGACCCATTCTAGAATCTTTGGAGAAGGCTGAAGGCAGGCCAAGTTGGCAGGATATGGCATCTTATGGTCCCGTCACCAAGAGGTATTGGGCTCTGTGGGACTCTCTAAAAGTCCATAGCGGAGTGTTGTACCGCAAGTGGGAGTCTGACGACGGAAAATCATTCAGATTACAATTAGTTGTTCCGCGGTCCCGGGTCGAAAACGTCATAGAAGAACTTCACAGTAGCCCATCCGGGGGACACTTCGGCGTTATGAAGACCACTCATAAAATTAGGGAGCGCTTCTATTGGGACAAATTAAAGTCGGACGTCGATAAGTGGTGCAGAACCTGCAGCACCTGTACCGCAAGGAAGGGCCCAAACACCCGCACCCGTGGGAGGCTGCAACGTTACAACGTGGGAGCTCCCTTCGAAAGAATAGCCATAGACGTCCTGGGACCCCTTCCGCAGACAACAAATGGCAACAAGTACATCTTAGTCGTCATGGACTATTTTACGAAGTGGCCCGAAGCTAATGTCATTCCAAACCAAGAAGCCACTACCGTTGCCGAGGCCCTGCTGCGGGATTGGATCTGCCGGTTTGGAGTGCCACTCTTGCTGCACTCCGATCAAGGAACGAACTTCACCTCCGCCGTTTTTACCGGACTCATGGAACTGCTCGGGGTAACGAAAACTCGTACAACTCCCCTGCATCCGCAGTCAGATGGAATGGTCGAAAGACTGAACAGAACGATTTTGAACCATCTATCGCTGTTCACTCATCGCAATCAGAATGATTGGGACCAGAAGCTGCCTCTATTTCTTCCCGCATACAGGAGCGCAGTTCATGAGACCACCGGACTATCACCATCCCAGATGCTAATGGGCCGAGAACTAAGACTCCCATGCGACCTTTTATTTGGGCGACCGCCAGATGATCCCTCCTCACCTGTGGAATATCTTAAAGATCTCAAGGCTCGGTTGGAGGATGTTCATCTGTTCGCCAGAGAGAGGATCGACATCAACACCTCACGCATGTAGACTAGATATGACGCCAAGTCACACGAACCAGCATTCAAGATAGACGATAAGGTCTGGTTTTGGAATCCGAAGCGTAGTAAAGGTCTTTCTCCAAAGCTGCAGACCTTCTGGGAAGGACCCTATACCGTGGTCAAACAGCTGAACGACGTCGTGTATAGGATTCAGAAGAAGCCTTGCAAACCGAAAGTAGTACATTGTGATAAATTGGCGCCTTATAACAGCACTCATGAGTAGCAGAACTTTGTTCTCTCTATTCTAGGGATTGCACTGCCCGGGCAGTCTTCGAAGGGGGGCGCAATGTTACGACTTTTGTGTAAATATTGTAAATAACTTAAATAACTTATTACATATATTTTTGAGTTTCATGAAGGGCAACAGCCGAGGAGCGTGAGCGTAGCTCGGATGTGTTTTTGGTCTTTGAAAATGGCGGTGTTCTAAAAAGTTGCAACGGTTAACTTGTTAGTGAGAGAGTGTCATTTGCTGAATAAAAAGTATTGTTCTTGTGAACTGTATCGTGCTTTGAAGTAAGCTGAATAAAGTAAATTGTCTTGGCGAACTTTGTTGTGCTTCAGAAGAACCCAGAAATTTCGTAACAATAGTGTCAAAATAGGGTCGGAAATCAAAACAAGGTTAAAGTATATATCAGCGCCCGAGTTTGGCGACAAGTCAAAAATTGTCGCCAAGTCAAAATGACAACGAACTTCGCGTCAGCCAAGTCCGTTGCCATCTTGAAATGACAACAAATACTTACCAAATATATTGCCGAGACCTAAAATATCCACCAAAAGACCCGGGAAAATGTAATTAATTAATACTATGGCATTAACGATCTTTAACAAAAATAACCGGAATTTAACAGTTTGTTTCATGATCAACAAATTAAAAAATAAAGAATCATTAAACCTTCTAAAACGAATTGAATGATTAATTGTATGATTACTATTTTAAATAATATTAATGAGATTTAAGTAAGAATTAAATAAGGAAAACATGTGCGTGTTTACGATTAACTGATCATCTAGTAGGAAAAGATTTTCTGTGTAGCAAAAAAAAAAGATTTTTTAAACAGTATTTACAAAAAAAAGGATTAAAAAAGCATTAAAAAACGATCCTTTTGAAAAATAAAACATTTATTACATTCCAGGAAAAATAAGCAAATCCTACCACGATAAAAAAAAACTTGGATCGACAATAATACATAAGTACCGAAAAAATAATTAAAAATAATCATTTTAAATAGTTAAACATGGAATTAAAAATCGATCTGCACAAAAAAATCTTTACTTTTAAATAAAAATAATTAAGATTTAAATAGATTAAAAAATAACGATTTAGATTCACATGCACCGTTTTCGTCTCGAGTCGGTGTCGAGCTCAAGAAAAAAATAAAACAATAACGTTCAAGGTTGCCGAACTTCAGATTTCAGGATTTTTGGCGAAAAAAACCATAGGAAAAGTTGCTAAAATTGGCGAATTTCGCGATTCGGGGGTTTCGCCAAATTTTCGTTGCCAAGGGTTGCCGTAAAACATAATTTGGAGGGGTTGCCTGATTGGCGAAAAAATTGCCGGGCGTAGATGTATACTTCAGCCCAAAACAATTTAAAAACACATAGGGAATATGACAGTAAATATGGAGAAATATATAAAACAAAATTTAGATAGCATAAAATAGTTCTTCATATATTTTCAAGAGGGCAGCACTGAACTATCAACCTGGGCTTTTTGGTCCGTTTTAAAATAAGATTTGTCTAAAAATTAAAGATTTTTTAAAAGTTTTTTTATATAAAATTGCTATCACTTAAACCAGAATCTGTAAATTCGGAATTTTCATCAGATATTGTGTAGTTAATTTTATCAAGTTGTTTTTATATAATTTAATTTAAAATCATGGATAATATACGAAAATTTCGTAATGTTGCCAACCGTTTTATTTCAAGCTATTTAGCTGACTGCTATAAGCAAAAAACCATTTCATAGTACCAGATGAGGGAAGCAATAAGTTTTTGCTCAAAAGACTGGAGATAATGATTTTTCACACTTATTTTTCAGAAGGAACAAATGATGCCTTTTATAAATATTTTAATAACATTATTCCTAGGTCTGGGAACCTGGTCTATACCACGGCCAACTTCCATAAGAAGGCCAGAGAAGCTTTCCCAAACATGAGCGTAGACGGAAATTTTGACGTCACTGTTCCCAGTGCCGAAGATCGAAAAACTAGTTCGGACGCATTCGGAACCCTAAAATTGTGGTCAGCCGTGAACGAGTTGTTCCGAACAGGAGACCTACCACTTACTGGTCGGAAAGTTACCGCAGCGAGAAGTTTTCACTGGCGATAAGTTCTCATTCCGATCGTCAGTTCCGACAACCGGTTTAGGTATCACCACAAGCGCATTTTTCCCCGATGTCGGAAAACGCTTCCGATGGTGGTATGTTAAGTAACTCAGGTGAGGGCGTGGTTAGTGGTTAAAGTGGTTTGACCAATAGGAGTGTTGAATTGGCGACGAACCCGTTTAGTTTTTCCGAAAGGGATTAGCTACTAGCTAGTTTAAAAGGTTTGGTTGTCATGTTTTGTTACTTTTCGAGACTACTTTTATTCCATCAACTTTAAATATCAAAACTAGTGCAAATGAATGTTTGCAAAATAAAATAAACATTAAACTGCTATACTTAATATCATTCATGCTCTATTGCAGATCGAAAGCATTTAATTTGCTTATGTCTTAATGTATTTGTATGGCAAGCATTTTATTGCAGTGAAATAAAATTAGATCCACTTATCTTAATCTATTTTATTTTACAATCCAATGCAAACGTTATAAGTTTTAAACAAATGTTACTGTATTCCGATTTTTTTCATCTACTAATTAAATACTGAATAATATTTATAATTATATTATAATACTTATATTATTTTAATTTCGATACAAAAGTTGTATTATTAAAGCAAATTAACAAAAGAACCATTAAATGAAGACTTAGCAAGATAAAATTTTAATTTATAGTATAAAGCATAGTCATTTTTAATTTGTACTTTCAAATTCAAATAATAAAAAGATAGCAATTATTTATTTTGGATGTTTACCAATAGAATGTTAACATGTAATTACTCTTTTCCGATTTTTCCCCCAACTAATTAAATACCGAATAAAAAATATTTAAACTATTAACATATTTTAATTTCGATACAAAAGTTGTATTTTTATTCAACTTTTTGTTAATTTGCGTTAAAGACATAGCCAAATTTTAATTTATAGTATAAAGCACATTCACTTTTAATTTGTACTTTCATATTCAAATAAAAAATATGGCAACTATTTATATAGGATGTTCACCAATAAAATATATTTTTAAAAAAAAAGGTATTAGCAAAACTAGTTATGGGCATGCTTACTTTTTGGTAATGCAGAAGAAGCTTAAGATTTCAATACATAACATTAATATTGAACATAATCTTCAAAATAAAATACATACAATTGCTATCTTTATGGACTTTATTTATATGTAACAAAATTTCAAGTAAAATAGAAAAATCAACTGATAATGAATAATGAAAAGGACAATTTTGAGCAAGAAAATAGTACAAAGTAATTTAACTTGAGTAATAAGCCTAAAATGAAATACACACACATACATATATTCCATTTCTACTATGAAAACATCTCGTTTTTAGTTTAATAAATACTAATTTTTAACAAACAATGGCTAAGGATTAATATCGCACGCCGACTACATGAATAGCTCAATGTCCATGTCCCCAACTTGCAAACAAACTTTCAATTCCGACGGCGAGAAAAAGTTTCCACCAGCCTATGACCCGGTGGAAAGTTTCCGACGAAAGAAAGTGACAAAAACAAGTATATGGTAGCTCCCTGCTTATCCGTGGCGAGATGTGACGTCACAAACAGGTCATGGGGAAGAAACGCCCAGAATTGCCGACGCGTAATCCTTTCCGACCAGTACGTGGTACTGCTCCAGGTTTCGAGACAGGTTATCTTCATCTTCGGAACAACGTCACTCGGAACTATGACGTCAAAATTTCCGTCCCCGAGCGTGTTTGGGAGAGCCTTAGTAGTTGAGTAGGTCGTGTCTATACGCTACAACTATTCTCCATTTGGTTAATAAAAAGTAGGTAGGGACAGAAAAAAACTATATTTTAAATATAGATTTGATAAACTACTCGTGAATAAAATCATATACTATTTAAAACTAGTATATGTATTTTTTGAGAAAATCTTTTGTATAAAATTATTAATCTTTTGTATATCTAATCTTTATATCTAATCTGATCTTTTGTATAACGGTGTTAGGTCTTGTACCAAAGGTCATGGCCCTGGATCCAAACAACTCCTCGTACATCTGTAATAGGCTGCCAGAACCTTTTTACAAGTTAAACTGTGAATGACTAAATTCTGTACCAAAACATTTTTTTAAAAAGATCTTAAGATTACAATAACGAATAACCAATAGCGCAAAAGTAGACTATCTTTGAAATTATAAAGCCTTCATTTGCAAAATTATACAACGAAATTGTTATTTTCCAACTCTTCGGATGATGTACAGGTTTTTTTTAGTGTATGACTGAGTGAATCTACAGAAGTGTGAAGTTTATTATTTATGTAAGCAATTGTTTTTTAAAAATATCGATATTTCGATGTCAGAGGAAAAATAATTCCTTCACAATAGTTTTTATTCCAAAACAAATATCTCTAAAAGGGTGGTTATTTAAGTAAATTATCAATAAAACTTTAATTAAATTGGTTAAACTTATATATTTTTTGTTGACTTACAGTGACATTACATGCAGTTCTTAAGGCATTAGTCTTTTCAATGTTGATAAGTAACAATTTCTAATATTTTCTTGTAATTCGTTAATATTTTGTTGCTAATGAGTTATTAAATTAATCCGGAATCTTCCAAACCACATTTCTATGTTTGATTTCTACTCATTGCAGAGTTTAAATTTTAGATAATGGCTCTAAGTATACAAAAGCTACCGGATATAGGTACAATGTCAGTATTATGCCTAGGGGTCATTTTAGAATTTTTTAGTGTATTATATTTTCCCATATTTATTATTTAATGTGTATATAAACTATTTCAAAAGGAAGAGATTGGTGTAATGATGCCTGTCTGAAAGTTACAAACTTTAAATCATCTGTAGAATTATGGGGATTTGAAAAAAAATCCAACCCTATATAGGCATAAACAAGTCTCCTTGACACTTTACTTTATCATTACACACTTATAATAATTAAAAGAAGCATTTAATGAAAATATGATTCAAGAAAATAAAAATGATAATCATATTCTTTTCTTATTCAATTTTTAAGTATTATTACGAAATACGTGGTATTAAATCTTTGGTATTAAAAATACTTCATTCGTCCTAAAAAAATCTTTCAGCATAAAATATTCATGTGAATAAAAAATATTTTTATTCAATGAGTATTGAGTTAGGCATTTTCATTTTATTTCCCAGTTATAAATTCAGCAATTAATGCTCCCGCCACTTGATCGAGAAAACCTGACGAATTAATTTCCCAATTGAACGAAACTCCATTCGTCTAAAGAAAAGCATATCTCCAGGGTGGGGAGACACAAAAACGACAGCATCAATTTATTAAACAGCATATGATGACATCGACTAAATTAAAAATAATAATAGAATGTGAAGAAAATGTGAAATGGAGATTTAAAACGCCTTTGTAGGCCTATCTTTAAATGATTTTTAGTTGTTGGTGATAATGATGATTTTTTCCTCTCTTCTGCGTCACTATATGTTGGGGGGGGGGGGGGAGAAAACTCACCGTTTTTGGTATTGAATGAATAAAATAAAATGGTGGCAGTTTGACAGGAATAAATGGAAAGATTAAGATACGGTGTTTCTCATTTATTGACACAGCTGTTATTGGTTTTAAAAAGCAAGTAACATTAAAAAGTGGTTAGAATTATAAATAAAGTTTAGAGTAATTACTTAATGACTGTAAAACCGTGATGCGTAACGTACTTCTTTATAGTCAGTGGAGGTCTAGTTCTCTCTGGTTTCACGGAATACATTGTAAAAAAATCTGTTAATTTTGCAGAAAAAAAACCCATATATTTACAGAATTTTTTTTTCCTTTTTTAAAAAAAATTTTTGTAAAAAAAGTTGCTGCTTAAATTAAGCAGTTTTTTTCTGTTTTTAACAACAATTTTCACCGGGAGTGTTAGAATTTTGATTTTCTTTATAATTTTCCGATTAAAAAATAGTTTGTGCGTTAAAATTACAATTTGTTTGTGTACAAATAACAGACTTTATCTGTAAATGATACAGTATTTTTTCTGGCACACCAGCTGACATTACTTGGGTGTATTCCACATCGATTTTTAGACAACTTCATACTTTATCTTCTTCTAGCCTTCCCGGGGCAGTCAGTGGCCTGGAGAATCCAATTTATTAGACCAGGAGTGTGCCTGCTTCGAGTATCAATGATGCAATGGCGATGGGGCTGTCTTCAAATATTCAGCACACTTTGGGCTCGCCTCGTTCGCCCTTAGTTTGGGGGATCTGGGGTTTGTGGATTGGTTTGCTCAAGATTATCAATTAGAGGATTAAGTTTAGTAGTGGTTCAATGACAATTTCTTAAAACTAGCTTATGAATAGCTTAATTTGGGAAACTCGCATTGCTTGTGGCATCTTCAGGAATTCTAAATTCATTGATTGTCAGTATCTTCAGGAATTCTAAACTCTATCAAATGTTCAAAGTTACATCACTTGCGGAATTCTTACCCCCTCTGGATGCTTCTCCATGTGCTATAAGAATAGGATGGCCACGTTTGGAGATTTAGATTAGGATATTATCGATTTATTAATGAGACAAATAAAGGGCTATGGTAAAATTTAATATAAATACACTTTAAGGGCAGATTTTTCTTCATTTTCCCCTGTCGTTATCCTTGCTCTGTGTAGGTTTTCGATGAAAATGACTATTCCTAAATCCTAACCATACATTTAACTATAACTAACTTGAAGTACAGTTAAAATTTAATGTGTTAAGAAAAAATCAGATAAAAATTTACTGTGATAAAAATATACAAAAATTTTATCTTCAGAAAATTTTGATTTTAACGTCTCACCACGCAACAATTATGTCGAGTAAGGAAGGGGGGGGGGGGGATAAAACTACAGTTTGGTTATATTAACAGTATAAAATATAAAATATAAATTCTATGACCTTGACACTCCTATTTTTAAAAAACGAGGTACAGCCCCACCGCATTTCCCGAACAATACTAAGAAAAAAAAAAGGTTTGCCTAAAAATCTTTCGTCTCATATCAGCATGCAGCCTGTTCGACGTCATAGTTTTGAATACGTATCGCTTTAAATAGTATAAAATACATCGAATAATTTCAAGGGTTATTTATTTTCGTTTGGCAAAAAAAAACCTACATGCTTCTTTCAGGTTTCATTGCTTTTCATAGTTAGTAAAGTTTTGCTTCATAGTTTTGATCGCTTAAACATAAAATTTACATGCAACCCAGCAACACAGTTGATTTAAAATAGCTATTTATGAGTTGTAAAAAGTTGAAAAAGAACAAATTCGGTATGATTTGTATTAAAAAAAGAATTATTTTCTCTTGAATTAATAATTACGTACATAGGATTTCAAAAATAAAGGTCATGGTTTTCGTATTTAAATAAAGTCAGCAAGAACACTTAATGCCCAACGAAAATAAAATCTAAAGTTTCTGGGGATGAACCCCAAAATCCAATCTTTCACTCCAACGAGGCCAGAAAATAAAAGCCCAAGTTTTCAACTCAAGTGCATTTAAAGTTCTTTTTGAATAAAAAAATCCTTTTTCCAGTTGATCCTTTTCCCATCGACAACAGAATCCAGGCTTCTCCTGTAAATTCCTTAATGGTGCAAGACTGTTTGTGACGGGTGCAAGGCAGAGGCAGACCATTAGGAAACTATTCGCCCACTTACACTTGAGTGCTTGCAAAAGCCACAAAAACGGGAGTCTCCGGTTTTTATCTGTTGGCCACTTTCTTACTGCCCAATTCAGTTTGGGCTGGCGTTGGCCATTCCACACCCCTGGGTGGCTGATTTGGGGCCATCCATAGGCAGAGGAGGTCTTTGGCAGAGGAGGCACGTCGAGCTCTTGATGGGCGCGAGACGAGCATTTCTTTAGCTTGCTTTTGGAGCGAGTTGGGAGAGGACAGGGCTTCTTTCGATAAAACACTTCTCAGAAGTTCCGGTTATTGGTTTGCATATATGCACTGTTAAAACTGAAGGTGACACTTGGCACCAACAGGAGTTAATGGCACCCTTAGGCGATTCACAAGCCCAAGATTGATTTTCCCAAGGCGATTCAGAAACTTGAGGTGCCTAATGGTGACAAATACCTTTTCACCCCGGGGTGAAAAATGGCCTCCACTTGTCTCCTTCAGTTTTAACAGTGTAGTTACTAAAACTGTTGAAGGAAGTTCGTTCTTGCAGAAAGTTTGCCGCTGAGAGAAATTTATATTTTTATTACATATTTTTTTTAAAAATGGGCTTTAATAAGATATTGGGTTTACATTCCCATTTACATTTTTTTTTTCATTTTTAAAGTTGAATTGCATTTCAAGAAATATTCTTCTTACTTCTTTAGAAGCGATTAAATATTTTCTTGCAATTCAATAACAGAGCCACATTTTTTGCGCCTGGATGACGTAATTTATATATTTTTCATGACGATTATGGTCATTAGGTCTTTTGTATAAAAAAAACTCATATTTAGATTCATCAAATTTTTTGTCACAACGCTTTTGCGCAAAACAAGACTGCTTAATCAAAATTGTATAAAAATAAATACAATTATACCTTCTTCGGTTAGTTGTATGTATTGCATCTTGTAGGCAACATATTTTCTGATACTGACTGATAGAGCATATGTAGAATACCAAACCCTTTTTTCTTTCTCGCTGCGGCGGGTTGTGTTGTTGTAATGGGGGCCGAGGGAACAGACCTTTTTGCTTTTAATGACACGCGCGCTTTTCTGCAGATGAGAGCGGGATTACAAATGGGAAATATGCAGATCGCTACAGAAAAAGGATCGTTTCGCCCTTTTGAGTCGAAACGGAGTTTTTTCTCATCTTGAAGAAATCGCGCTTTTAGTTTCATCTCTTCTCGATTAGTTTAAAACGGATGGATTTTGATCGTAAACAATGTTTTGTTTAACACTGTAAATAAATTTGGCCAAATTTCAAACTCGTTTGCACTTTATGTGTTTTAAATCCAAAATTTGAACTCACTTTTCAATGTTTGTAAAATTTATTTTTGTAGTAAATGGTATTCAAAAAGTCATAAATACTTTATATATTGAAATTAAAATGTATAATTGTTTAAAATTTATGTGGCGTTGGAAAAATTGGCAGTGTGTAGACTGGTTTTTCGTCCATCCTATATGTGGTTAATACTTGATAAAATATGTTTTGCGTTTTTTAGTATTGAAGATCGTTTTTAAAGTTTTCACATCCAAACAAATATTTTATTTCATACAGAGATTTACTTAGTTCCAAATAAATATTTTGTTGAGTTCAAATGCAAAATATGATTTTTTTTTGTTTTATTGGCCTTAGTAATTACGTGCAAATTAAATGTAATGTTATTTTTCTGAAATTGACTTATTTAAATTTCTTCTTACATTGTTTAAAAATGTTAGTATTGAGTTCGTTTAATTAAAATTTATGTGTAAAATTTTTTAAACGGGATAGAACCAGATTTGGAAATAAATATCCGATTAATAAAATATATTTTTAAAAATGCCATTTTATTGTATCCAATATTTCCCACCCTCACACCAAAGAATGCATTCATTAAAAAAATTAGTCGAACTACATTTAAAAAAACACCAATGACTGTTTCTCTACCGTGGGAACTGAACTTTAATAAAAAACGCATCCGATGTCATTGTATTTCTAAAACACTTAAAGTTGGCAAATTATAACGTTTAAAGAGTGTTTTCCTAATAGACATCGTTGTTGATTTTTACTGAACGGCAATGCTTGGGCTGTCTTGTTAAAAAAGCAGAACCAATACTTCCTAATCGTTGCTTGTGTCCAAAAAACATTAGTCTTCCTTTCCTGCTCTTTGAAGAAAACAGATATCATTCTTTTTGTTCTTTTTAATGTGATTTTTTTTTCCGAAGAAATCTCTTTTAACTATTTTACTGCAGTTTTTTTTATAAAGAGTAACTGGGAACATTTTCAACTGCCACCAGATATTATTCATTTGAAAGTAAGTAATACATTTAAACAAATAAATACAGACAAGTTTTATAAGAAAACAAATGCCATATTAATACAATACAAATTTCGCTTCCAAGAGCAAATTGTAATGAAGATTTTATGCTACTTCAGATGAGAAAAGCTTAAAAGTCCTCGCTAATTAGGAAAATGCAATCATAGCTTTATTAATCTTCCATCCGCTATGAAATCCTCAAGAGATACAACTGCTTTAAAAAATATCCCAATCCTTCTGAAGAACTAGTAAAAAGACAAGATAGTTATTTAGTTCCACAACTCCTAACAACACCATATTAAGCACCCTATAAGAAAAGACTCGATGTTAGACACGCTAGACCCGGCAGAGTGTTACAAATGATCCACGCTTCGCGAAATCACTGAATGCTATTTGAAAACGTCACCCAAGTCATGTTCGTCAATAAAGACATACGAAAGGAAGGATGGATCCGCCACGTAACTTGCTTTGGTGTTGCTTCGATGAACGGAAAATCCCTGTGATTATTGGGAAGGAAGAGCATTATCAATAATACCTGGTTAATTGAGTTATTATTGGTTAATTGAGTTATTATGGGATTGGGATGACGGTAGACCTTATCGGGAGTGATCAGCAAATAAATATCGTATTTACGGAGTATAAGTTTTTCCAGGAACCTATATTAGTTCCACCGCTTTGGAGGAACAACACTGTAAAAACTAAATGTGTAAACTTGAAAATTTACACACGATTATGGGTATATTTCAAGAATTACACATATGAGGCACCAAATTACGCATTTGTATGTGTAAACGAGAGGCGTGTAAATTGACAAATGGTCAAAAACACATATTTATGTGTAAACATGAAAATATCAAGCATTTTACCTAGTATGGTGTGTTTTTTTTAATTTACACATATTTATATGTTAAAAAAAACATCAAGCATTTTACCTAGTACTGTGAGTTTTTTTTTTAAATTACACACATATATGTGTTAAGAAAATCACATGCTTAACATGACTCAAAACTTTATTTTACAATTCAGCAAAAAGCTGGAGAGCCCAGTCAGTAAGCCACTTGCCTTTGTATGCGAACGATCCCAGGTTCGGGACCAAGTATTGTTAAAATAACTGCTGACCTATAAACGGTCTGTGCAGCTAAAAAATATTCTTTGGAATAATACCTCGTGTAGAGGAAGTGCACTTTAAATATGCTCCAAAGTCACAAAGCTGCAGATGACCTTGACCTTAAAAAAAATTGCGTTGGATGCCTTCTCAGGTGTCGGCTCGTCACTTGACCGTGTTTCTCAATTATGACGTCCGTCGCCAATAGCCCTCGTGAAGCTCTAGTGTGACGATATTTTAACATAAAACCCTAACAATCCACTGTTAGTTTGAATTGGCGTCGCACTAGAGCTACATGAGGGCTATTCCTAACAAAATAACTGCCGACCTATAAACGACCTGTGCAGCCAAAAGTGTACGACAAATAATGCCCCGTGTCGGGGAGTGCACGTAAAATATGCTCCAAAGTCCCATCGCTGCGTACTATGTCGCCCTTAACGGTTACGTTGGGTGCCTACTCAGGTGTCGGCACGTCACTTGACTGTGGTTCTAAATTACGACGCCCGCCGCCAATAGCCCTCGTGTAGCTCTAGTGCGACGATAATTCAAACTAAACTAATTTTTTTTTTGTAAATGGAGGGTCGGCTTATACACGCTTTGCATATTAAATTTTATGTAGTAGCTTCTTAATCGTAGCTTCTTGCAAGTTTAGTTAGGCTTAACATAAAAATCCATAGTACGTACAAGCAGCTCGAATTTTGCATTTCAGAACAATAAATTGCATGTTTTTAAGAGCAAAACTGATTGCCTTTATTAGAATAAGTATTATAAAGATAGAACGAAATTATAGCTATTGTTTACTATTACTACTGCTTTTCAACTGCCAATTTTTATACTACACTCTTGAATTGAGCTTTAACGCAGTTAAAGAACGCTTTGCAGTCGAGAGACTTCAATTAAAAGACTTGGTGAAATTCGCATATTAAATATACAAACAGCATTTAAAAAATAAATTAAATAATGAGTATATAAACCAAACATATTAAATAATAAAACATTCTATTTTAAAGCGACTTTAAATATTTAAAATCGTTAATAAAAGTGTTAGAAGAATGTGTTAAACAGCTCAACTCCTCTTTTTTGAAAAAGAATAATTCTTTATCTTTTTTTTTTCATTTTCTCTGAATAAAGTTGATTAGAATATATGGATTAGAAGAAATAATAAAATTAATAGTAAAAAGTTGTCACAATGTTTCAAGCCAACTGAAAAAAAGAAGACAATTTCATAAAACATTACACTTTGTTATAATTGCAATGGACAGCTTCAAGCTCGGAAGATCAGAAAAATAAACAAGAAATTTGAAGTTCACTATCTGTTGCTTTTTATTCGGCAATTAGCAGCAAACTGTGCTCATCGCCAGGTGCCTTCTTAACTGTTGCTACTTTATTCAAATGTTTATGGTTCACCACTGGAAAATTGTTAAAAAAATAGAAGAGTTGCAGTTGCTTACAGTTGTGCCCTTGACAAGATTGTTTAGAACTCCTTTATATGAATTCGGACTTCGAAGTAATGTGTGTTTTAAAAATGTGTGAGTTAGAAATCGAGAAAAGAAATTATTTTGTTAGAAAGTATTTTTGGATTATTTTTAAAAATTAATAAGGTAAGTTTAGTCATGTAATTTTTTTGTGTCAGAATAAAAATGTATTCTAAAAATGCTCATTGTTTTCTTCATTCATCTAATACATTATGATATAGAAATTATTTAGTTAAGAACTTATAAAAAAGAAAAACTGTTGGAATAATTTATAATCTATCTTTCTTAATAGTTAAAAGTATTATTTTGACAAGCATGATTTATGTTATTAAATTTTGGTTTTTATAATTTAGAATATTTTATATGGAAAGATAAAATTAGTTTTGTGATGCAAAAGTCAAATTAGTTAATGATGCATTATATTTCCTTAACTGTTTTTCTTTGAAGGTACTTTTAATTTGAAAAGCAGTTAATAAAATACATTTTTTAAACTATAATCTTAAGCAGCCTTGTTTCCTTTTAAAGTATAGTTGCTTTTGTGTTTAGAATAAATATGTTATTGTGATGGTGATGTTTTAAAGTGGTAGTAGATTGGCTGTAAATGAAATTTTATATCCTATAGTTGTGATAAAATATTTCTGAAAGCTATTCTGTTAAATTAATGTTTTGATTATGTTTCAATTTATAGAATGTTTGACAAATTTAATGTAAATGTTATTTCTATCAATAATCGACAGCAATTTTATAATTTTGTCTACCACATTAAAATAAAATGAAAGGAATTTGTCATAATTAGATATTTATTTAATAAACATTGAAGTCGCTCACTATAAAAAATTTAGTGAACTTTATCTCTGTCATGAATTGAAATTATTTGATATATAAGAAGTAGTGTATATATATATATATATATATATATATATATATATATATATATATATATATAATATATATATATATATATATATATAATATATATATATATATATATATATATATATATATATATATATATATATAGCATTATTATTGTGTTGTTCATTGTCTATTAAAATTGGATGGTAATTTCCAAAGTGATTAAATCTATAAAAAATATTCATTATTTTTATGTTTGGTTTCATATTATAACTCAATAAATTTTTGTTGAAAATTATGTATTTAAGTGTAATATGGTTAGGCATGTATATTGTATGTTTTTCAAAATTACTCAATAAAGTGTGTATTTCTCAAATACTCAATAAAGTGTGTATTTCTCAAATACTCGGTAAAGTGTGTAATTCTCGATTGCACAGTAAAGCGTGTAATTCTCGATTGCACAATAAAGTGTGTAATTCTCACTTACACGTTCAAGTGTGTAAACTGAAATTACACGCTTTTTTACACACATAAACAAATCATTCTAGTGGCAAAAAAATACCTGCTTTCGTGTGTAAATTTACGCATTTAGTTTTAGAGTGAAACACCATTTAAAAGTGAGAATTCCTTGTAAAAATTGGATCTCCTTTTTTCGAAAAACAATCTTCAAACCGATGTTCACCAAACGTCTGGAGAAAAAAATCTAATTTGTAAATAAAACTATTTTTATTTGTAATTTTACTTAGGTAACTATATTCATTCATTATACAACAGTAATGGACAATTAGAAAGGCATGGTTTATTTGTGGGTTAGAAGACAATGTTCGACGTCGGTCTGACGTCATCATAGGTGTGGCCGTTCAAATTTGGACGAATTAGCTGCCAAGTGGTATGTTTGTGATGTATAAGACAACGTATTACGTAGCTGTGACAGCACCGTAAGCGTGTCCGTTTCCAGTTGACCATTATTTACAGTCCCATTTTAAACATCATATCAAACTAAGTTAACAAAAATCATAATATCACTACATTTAAAATCAAAACGAAAAATTAATTTTTCAGCTTTTACACCTGTCTCGAACAACCGTGACATTCACTTTCTTCGGTCTACAACTGGCAACATTTGGACTTTCCTCCGCCTACCAGCCGCCTTATTAGGGTGTGTTCCGACTTACAAACCTGTCATTACACAGGTATATTTTTACATGCACACAATGCGCGATTTCTACTTGTAGTGATCGCGCAATTACGTCAAATGGCTCTTCGGAGGGGAGTGCCGCCTTTATTGGAAATGTTTTTGCATCAACGGATTTCTTATCTTTATGTATGAGCCACGCTTTGTTCTGGGAGAGAAGAGGTACTTGATGGAATTAAAATGATCCCATCGCGGAGGTTTTCTTTCAATTCATGTGTGTGTCTTTTTGTCTAATCAAAACAATTTCTTAAGGGACAATACAAATTGTTTTGAAAGTTGAAAGGTTGATAAACGTTACAAAATGAAAGCATCAATTGTAATAACTTAAAAAGTGTTATGGAAAGAACACATGAAAAGTTGAAGCCTAAAACGAGCATATTATTTTATGAAATAAATGAGTTTACAATACTAAATTGGAAATAGGTTGAACAAAAACTGATTAACTTCTATTTTCTTAGAAACAATTACGTCATTTTGCGACACGTTTAGAACTTAAGTGCTAAATGATAGCTATAAAATTCTGAATAAGAGTTGATGACTCGTTAAAAAAAAGCATCTTTGTGTAAAAGTCAAAGAAACTTTTCACCTGTATGACGATATCGTAAATACTTTCTATCAATACAGTTCTATCAATACATTGAAACCTTGATTATCTTATATATTTGGAACCAGAGGTGTGTTGGATAATCCAAAATTCCTGTTAACAGAGAGTTTTAAATGAAATAGTAAAACTTATAGTACAGAGGAGCGCCGGAAGTCAGCGGACCAAAAATACACTTATGTCCGAAATCTGTGCTTTTTTAAAATGTAAAAAGTGAATTCTAATTAAAGTTATCCTTGAAACTGATACTTCATAGCCACAGAAAGTGCTTAAAAATTCTTTTTAATTATGGTCTTATTTTTTATTAATATCAGAGCGAAGTTTGCGGGTAAATAATCTAAGAGAAAATTGCTTATTTTCTTTGTTTTAATAGTCTCTCTACTTGTAGTCGCACGATTTTAGAAGATCTCCGAATGTTTCTCGAAAGTTTAGGATTTCCATAAATTCCCTTTTAATTTTTAGAGTTGCCTAAGTTTCCCGATTTCAAAAACGCCGAAATTTCCACATTCTAAAATCGGCACAGTATTCTAATTCAAAGTACAGGAGGTTCACGATTTTTGAATCTTGGAACTTTGCCGATTTCAGTATCACTGGCGATTCCTCATTTTAGATTTAGTTGGGTTGAATTGCGGTCGCACTAGAGCTACACAAGGGCTATTGGTGACGGGTTTCGTAATTTCCTCATATTAAAATCGCCGTCCAGTCCTAGAAGACCAGTTTCTTTTGTGAACAACCGAAAATGACCTTGCTAGAGAAATTTTTTCATTGTCTTAAGGACGGTCGGTTAACAGAGATCTCCGGTAAAAGAGGGATGGATAATTGAGGTTCTACTGTATACCGAAATTGCCTTGTCCTTTTACAATAATACGCAATTAGGTTCCGAACCGACTCCAATATCTTATTGTGCAGCGTTATCAAGCTAGTTTTTTTAAGAACTGAAAGAAGTTTTTTTAAAATGACTTATCAAATAAATATCATAGAAACGAAAACTATTATTAAAAAATATTCTTTAACACCTCTACTAAGTACCTCGCAATTCTATGAGCGAATTTCAATACAAATTAGGAAAAGTCTTTTCTACATGCCGTCTATTCTCTCATCCATTTATTTTTCATGTCCGTTCGTCCTTTGCCTACTTCTTTCAAACAGGAGAGTGCACCGGTGCAAGAAAGCAATAATAGCGCTCACTTTCCCCTCCAAGTCATGGCTGTTTGACTCGCAAATCACATGTTAGGTGTTGGAAATGGAGCCTTATGTCCTCAGACGCTGTTTTTCCCCTACCGCTTCTTTGGGGGGGGGGGCATTTTTTATGGAGTTTTTTTAGTGTCAATTATTATTTATTTTCCCGGTGTTTATTATAAATCAAAAATGATTTTTGTCTGTAGGATTCGTGATAAAGTTTACAATTAAAACATTTCTGTAAAATTGCAGCAAATTTTGCGGTTTTTTTTTTACATCAGTGTTGTAATCATTGTTTTACAGCAAAGTGATGTTTTCTTGACGTGCAAAATCACAGGAAAAACTTATATTTCAATAGCGGTTTAGACGGAGAAGATGAGTGCTTCCTGCCAGTGAAGCAAACGTTTTCACTGATTCCACATAATACACTCTACATCACATGTAAATACACAGCACATCAGGAGTCACTTTTACCAGCACATTATGATGGTAAATTAGAAGGATAATTTTTAACAATGTAGCTCCACATTTTGATTTTCTTTTTAGAATGTTTTGATTACGGTTGGGTATTGGGAATAATTATAAGCGTCGATGTTTTTAAATTGATCCATTGATCCGTGGGACAGTAAGAGGTTCAATTGTGAAGGGTTAGACTAATTCCGAGATTTTTAAGTGAGTTTTATCTACATGCTTAATTGCCCTATATAATTTATACATTTGCATTAAATTTGTGTTAAATATTCAAATGCAATCCTTTATCAAGCTTACAAATTCTTTTTATAGATTTTATAGGTAGTTTTTACTACACCATTCATTTTTAATTTTAAGAAAAAGGGAGAGATGGGTAGAAATTGTAATGATTTTCCATATAAATTGACGTTTTAAAAATACAACAAAAAACAGTGCTGCAAAATAGCCACAAAACATTCTCTCTCACAGGCAAATCAAATATGCTGATTTTAGAAATCTGCCGCTGTAATTCTACGCACCAACAACTTTTGGAATAACTCAAAATGAGCAGACAATGCAATTGTAATAGCTCCTTCCCGAAGGAGTTCCGATGGTGCAAGGAAGCGGGGTTAGAAATGAGGGGTTTCTTTCTGACCTCTGACCCATCCCTCGCCACTGTGGCGGGGCCAAACCGCACTGTCTATTAAAGTCCCATATTTCTCTGCGAGATTCGACATGTCATTAGATCGCGATTATTCAATTCCTTGACTACTGCTGGCTGGGCCGCCATGACTAGGTTTAAACGTGCTCATCAATTCGCCATTTTTCACAATTAGCAGCCATCGGCTATTGGCGGCCCAAGTGACATAATATGGGCACGCTTTCTTGTTGTTCGGCTTTTCCGGTCTGTTTCCACGTTTTCTTTTCAGCTCCAGGCTCTTTCCCTTGGATGTCTACAGAAGGATTGCGTTGAACTGAACTAGAGTTTGGTAACAGGTGCTAAGCAAATAGTCCGGTAAATAAATTTTTCAAAATTAGGGTTTAGTAAATTTCAGTACATTTACCTAAAACTTAAATCCAGCAACTTTTTTCAGCGGTCAATTTAAAAGACGTTTTGCATTAAAATAAAAGTTAGAAAAAGACTTAATTACACAAGAAACTGACAGAACTTGTTTATTCAGAGAAAAATGTGTATTTTTACCTTTCAAAACAACTAAATCCACTAAATTGACGTGCCTTTAACAAATATTAAAGGTTATTTTTTTCAAAATTAACTTCAAAACATACTTTTAAATATATAATTGTTTGAAAATATCTGTAGATAAATAAGATATGTGTATTTTTTTCAGAAGAATAAAGAAGGGGCATTGAATGTGTAAGTTAAGTAAGTTATGTTTGGTAATCCTCAAAAGATTTATTTGGTTCTCATCGTTTCTTCCCATTGATGCATTTTTAACTACTATTAATAATGGATAAACCTTATTGACTTAGAAGCTTAAACCAGTGTGGAACATATCTTGTATATCGAGATCCAACACATCCATTGTGGGCTGGGGAGCCAGTCGGTTAGGCTCTCGCCTAGCATGCGAAAGGTTCCAGGTTCGGGTCCGCGCATCGCCAAAAGTCATCCTCCGCCATCGCCATCCTCCAAAGTCCCATCGCTGCGTAAGATGTCGCCCTTAACGGTTGCGTTGGGTGCCTACCCAGGTGTCGGCTCGTCACTTGACTGTGGTTCTAAAATATGACGCCCGTCGCCAATAGCCCTCGTGTAGCTCTAGTGCGACAGTAATTCAAGCTAAAACTAAAAAAACAACACATCCATTCCTCTTCGATGCCCATCGGAGCCCTCTGAAGAATGCAGGTCGAGCTGTCAAACGCCATTGATCGAGCTGCCAACGGAATCGAAGGGTGCGCTTCACTCATATGGGCGACCAGTCGTTTGACATACATGTAACTGAAAGTCGGGCTGAAACTAAATATGTTTAGAAGATGAATTTTCAGTAAAATAAGTTGATGAAGAAGAATTTTATTCGACGCTTAATGGTTACAGAAAAATATTGTTTGTCCATCCTTTCACATATTACCATCTGTATTTGTTTTCTTACATACTGCCACCTATATTTGTAATTTGAAAGTGTGTATTAACAAGAAGTTATTAAAGAACTAAAATAGCCTACTTTCCTGTTACTTAAATACTTACTGAAATTCTAATCGGGAAACAACTAGGTTCTTAACAGTAAATATCATCAACAACCGTTTCTACACTAGATTTATACACATTAGAAAAAAGAATTTTTTAGATCAGAATTATAGAACCGATTTTGGAAGGGGGGTACGGACAGACAGACAGACGGACATCGACCGCATGTCAATACATACTTTTTCATTTTTTTTAATTCTTTCGAATTAAAAAAAGAAAAGTACGCTAAAAATGACGATGCTACCAGAATAATCATTGTGTTGGCAGAAATAATAGTTACAGTTTCTTCAAACCCACGCTGAGAGATATCGAATGGCTATTGGATGAAATGAATCCGTTTCAGAAAATATAGTTTGATTAAAAATGAAGGTAGAAAAAAAAGAGTACCTAAATATTTTGAGGGTCCATTCCTCGTCAAAAATGCGTTTATAGTACCATTTTATACAATCTCAAATATTTTTGACCCATAAACGTCAATCGGTAAGAAAATATGCCACACGAAAATGAGCTTTCTGTTTTATTTTATCAAAATATAAGACAAATGAAGACTGTAGACCTGAACAATTTATGTAGGAAAAATAGGCTACACGAAAAACGAATTTTAAAAACTTAAAGTCAACGTTTTTATTTGGAAATGAAGGTGTTAATGGAATTCACAAAGTCGTCGTTATGGGTTAATTCAATTCACGGAAATATTTCTAGACACTGACTTTTCTGCTTGATTATTTTTGTGATTTGGTGAATTGACAAAATGTTCGTTTCATTTTTTCTCCGTTTCAGAATTGGAATTATCTGTTAATTGACACCATTACGATTTATTTTTTCTCCGTTTCAGTGAAAAAAAAATCTTCAGGGACAATCATGCTTTACTAGACTTTTTATTATTTTTACAACTACGTTTAAAAATGACATGATCCAACTCCGGGCCTCTTTGACGAGAGGCAGGTATCGTACTGACTCGGCCACGACTAGTTGCACACGTCCTAGTTGTAAGTCCTAGTAAGTCCTAGTTGCACACCGAGAAGCATGCATAGTAAATTAAGAATAATATTGGCACGCTACGAATTAATGAACAGTGTTAGTATTTCAATAAAATACTAATGTGATTTTATACTACATTTGCATAATAAAAAGTCACAACCAATACTTAGCGTAATTTTCAATAGATACAAAACTGAGTAGCATTCACCATAATTGGGTCGTAAAAACAGCTTACCCTGCTGCAAGATGATATATTTAACAAATTCCTTCAATATCGTTTACTCGCTTTATAAAAACCTATATTTAATGAGCAATATCAAAAACGATTTCAGTTTCTTCGTACTACCTCCCTTTTATGCCTAGTTGTCAATGAAAAGCTCACATTTCTATACTTGAGAAATGCGCCTTCTACTTCCTAAACCATTTAGCAATTCGTTAGGACGGCCATTGCAGAAAGTGTCTCTTTTAACCCCCGTCTCACGCGTTCCTTTTATCTACTTTTTAAAGAACAGAATAAATTTAAGTAGTGAGTTTACTTCCACAAATGAGCTGTTTTAAATATTCATAACAGGCTTCCACCCATTACGTAAAAAAAAATCTAACGCTGCACTAAAAACGCCAAGAAAAAAACTCTCGCGTCGGAAAAAGATGATTAAAAAAGACCGTTTTTACAGCATTCTGACTGCTAATAAACTCATTAAGTTTTTTACGCCACTTTCAAAAAACAATTTAGGCTTGAACGCCGATGTAAGAGGCAGAACGTGGCTGTTAGGCGCATGGTTATAAAAAATATGATATTCTAGGTGACCGAGGGGGGAAAAAGAAAAACTATTTAGTAAAAGAAAATTGCTTACCCTAGGTCGCGTCTTAAAAAACATTTTATTCGTCGAAAAAATGGGGGGGTATCTTGATAAATTAATGATATCATTTTCCCGTGTCCCACCTAAAATGATATTAAGTACTTTTCTTGGAAATGAATTATTAAGTGGATTTATAGAATATTTCTTACGTATATTAATCGAAATGCTTATTGAAATTATTTATTTGTATTTTAGAACGTGTAACACTTTCATAAAAGTAATTTTGATGACTTTGTGTTAGAATGTGAGGATAATTTGTTTTTATGGGGCAAGATAGGCGAACGAACGAGAGCAAGTCTAAATATCCAGTGATTAACATTAATTGTGAGTTATCTTTTTATCATTCATAACTCTTTTAAAGATATTTGTATTTTTTAAACATTAGTAGTAACTGGCATACCATGAAGTAAAAGGAATCAGCTTAGTGTTGTCGATCATTGATTAAGTCTTTTTTTTTTTATTTTCTAGTGAATAGGTGTATAAAAATTAAAATAATTGATTGAATTGAAAAGTTAAAACTCACACCACTTTTGCAATTCCCATAACATTTAGAAATCGTTATGAATTCACATCATACACTGTCAACTGATAGTAAATTATTCCAAAATTACGGAATACAAGCAAAATAAAGAAATGACGCGCTCTTGATACTATCTCCCGATATTCAAAGTTAGCGCCATTCACCGTCTACTACTCATTGTTCCAAGTTGTGATATGGAAAACCGAAATGTCAAATCTATCGCGCTGTTGACAAATGAATCGGGGACAGTCCCTTTCGAATGAGTGCAGATTACAGATACGAAGACACGTGTTGATTGGAGGCGGAGGACACAGAACGGTTTGAGGCACGCTTGTGGCACGCGCTGTCCCTGTACCATGCAATGATGTGTTCATTTACCATCATACCAGATGGTGCAGTAAGGACTTCTGGGGACAGTAGTGCTTTTGAATGCTGGAATCAATGCTAGAATGAAATCATTGTTTATGGATACTAAGTACTTGATTTCTTGCTCTTGTACCATGCAATGAAGTGTTCATTTACCATCATACAAGATGGTGTGAGGACTTCTCGGGACAGACTGCTTGAATGCGGAAGAAATCATTTGTGATACTAAGTAATGATTTCTTGCTCTTACCATGCATTTGTCATTCTCATAGAGGTGTGAGGACTCTCGGAGTACTGCTTGAAGCTGATGGGATCGCTTGTGGGATGGTTGGTAGAAATCATTGTTTGTGGATACTAATACTAAGTACTCGATTTCTTGCTCTTGTGCCCTGCTATGGTGAGTTGATTTCCATGGGTATCTGAATGTGTGAGGTTTTCTCGGGATAAATCTGCTTTTGGATGCTGAACTAGAATGGCGCTGGTGGGATGGTTGTGCAATCAAAATTTTTTTGGTGGTTATTAAGTATTTGATGTCTTGCTCTTGTACCATGCAATGATGAGTTTATTTCCATGGGTACTACATGGTGTAAGGATTTCTTGGGATAGTATTGCTCTTGAATGCTGGACTGGAATGTTGCGAGTGGGATGGTTGAGCAGAAAAATTCATTGTAGATACTAAATTCTTTTTTGCTTGTGATGGTTTTTTCATTTTCGCGCGGAAGGGATTGTTATGCAGAAATAGTTTTTTTGTTGTTCATATTTGATATCTTGTTGATGATTTGTTGAATTTATTCAATGCTATGATGTATTCTTTTAATATGGGTATATTAAAAGAATACATCATAATATGGGTATGATGTATTCTTTTTATATTAGATGATGTAAACATTTCTAACGATAGTTTTGCTCTTGAATGCTCAACTTGGCATAGATGAGAACGTAATAGAAACATCATTTTAGGTTGATACAGTTATTATTTGGATTCTGTTTTTTGTGAGAGACTTTTTGATTAGGTTTGGCTTGTTGTACTGATATGCAAAAATAATTTGTTTTTTGTACTGATATGCAACAACAATGGGTGTAGTTTCTGAAAATCGTTGCTGTTGTTGATAGTTTTTAAGGGGATACTGGTTTCATTTCTGCAGAATTTGCGACAGTATACGCATATGGTATGTGTGTTAAGCAATTTTTGAAATTATGTGACTAAGTGTTGGGTTTACGAATGTCCATTTCATTCTTTGTTTCAGTAAACCTTTTATTGTAGGTTTTAAAATTTGGATGTCTTTTAATGAGTTTGGTCAAAGCACCTTTTAAGTAATACCGGATTTCATTTTTGCAATTATTATTAAATACTAAAAATATATATTGCTGATTGACAGCTTAATGGTAAACGCAAAATAATAACTATAGTTACAATAATTAGATATTAGTTGAAATACCACATAGAAGAGCTTCATAATTTTAATAAATAATAATAATAGTAAATTGATCAAGTGCTATTGTTATTGCATCAAAAATTTGACATTGATGCATTTAATATTTGTAACTTCATCATGCAAATATTGTTTTCATATATCTGTTTATGTTTTGTTTCTTATAAGAGGCATAGAAACTTACTATTTAATATGAATAATAATGGCCCAACTAAAAAGGGATGGTAACTTTCGTTTCTTAATCTAATCAAAATAAGCAATGCAAATATCGAAAAATATTCTTGCTTTGGAGACACTGATCCTTTCAGGAGTGAAAATATAAATATTTAGTTTACTTTTCAATAATTCTACCTTCATAAATGCACCAACGAATCAACCAACCTACTTTTTAAGTTTTCAATATAGTAATTCCTTAAATAAATTTTTAGGTTTTGTCATTTGTAAATTGTTTGATAAAATGTAGATTGGGTATTTAATAAAGTATTAAGCTAAGAGTTTATACAGTTATTTTACATAAAAATGGCGTTTAAAAAAATAGAGAAAAGAGGGAGAATATGAAGGGTTTACAAGGCACGGATATATTGAAAACGAAATGAATAATTTATAAATGTCAGCGAAAAATCAAGCACAAATATTTCAATCCTATGACTTTCTTCACTTTCTTGTAATATTGTCCAAACTATGACACAACAACCAAGGATTCTACTAAAATTTAAATTTTATACTTTGTAAGAAAGAAGGTAAATTTTATTATTTTATGGGTAATCTTAATCTAAATGTAGATATATTTCTAAATTATATATTACTAAAATGATAAATATAATTCCTAAAAACATCATTTTATAGCCCATAGTGTCTCATTTTAGATTGAAAAATAAATAGTATGACAGTTGAAGGGTCTAGTTTCAAAATTCACACTCTCCATAGTATAACTATGGTATAGGGTCCGGCCCATTCATTGGCAGCTTTTGACGATTTTTATTCAATTGGACGAAGTCGAAAATGAATGGACTGGACCCTATATCCTAGTTGCACTTTGGAGAATGTGAGTTTTGCAACTAAACCTTTCGTTTATTAGTCACTTAAAATATCTTCAGAAAACTAACTCATTGAAAACATTGTTGTTAATAAAGGAGGCTTAAAAATGTATAAATATTTTTGTGATAATAGCAAATGAACGGCATTATTAATAAGTCATCTATTGCATAGTTTAAAGATAAAACATATTTCACTCCAACCACATCACACCTCATTTAAGTGCATCCATTGAGAAAATTTTTCAAAGCAAACGAATTAAAATATAGATTTTTAGTTGTTTGTAAAAGAGAAATGGTTTTATATTTCCATCATTTGTAAATTTGAAAATTTATCTTTGTTGGTTAATGCATCAATTATGTTCCATTCCTCATTTTCATTGTTATAAGATTTAAAAAAAAAGCATCTAGCGTAGGCAAAACCGAAAATTCTTTGAAACGCTGAAAAATGCCGATTGCATGCGCTTATATCAATTTCAAAAGCATTATCCTAAGTAAGCATTTGCCAAAGAATATTTCCCCAAGGCTTTGAGCAGCCGATCGAAATTTCTTTGTCCCGAAGTCAATCTTGACTTGTGTCCTCTCATTCAAATTCAGTCTTAAATGAGAAATGTTCTGAAGCTTATCGCCATTCTGAAATCCTGACATCGCGGATTCTTTCAGATTTACGATATGCGTTACAAAGACCGATCGCACTACGGGATCCAATGGGAAAACTTAAAACATTCATGATTTAGAACAATTAATAATTGGCATTACTTCATCCTAAAATCGGTTAAATTTTGGGGGTGCCTTCATAAGACATGTATTTTGCACAGTATTAACTTAAAACAACAACACATATAACTTTATTCAAAAAACAATATATTAAATTAAAGATTATGACTGTGTGCATATTAAACATATCAGGTTTTTTTTCGATATTTCTGAGCAACTTTTATTTCATAATAAATATATCTGTGACAAAAAATTATTGATTATATTTTAAATGAAAATTATGATAAATGAATTTCGAACTAGTGAAGTATGTGAAGCATAAAATTTCTCAACTATACATTTACTATAGCATAACTTTGGTCTACACATTTTTAGCTTCTAGAAAATAGAATAACCCATGCGTCACTTTTTATTTTCGTTACTTAATTGCTTGACACATTTGTTTCTAAGCAGAGTACAGATTTATTTCGCACTTTTTTTCAAGCGAAGTTTGTCTGCTTTCACCAATAAGAACTCTCTAAAAATTTTTTATTTGGATGCAAGTCTTTCTGTCTTCAGAATAGCGTGAACTTGACCAAGTTATTGTTAGTGGCAACACTTGCTCGAGTCTTCCGGAATACAGTAGAAAAGTCGGCGTCAACCCAATCCATTGAGCAGTTAACCTTTTTAGAGAATGCGTAACTTTATAAACTATATTATTAACTTTTCTAAAACAAGATGTTTCCCTTTATTGAACTATTTGAAATATTTAATTTTAATTGTCTATGTTCTAAACTTAAAGATAAAATGTTTTTCATAACAAATTATTAAAATACAAGTAATAAAATTTGGCCTTAAAACTAGTGAGTCTTCAATCCTACATAAGTTATTGAACTCAACCCACCTTCGATTGGTGATACTTTGTGTATTTTTACCAATGATTTAACTCATAATCTAGATGAGAAATTCGGGGACAAAGGAATTAAATTTCATCAAAAATCCGTGCACTGTCAGCTCTAAATGACGCCCCTCAATGCTAGTGGGATGAGCGTTGCTTTGCCTGGGGAATATTGAAATGAGCCCCGTGTCTTTTATTTCGGAAAAATCCTTATTTTGGAAGGGAATTCTTTTGCAGCAAGGCGAGATGATTGGAAGAAGGGGAGAAATGAGGAGGCTTCTTCCTAGGTAATGAGCATGGCAGGCACATCGGGAATTGGCATCGGAGGAATATTGTTGATGGGATTTTAATTCCCAGCTTTAAATGCAGCAGGGAATGCGCTTTGGAGGGACTCGTTGACATCTTTTAGTACTTAATTCTTCGAGATGTAATTGCCCCTTATTGTTTCAAGGGGCGTTTAATCTTCTCAAGATTTGCTTTACTCAACGACAAACTCCCCTTTTATTCCTTCGACTTTTGAAATATTTAGTTTCAAATTAAAATTGGAAACAGAGAAATAAAGGATTCATGAACTTTTTAAAACTTGAAATAATATGTCGAAGCTCTCTTCCCATATTCCTTCATTAAAAAAAATCGTGACTTTTTCAATTGTAGTGTGTGAAACAGTATTTTTATAATTGAAAAATCACAGGTTTTAAGAATAAATGTAAAATTGCATTAAAAATCACTATGTATTTGTTTCAGGTTAAGATAATAGGCATGTATGGCAAAAGAAAATTATAGTAAATCAGCATCCAAATTATTAAATTCAAATTCCAATATAAATAAAACTTTTTCATTTAAATAGCCAATAAAAATATTCATTAAACCAAAACGTGATATGTTTGTTACATTTTTATTTATACTAATTATTAATTTAGAATTTCTATTCTTTACAGAATTATTAATTTATATCGTTTTTCATTTCAATTGTATTAAACACGGTAAATTTCAGTTAAAATATGGGTTATTCCATGTTGAATATTAGTACTTTTTAAAATGAAAAAGCTTCACGTCAGGCGCGACTACTTGTCTTGACGCGATCAGGCGCGAATTACTTGTCTTGACGGATTGAGGCTGATAAGAAAGTAGGCTTGTTGACGTTAACTTGCTTCCAAAGTAACTTACGGTTTTAGACTGTAAACGAGTAAAAGAAAACGGTTGAATACCGTAATGTAAGCGAAACGGTTTTAAACCATCAAAAATATTGTGAATTTCGTAAAAGTGACGGGTTCTTTTGTTATAGTGCAGGGATTTGTCGAAGGTTACTATATTATTTGAGTTTATTCAGCTTAATCCAGAATAGGTATAACGTTAATCCAAAATGCCATGATAGCATTACACCTTTAGGGTTTAGGGTTTTAGGGTTTTGGATTGGCAATATAAAGACCAAACAACAGTACTTCGTATATTATAATTCTAATGATTTTTAACCACTACAGATCAACGAGTAAAATTCTTCGTCAAGTATTTGATGCAAGTAAAAGTGTAACCAAAGAATGATGAACCTCACGCTGCGTGTTCAAAATTGACAAGTGGTTCAACAACAAACTTCCCTCAAGTTGCTTCCAATTTATTTCAAAAACCGTCTCAATGTGTTGGATGGCTTCAATGCTCCATCAATAAGGGAGGCGCGGTCGATATCTCCCTCCGCGCTCTTTTCAATATTTCGTCATGTGTTTCCACAGGTAATTGTGACAAAGTGGCATTAAAGCGCGCGTCAGAGCCCGAGGAAAATCATTAATATCAGTTGTCTCCCATCAACCGGCGTGGAATTCGGTGCATCCGTTTATCCTGATTAGCAGGCGAGAAGGGGAAAGACAACAACATGCGCTTCTTTTGCAACCACTTCCCAGGCCTAATGGACCATAAAATAGAACTTTTTTTTTATTCTATGTAGTATTAGTCGACTGCCCAGCGTTCACGCTGAGCAGGCTTAAACATTTTACACTCATCTGTCCGTCACATTTTATCGCATTCCAGATCATACTTTGCTTTCCTTTTCAGTTGATATAGGCTTCTGTGCTTTGATTTAGGTATCTAACTGATTTTAAATGTCATTTGTAGGTTTTACAAACCATTTTAACCTTTTAAATAGAAAAACGTAGGGTTTGGTGCAGTATGGCCATCGATGCCCTTGCGTCATTTAACCCAAACATCCATCCATCCATTCTATGAGGATTATGAACCCTAATTCCGAATAGTAACTTGTAACGCATTTTGCTTCTCTTTACAAAGTCAAAAGTTTTGAGTAGTTTTAAGTTCAACTTTATTAAGCGGTCATGTAAATGTCTAAGCATAGTTGCGGATGTGAAAAAAAGAATACATTTGAATTTTCGCTTTGCAATCGAGCGTATAGAATGAATTGTAACTTAATTTTAAAGCTAGCAGCCTAAATTCGCCGAAAATACTTGTGTTAAATCACGAAAACTGATTACAATAAAGACGATTCATTTTATTGATACGATTGCTAAGATACTTCTATATAAATAACCAGGAAAAGCATACATTGGATCTAGTCGAAAAACTCATATTATCCAAAGTATAACAAAGATATATGGTTCGCGGCACTTTCATTGGCAATTTTGTCCAATTGAATTTAGCATAATCAAGTCGCCAAAAAACGGAAAAGGCCCTATATCTTAGTTATACTTTATAGAATGTGAGTATAGCCATTCATATATAGTGTGACCCTTCATATATATTATGTATTAAAAACCTTAGATCTATATTGCATACCAACTTTTGAATGTAATTTAAACAAACTAAATCGATATTTGATATAAAATTTTGTTGACGTGAAAATAGTTAATCTCCAAAAGTTTTTAGTTGTAAATAAAAAAAAATATAAGTTGTACATTATAATTTTTTTTGTATATTTTTTTATAAGTGAATAGGTTTGCTCAAAGAAAACAAGGTAAGCAAGAGTTTCCTTAATAGCATAAAAAGGACCCTAATAGCAATAGAGATCATCCTATTAACTGTCAATGTAGAATCGGTGTTGCAATTTTTAAAATGGTACTGGAAAGAAATACTACCTGGATGTCTAATTATTAATTTTCAAGTTTTAATGTGCCCTAAAATATTCTGAAAATGGCGACCCCATTTTTAAAGTTTTATAAGTATTTGAGTAATTGGTAGTAGAGGTAGTATAAGTAATTGGTAGTACAGGTTAAGTAGTTCTAAGTAATTGGATGCTAATTTCCTTTTAAATTTCTTTTATTACATTAATTTTGTTTAGTTTATTATTTAAATTTGTTTTATTATTATGACGATTTTGTACCTTTTAAAAAATGTTTATATGGCATGGTAATACTTTTCCAGAAGTTGGGATTTCAAAACTAATGCATTAGCTCTGGCCGACGACTGATTATTCCTAGTATTCGAAAGGTCGAAAAAATAACAGAAAGAGCGGTGAACCGTTCTACGGCGACAATCTCTCGCCATTCACCTCTGGGATGTCGGATGCGCAAGAGAAAGGTAGGAGATGAGTATTGAAATGGATCTGTCCAATGAGCTGAGGGGACGTTGAGAAACAACGCGCGGAACGGTGGCTCGAGCAAGTACTTAAGGTGACATTCATTAATTGAATAAAAGGGAATTATGTGAGCTCTCGTTTAGGATGAGTTAAGTGCGGCAATTATGCCAATGGAAGTGTCATTTGTCAAATGCGCTTTTGAGGAGTGTTGATTAAAAGACCCGAAGTCGAGCTAAACGAAAAGAAGTCAGAAACCACAAAAAAGAAACCGAGCACCAAGTTTATAATTATTTCGATTGCATTGTATATTTTTGAGAAAATAAGTGTATACACATGTGAAGCGTTTTATCGGCCTTAAATCAAAAGGGAACATTGTGGAGGCTTTTAGAAATAGTTGCAGTTTTAAGTTGCGGAATTAAAACAGACTTCTTTTTTAAAAAAGATCAAAAGTAGGAAATCGCCTACAGTGTGCTGAAGAAACTTAACGTATCGTGTATCGAATTTAAATTGCACGTGCCCCTGCGATCAAAAAGTCATTAATAATATGCTCCTTTTGAATCATGCAGATTCTTTTTTTTAAATTTTTTAATTTAAAATATTCGTCAGAGTAGGTAAGGAGTTAGAATTTATTGGGAAGTCTTAAAATTATGCACGTTAAAAGAAAAATGCGTTACTCCTGCTGCAGTACATTCGACAGTTTTAAACCGTTACTCGGAAAAGTCCAGAATAGCACTTGACTAAGTAACAAACACCCTTTTGAGCAATTATTCATTCATCTACTTTATCTGACAAGAGGGGTGACCACTTCTTTCCCAATGCACTCAGCCAGGGATTTCAACAGGATTGTCGACCTATTCACACGTTCATTTGTCGTGTCCCCACACACCTCCATAAATCGGAACACATTTGAAGGGCGATCCATGGCCCCAACAGAATATTTCTCGAGGGGAGGGAAAAGAGTAGATGAACACACATTAAACATCGGCGAGGCGCGCGGTTAAAATCAACACGAACAGTAGTGTATCTGTCGGACACACTAGCATAAAATGTAGCTTTTTGTAAAAATTGAATACAAAAATGTTGTTGCAGTTGATAAAAGTTCAGGTACATAATAATAAGATTTTTTAAAACCAAAAAAATTAAAAATAAAAAAACGAAACAGTTAACAGTTGTTATCATGTTTCGAACATAAAATCAATGGAGTTGCCAATGATGGAAATTGGTACTGGGTTCTGCAGATACAACACTAAATTTAGCCTTTTAATATTTATTGATTAGGTACATTGGTGATGGAAAACATGTTTATTTGTATTAAATTAGATAAAAACTCATTTAAAGTTCGTCTCTTAATAAATCTGTCAAATACAAACAGCCATTTTGCATGTTTAATTGAATAATTCTGTCTTGAAACGCTTAATTGACACAAATCAAAGTGAGAAAACAGAAGAATAGATAAAATTTTCTAACTTATAACATATTCTACTTTTACTTTACTAACGGTATAGTCCCTGGAAGGAAAGGGGGAAAGGGAGTATTTTTCTTTGAAGATCAAGTCCTTTAATATGATCCTGTACTCTATTTGCACATCACCATAAAATTTGTAAAAATAAATATACTTTTATCTATTTGTGAGAAAATAATGCACAAATAATTTGAAAATATGTAATAGCAATTTCCTATACAGATCCTATAGAATTAGAAATTCAGTTTTGTTTAGAGACCTTGAAAGTAAAAGTGATTCCTTGAGCGCTATTACTTATAAGGAATTATGGAAATTTTTTTTCTTCAAAACAGGTTTGAGTGGATGATCTTTATTGCTGCGTTTTGTAAAGAAGACGGATGTATTTAGTAATATAATTGTGCAGGAATAACAAAAACGGGTAATTTGAAAGATACCGATTAGTGGTTAGTAAAATTGACCACATAAAATCACGAAATTAGTTATTTAGCTTAATATGGAAAAGTGGTAGTGATCAACATTAGACAACTGGGTTGTGGCTGCATAATAACAATAACTTTCATTCATTCAGACTTCAACTATTTGAATACTGTAGAAACATTTTATAATCAGTCCATGTACATGTGGTTACATCTCCCCAAATTTATAATGTAACGTTACAAATTAAATATTCGTTTGCTTTTTTATTGCGTTTAAATATCAGTTATTTTATTTTAATCTCAGCTATTTGAATTAATCCTATTTTAATTTAATGCTTTTCTAGTTTGAGTTTTGGGCTAAAGAGAACTACATAAAATGTTTCGCTGATATACATCTCAAAATACACGACTGAAAAAAGAATCATTTCGAAAAACGATAAAAACTTAAAGAGGTTACTCCATCGAACAAAAAATACACTTTAGAGTAACAAAATACACATTCATATTTAAACAGCACCAATGCCCTACAAGCAGAAATGAAATTCTCAATTTCACTGTCTCAAAAAGAGCAAAATACATACTTTTCCAATTCGAAGCATCATCATTTCTCAAAAAGGACTTTTAAAAGAGCTATTATACTTACTCAACTCCCTGGAGATTTAACAAAACCTTCTTATTCACTGGGCTTCAACTCCTAGGGATCATTGCTTCATTGAAACCGAGCTGAAACAAGGGATTGAAAACACGCTCTTTTAGAACAAGAGTTGTTCACTTTTCTTTGTATTTTCTTTTTAAAAACGTACATTTCGTTTGTTTTTTCGTTCAATATTTTGGATATTGGGAATATTAGCAATAAAGCAGTAAAATTGCTAATTTCTTACATTTTTATTAAACTATGTACTATTATTAAAACTATATTAAACTATATACTGATTACGTTTAAGTATCCCTCTTGTTGACTCGTCTTTATTACTAAATATTTCTTCATTTGTTAAAAACAACTACTGTTTCGTTCATATACATTATTTTCCATAAAATCAAAAATTTTCGTATCAAACAAGGATACCCTTTTACCGCATATGCGTATTTGTTATTTTCAATACGTTTCTTAATTTTTACTGTATGCTTCCCTGTATCCGACAACTCCAACGACCTAAAATATATACATTCCATTGAATGCTCAATCTTAAGAAAAAATGACCGTTGCCAGATAACTGGATAACATTATTTCGCTTTATTTCTAACTTTGGCGCTGGTTTGAATTCCGTTAAAGATTCATCAATACTTATTACAGCTTTATTTAGCGTTCAAACTTCTTTGAAGCTCTAAACGCTTCGCCAAATGACGCAATTTTTGCCACTGAGATACTTCTAGTAGTTTGTGATACGGCTCTAACAGTACCCTAACTTCATCTTGCTACATTCTATGTAGACAATCGAAACCCACAAAAGCTTTTCAAAGCACCATTTTTTGAAAGATATAATAAGCCAAGCCAAATTAACAAGTATAATCCAAAAAACAATGCGTACTTTTCTTTGACACTCCTTCGAACTCTCAAAAACAATGCCTTACAAAAAGGTTAGTCAATATTTAAGCGAAGCGCAGGATAGAAAAGTGTCAATTCTAGTTTCCAAAGACGAATAAAATTTTTCGCACCGTTTCAAAAATTTGACATCCAATAGACGAGGTTTAAGAGTCTATGAATCTTCAGAAGCTTCAGGTCGACTTCGACTCATCGTCTATCTCCGTTGGTAAAAACACTGAGAGGAATTATCCATATTCACTAGAAAGAAAGGGGAGTTGCAATTGTTGGTATATCAATATCATCGTTTGCTTTGAGATAGAAAATATTGGTGCCATTAAAGAATGTAAAGGCTTTTACTATCAGTATTTCATTACACATTAAGGACTTGTGTTTTTTTTTGTAAATCTTTGAAAATGCTTCTCAGTAATTTAAAATGATTGAATTACCACGCACTGGAGCTGCGTGGGAGCTTTTGGCAAAAGGTCGATGACTGAGGTGGGACCTCACGCAACCGATCGCGTCGTCGGTCAAAACTTTGGACCACAACAAATTTAACCTGCACCAGTCTCACATACAAGGCGTTATTTATTGGCTGGATTCTTTTTGTCGGCAAACTATTTTTAAGCTTAGTTTTAGGAAAAGTAAGCTTTAAAAATTGTTATATATTAATGTGTGACTGGAGTATCTGTTTGTTTATCTATCTAAAATATATATCTATGTCTGAACTACGATACTTATGAATATGAAAAAGGTGTCAAAATACGCGGAATAGAACGAAAAGGTTATTCCGCTAATTTAAAAGTTTATGCAACGCTTAATTATTTAATTTTTGGAAATTGAAAATAATTATTTGATTTCGTTCAAAAATATGTATTTAAAATCTTTATTTAATTATTAAGGCTTGATCAAATTTACTCAACTCTATTTAATTTATTTAAAGTTTATAAATGGATATATATCAATGAATATTTATGCATATTTTTTTTAATTACGCTGAGGAGTCAGTCGGAGAGAAAATTTCCTTTCGTGCAGCCCAATAAAGATTAGCCTTTGAAAAAAAGTTGTCGAGGGGTAAAAAGTTAAAAACTGCGTTGGGCTAAGGAAGCACAAGTTGTCAAATGTATAAAAGTCATGTTTTCTCCACTCGAACACATGGGACAGGTTCATTGGGATCGGATCATCGGGAGAGGACATCTCATTAACATAGTTTTCCCTTAGCAATATTATGCATAAAACTGAAAAATGCTATTTTTAATTGAATGATTTTTGTATTTTTTTATTGGAATTCAGTTTTATTTATTTTAAAAACATCCTTAATACTCTTATATACATATAATGTTTCTCCACGGCATATTTCACTTTAGTGTTTATTACTTTAGCGTTTACTATAATGAGTACTGGCAAAACATAAAAGTATACAACTAACTGCTTAAATTACTTGATAGGTATTTTTTTTTAAATCTGTCTAGTTTATAAAAATTCAGATTACATTGAAATATATTATTACGGTTCAATTTCCATATAGTTGGCAATTGTTTTCTTTTTTGGATACAATTATAATATAAATGGGTCATTCGGTTGGCGACTTCTGACAATCGCAAAAATTAAAGTAAGCTTGCTATACGTATCAAGTTTTGTTAAAGTGTAATATTTTATAAGATTTATTTGGTTTCAATACTTGGTAAAGTAAGGCAAATCATCAATTTAAGACCGGTCACTGTATCATAGCATTATTAATTGACACCCGTGTAACACCGAGTATATGAAGCTACCTTTTAGTAGAATACAACTATTAAAAACATTATTTCAAATAGAATACAGCTTGCAGGCGTGAATAAAACTTATTATTAATTAACTAATATAAATGGTTTGAAGTAAAACAAAATCTGTCAACTTTCATTATTCATTAATTTATTCATGTCATTTCATCTTATTTCATTATTACTTATTTTGGTTCATTTTTTTACAGGTTTTAATGATTTTTTAAATATTAATTTAAATAGGTTTCAATGCATAGCATTTATTTTCTGCGATGTAAAGAGGGATATAGTAAAATAATCTGAAACTGATTAGGTAAGTCATTTCAAATTATATTTAACCAAAATTAGTACTTATTGAAAATATATTTAATTTAAGAATGTACTTTGACAAAGTGTGTGCTGTGGGAGTGGTTTAACATTACGACAATTTAAATTATTGAAAAGGACTTAATTAAATAGAATGGTACTCCAAAAATATCGGAACTCATATGATAAATTTTATTAAAAACAATAAATGAATTGGCAAAGCGTAGTTCAGTAATATAGTAAAATAAGCTCCATAATTTCATTTTATACAATTCCCAAGCATTAATAAGGTGATTATTTTTATTGACACGTAAAATATAAAGTTAAACAGGCATTGGTTATCATCTCAACAAATTCATAATGTATTATTAATATCAAAATAACAAATTCAACTAGTTTTTAATTTTATCACCAGAATTTAGACGCCAGATTTTAACGGTCAAAGCAACTCTACAATTTTAGCATTGGTATCAATTTCAATGATTAGCATACACCGGTCAAATGACATCTAGGTAATTAAATGATATGCAGTTAAGAAAGATTTTGAATGGTATGATTATAAATGATGACTCTTGATCCGAATCCACAAGAGCCATTTTCTACAAAAGTTTCAAAATAACTGAAAGAAAAGACATAATTGACAATTCGTGTGAAGATAAAAGACTGGAATTAACCTGTCACACGTTATCAATCGGCCAAGCATCTGTAAATAGGAAGACGTTTCCAGCAAGAGTCATCAGGGATCCAATTGGACTGTTAGCGTGACTGCGGTGCCATTCGAAACAATAAATAAGCAAAACAATCTCAATTTTTCAACAACCCCCAGTCAAGAACAAACCTACAAGAAGTGTCTATTATTTCCATGTCCGTTTCAGAAATCACAATCACGTTTTAACATCAAGTCCCCCCCCCCTTCCAAGTGGGGCATCCCCCATCCATTGGCAAGTCCCCCACCTTTTGATACATCTCTACTTCAGAGCTAGAGGGGCGTAATGCCAAACAGGGCGCATCCCAACCTTTCAAAGTTTGCAATAGAATAAGATTTTGAAATAGCCACAAAAAATCTTCTGTGAGGTTAAAAATCATAAATTGTAAGCGATAAAATGCCTCATAGTTTACATAGAAAAGCAATGAGGTTTGATGTCCTCCTGGAGAGTTGAAAGAACGGCGTTAGGTCACTTTGCCCCTGTGACGCATCTCTCCAATTGCATATTTGTTGCACAACCCCCCTTTTTGTTAGCTATCGGTATTTGGATCTTAGCAAAGAAAGGTATTATTAAGGCGGGCATAGGCAGAAATGGCCATCTGAGAAGCCGTTTATACATTCCCTACTACGATCATCTATAATTGGTAGGTTTAATCGCAAACTGCTCTTGAAACTGTTGGCGCTCAGACTGGTTTTCGAATAAGGATACATAAGGAATTCATTAAAGATCTGTATCCTAAAGCTTATTATTGGCTGTTAGTGGAAAAGGTATGTTAATGATCAAATAGTGGCGAATTCGATGCGAGGAAGATACGCCCATAAGAGGTCTAAAGATCATAATTCCGTTTAAATACGCTAAATATGGTTCGAAAACAAAGAAGAGGAATGTAAATCCGCAACTTTTTGCTTGTTTGCGGTAAGTCATGGAACCGCAAGGAATAAAAATACCGTTAAGTCATGAGAAAATTGAAGCGAAATGCTAACTTAAATTATCGGTTTCAAGAAGTAATTCGTCGAAAACTTTTATACAATTTCATATTTACATAGAATATATCTACTCTTTGATGAAATACCTTTTTTAAGATAAATTATAGCCTTCAATAGTACGTTCCGATATAGTAAAGTACGTTTCGTATAGCCTTCAATAGTACGTATCGATTAAAATAAAAGTTACAAAATAAATGTTTGAGGTATTTAAGTTATTTTTTCAAATGTAAGGCAATATGTTATGAAGTGGAGAAATGGATTAGAACAATTCTAAAAAAGTTTAAATGGAGTTAATATGATTATAGGTTATGTTTTAATTCACTACTTATTAGAATCATACGGTCCAGTTTTAGACATCGTAAGATGACAATGACAAAATTTAGTTGTGTTGGTTCTAACAAGTCATTATACATACATTTAACTGTAGTTTTATTGCCATAAATAAATGTCAAAATGACACTACATCGTTTTTGGTCTTTGTGTGACTTACCAAAGTAAAAAGAAAAAATATTTTATGTTTTTAAGCGTTAGCCATTTAGAAAAGACATTTTGTAGAATCGTTATAGGTGTTTAAGTACAACAAAATTTTCCTTTTACATAATCCTTACAACAGCAGTGCTCCTCACCAAATGCACCTCTGACCCATCCACTTGATATCCAGTTCCATCATTCATTCCATAACTGATATCACGAAGAGTCCATCCGGCCCTATTGCCCATAATCAAGATGGAGTGGACCCAACCTTTTTAAAGGGAGCTCTTTAATCCTTGGATAAATTAATGGCATTAAAGCGAGATGGCTGAAGATGATCGATCAGTTGCATCAACTGTTAAATGATTGCAAACAATCGAGTAGCACTCAAAAAATAAACGCAGTTGGGTTTTGGGGCAAGTCAAGTACAATAATTATAGTTAGAATCAAGAATAGTAATGTGAGGTTGGTACACTGTAAAAAAACTGTTGTTTTTACAGTTAAATACCATGTCTTTTACAGTTAAAAAAACCTGTTCTTTAGAAAAACAGTTTATAACTGTTTTTATCTTCGTTAACATGACGTCACACTCACAACCAATCAAATGCACCTGCCCCTCGGGGAAATTTGAAGACGTGCAAAGAGTCACGTGATTGAGATCATCGTTCTGATTCGTTCCCGCGCATTGGGTTTCTGTAGCGTTAATGTTTATTAACTGTAACTTAGTTGTATTATCTGTATTTGTAACCATGTGGCGGTCAGCACAAATACCCAATACTAGCCCTCGCGACAGAGTAATTATTTGTCGCAGACGGTTCGGTATTGGGCTCGCACGCAAGAAGCTCCTTGATCAAAACCAGTCCCGGTCCATACCTCTTCCAGGAACCTCTTGCGTGCGAGCCCAATACTAAACCGTCTGCGACAAAGTAATTACTCGGTCGTAAAGGCTAGTATTGGGTATTTTATTTTAGCAGGGAGAAACTGTTAAATTAACGGGGAAAAACTATTACATTAACAATTTTCCCCTGCAAAACTAACAGTTTCTCTCTGTTAAAATTACAGTTTTCCTGTAAAAAAATTACAGTTTTAAACTTAAAAAAAGTTATTAACTGGCGTCAAAGTTGACAGTTTTTAACTGTAAAAACAACAGGTTTTTTTTACAGTGTATAATTTGGTTTATGAAACTACTTATTTCAAAGTATATTAATATTTTTTAAAGTAAAAATTCGGCTATGTAGTTATTATCTGTGATTAATAACAAGCAAAAATTAACCGTAACATTTCTCAACTTCGAACCAACAAAAATAATAGTTCGTTAGTATGATAATCAGCTTATTAGAAATTTTATTGACTTGGATTTTATTGACTCTAGCGAGGATCTATGACTTATGACATAAATTTTAGAAAGATACACTACTCTTCTGTACAAACTAGGAACTTGAATACGAGCTGGACACTCTCCAATTCAAGCAATTTTTATGCATATATGATTAATTTGAAAGTGCGCTTACAGATGAATATGATATTTAAATACCCATTTTAAAGAAATCGGGTAAAAATCATAAATAATCATATATGCATATTTCAAAAGACCTTTTTAAGAGATTCCCCTTTACTATTGTCTAAAACTCTTATAATAATAATAATAATTAAACTAAAATATTAAAACATGAATAATGTAAAAAAAAGTCAAATAAATTGTCGTAAAGCTTTAAGAAGTTGGAGCGTGGGCTTTGTAAAGAGCAGTAATTGTGTGTCACTTTCAATTAAATGGCACGTGTGTGATGGACAGGACGTTGGCCTTTCCTCAACCAATTAATTGTCTCAAATGGTGGAATTAATTGTTATTTCCTGTCACTAAACGTTATGGGCTTCCTGCTGTCTTTTATCTTCATTCAGAAGGGAGAGATCCAGTTGCAAGAGAAGGTTTTTTCTCCTTTTAGTAGAGTAACTTTGGTTTCAATAGAAAAGCCACGATTTCGTGTCTCTCGAGGGATTGAATTAACTATGAAAAACCAAGAAAACATAAAAATAGGGCAATAAAAACAGAAAAATTTATATCCAGCTTTTTTTAAAACGGAACAAAATGGAGACAAACGTTGTTTGTCTATCAAGTGCTTGAAAACGATGATTTTTATCGTGCAGCAATTGGTGTTGTTATTTGCAAGCATGCACATAAAGATTACTCTATGCTTGCCACATACGGTCACTAATAGACCGCAACTCAACTTCTATTTAAAATGAAAACAAAATCATCAAATGACAAAAACGCCATTAACACGTAAATCCAAACTATTTCAATCTATTACAAATTAACTAACAGTACCCTACCGCAACTCGAAAAGAAATTAAATAACCCCTGCTTTAACCATATCTAACTATCGCAATGGCCGAAACACTCCTTATTCGATATCCATTAGGAATTCATCGAGTCGGTATAATTTCTTTGGGCTGGGCCAGTGGTGCTGCAGTTTTCATAGGGTGTTGGCCATAGGTGGCGGCCACTTTAATCACTGGGTGGACCCAAGAGCAGACCTATCCGAAGACGGACCAAATAGTCTTATAATGATGATTAGGACATGATAAGACGCAATTTGGAGGAACATAATTAAAACTTCTTTCACGAGAAACGGCTTGAGACGTCTCTTTGCTGTGTACATATTTAAAGGCGTTCGTGGGGATCGGTAATTAGAATTTGGAAGTAAAGCGGTGATTTTCTTGTCAGTGACTAATGGTTATTGCTGGGATAAGAAGCTGAAACAATATCAATTCCCACATAAATTCAAATAATGGGCTTTAATATTTTATCGCTTTGGTTTATGATGCATAATTTATTCGGAATGGATGGGACCCAATTGATACGATTATCATTGGGTTTTTAATAATCTTTGTAGAAAAAAGATTACCTTTTTGGTTAGATTGAGCAAAAATTATACAAATATATATGTGCCGTTATTTCAGTAATCCCAAAATTGTTCGACCCACGAAAAAAGAAAACGAGGCACTATTTAACTATTTTGTCATACATTTAATACATTATTTCTATATTTTTTATTCAGTGCTCTAAATTACAGTACTATAAATAAAGTTTACCTTTTGAGATTAAACTATCTTTAAAATCAATTAATTTTATTTAAGAGCAAAGACCATTCAAGCTTAGCCCAGTAAACAAATCAATATGTGTCTAAATCTGCTTTCTGTGCCAACTGAGCTGTTATTGGGAGAAAACTACTATATAACAAACATGCAATACCAAAAACCTCTTTCAAACCTCTTCAAGGGTGTGCAATACTACACAATTTTCAATTTCCACTAAATAAATCAATACATTCAAATGTAATTCTATACCCTAAAAGGAAATTTCAATAACTTTAAAACCTAAAAAGTTCTATATCAGTTATCATTTGCATATGTGTGATTTTTCAAAAAACTTTATTACGACGTTAGGCAGGTACTGGGAACTCGTGTACCAAATTTGAAGTCCATAGCTTTTTTAGTTCGATCTGTAGAGTGGTTTCAGACAGACGGACTGACCAATGTTCAAAAACCACTTTTTTTTAGACTCAAGACCCTCCAAAACGTGTAGAAATCACAAAATCTCCATTTCGGATTTTTCAACCCTATCGCCATACTTTCATTGCCTTATCCTTCTTTGTTAAATAGAATAATTGAAAGTAAAAATAATAACTGTTCCAACCAATATGTGCCTAAATCTGCTTCCGGTGCCAATTGAAGGGTTTGAAGAACTCAAAACTTAACACAAACAAGCCTTCTCTACTCCCTTTTCAATAATTGAAGGCGATTGCCGCAGTTATCAGCGTTTGTGAAGCTTCTGACCGTTCTTTGCTGGCCGAATTCGCTAACTGTTCCTTAAATACTTGATGAATGGCGGCCCTTCTAGGTCTATAAAGGAAGCCACTTCATTCCTGGGCCAGCCAACTTTGGGTGGCAATAAAAGAAAAGAGGGAGAAGATGACCATCTTCTAATTGAACAAAGCGCAAAAACCAATTTCAGACGATCACCATCCATTAGTGGAAAAGCTTGTTCTTCCAACAGAAGCGAGGGGAGATCGACCATAAAAATAAAGATACTTTTTCCAAGTTCTCTTCCGAGAGAGGTTTTTTTAGTGACATACAGGGTCTGGGTATTCGGAGTCGACAAAAAGATTTCGGTACATATTTCTTCTAGAGTGGAATTGATAGTTTGCTCAAATTTCATCACCGATTAGTTATCCAGAAAAGTAGATGATCACTTAAAAATTCTCTTACATTTTTTTAACACTCCAATACTAAGTAAGAATTCCTTTCATCAGGAATAATTTGATTAAGTCACCAAATTTATGAAATAAAATTTATATAATAATGTAAAGTCAATAATTATTTTATTTAAAAATGTTTTATTAAGCCTTACAAATCATACCTGAATATAGTTTTTTTCGTAACTTTATGACATTAAAGTCAGATTATATCTTTCTTCTAAATAAAAGAAATAAAGTTTTCAGCATGGTTATTGCTAATAAGTCGGTGCCTAATAATTTATTTTTCAAACAACTTTTCAAGTGCACGTCGAATGGTATCATTCACACTTGTAGAAAATAATAAAATAAGTAGGCAATTGACTTTAAAGTAAGCGATGAGTCATTTCTAGAAAAAACACTCACAATCCTCTTGCCATGGATTAAGACGTCGTTATAAAACGGCAATCGTGTATAGTAACGAGTAAAATTATGAATTAACTCCTAAACTTATTAAAGATATTACAACTCTAAACAAAATGCAATTAAACCCCGTTCTCTCTCATCTTAATACTCTCCCTTTGAAAAACAATTTTAATTAATCCAAAATCAAAAAAGACTCTAAACATAATTTAACGATATTTATTAAGGTTCTAATATATACTCTCTAAGGTTACATACCGTCAAAAAATCAAGCTACAAAAACTATTTAAACACTTTGAAATCACCACGCATTTTAAGTATTGGACTTTGAGAAATAATTTGTAAGCACTTTCGTTAAATTTTATAGATTAAAAAAAATAGGGTTAGTTAAAAAAAAAAAAGAATATGACCCGGTTAGAGTCCGGGAGGGTAACTTTGGTCCAAACAGGAAATACATAAGAAACATAGCTTTTACAATCCTTATGGGCTGTGTTACAGAATTAAATAATAATATAAAAATGTATAAACGTAAAATGATAAAATTATAAGTTTTAATGAAATTAAAATTGTTTTATAGATAACATTTGCATTGCATTGCATCGTAGAATGACATTACACTATAAATAACATGATTGACCGACGCTCAAAAGATGAAATGTTAATTTTAATATTGGAAAGTTAACTTATTTTTAGAAGCAAGATTTATTAACAAATATCTTTATAAAAAGCAAACTATTTTATTATCAAAGAAAAACAATAATACATTCGTAATTAGCAATTTGAAAATGCTTACATTTCGAAATTAGCTAATTTGAATGTTGTACGTTTCTTGCATTTTTTCTTTATATTTTTAATATTTAAAATCATTTAATTTAAAAAAAAAATCAGCTCAAAAATGGGTAATCATTAGAGTAGGACTTCTTCAAAAATAGTTAAACAGAATACACTTTTACATACATTTTTGAAAGTGTAAAGTTCCATAAAGAAATCTTTACATCTTAGACCTAAGACCAACCCGCATTTATCGGCAAAAGTTTCCCAGTGACCAATAATTAAATATAGCATGAAGAGTATTCAACTTAGATTAAAACAAATGGTGTAATATTCATCCCCATAAATAAAAGAATAGTATAGAGTGTTTTATTTAGCTATTTTCAATATTTTTTAAGTGATCCAGACAAAAGTGGAAAGAAATAAATTTTTTCATTAAATGCTACGATTAAAAGAATACAAACATTATTTGCGGTATTGAAAAATTAGAATGCGATTTTTTACATGAAATAAAAAGCAATGTTTCCACCTTTCCAAAAATGTAAAACAGTTTAAGATGGGATCATGTTATGAAGAGAAATTAAGAAACAAATCTTTTTTCGACGCTATTGGCCAAAGTTACTCGCCTCTACTGTGCCATAATATATGCCAAAGCAGAAGATTTTCTACTATCAACTACAACGTTAATCACGTTGGAAATTTTATTTGTAAAATCGCGAAGTTCATATTTTGAGAACATTTTCGGGAAACAGTTAATTGAAATTTAGGTTTTGGTAAAAAGTCAACAGATCTCAGCTCTAAATTTCCATTAGTCTTAGAGCCGGCCATTTGGAATAAACCAGGGCTCCCGATTTCTCAACAAGACCTGAACATTGGAAAGGTTTCACTCATTGGAAAGGTTTGTTCCTTGATTCTAAATGTATAGACTGCCGAGAGTATCGTCTGGGGCGCCAAGGAGACTAAAACATTGTTACCAGTTTGTAGCATCCGACGACATATCTCGCCTACATAAGACGGGGTCAGAAGTCCAAGGTCCTGGTTGGTGAGGAAGGATTCAAGCTGTTGCAGCTAGACTATTTTGAAAAAGGATTCGAATATGTGCGATGAAGTTGGAGTCAGGGCTCCAGGACGATGTTCAGATTGGGAGGTATCGAGTACGAGGACATTATCAGGGTTCCAAGTGGGTAAAATAAGAACCTGATGTTCTTGAAACTAAGAAATGTGTTTTGAGAATAACTTCAGACCAAAAAAAGGACTTTTTAGCAAAAGCGAATATTTTAAGTTCCAATTATTTTCATCAAAGTGAGTACGTTTCCTTAGACGATTTCGATTTATTCAATAGTTTACTAGTTTTGAAATATCTACGGTGCGCTCTAGCACGATTTTAAACTGCAAAACTAAAGGAAGAACTAGATGATAAAAATTTATTTCCAAAAACTGGTTTAAATGAGCAGTTTGTTTTTATCGACCAAACTTTTCGAAAAAAAGTTGTATGTTTATTTTAATGAAGTGTATGCAAACTTGAGACCCAAGAAAAACGCCAAGAATATGTATCTGTACGTCAAACGCTGTTTTCGGTCATGTGAGTTTCGTGAAATTTTAATGTTCATTTATTGTGTATGTCGAGTAAAATTAATCATTTTTGAAAAATTAAGCTGATGATATTCGTAATCTACAGCTTCTAATGTACCATAAAATTGTATAAGTACTCGTTTTTGATAGGATGCAACATTGTCAAATATCAAAAAAATGTTTTAGAACAAAATTAAGCATATTTTACTCTTATTCTCTCGTTTGCACACAAACGAACAAAGAAAATAAGTTATGCAGTTTAGTGGACAAATCTAACTACCTATTATAAACTAAGGGTAAAATTGCAATTATAGCCTCTTCATTTGCATAGTTACTGACCCCAACTTATGACGAAAATTTTCTTTATAAGCCCCTATAGGCCTCTCACATTATTTTACAAGGAATCTAGTTACACGTATTTTTCAATTTAAAAACAAAGTTTTAAGCAAAGTTACGGTAAATTTTTAATACATTTTTATGAGCTTGTGAAACTAATTAAGAATATGTTAATCATATAACCCTCAAGTCTTTTGTTTCAAGACATATTTAAGAAAGCGTTGTACTGCCCTCTTATGTTAGATAGCATAAAAATTAAAGCATTTTTAAGTATAAAAGAAATTATTATAGCAGTTTAAATTGTTGTTTAAAATACAGTTAATTTAAACAACATTCAAATTAAGAATGTCTTACATTTGAAGAATTTCATTATGAATCTACTTAAAATGTGATTCTACAGCTACATAAACATAAAAGTGGTTGACTAAAGAGTTAAGTTTGGTGAATTAAAATTTTACTAGAGTTGCACATCATGGAATAGTATTACTTAGGATTAGAACTTCTCTGAATAAGAAGCACAGACGTGTGGTAAAAATACCGTAAAAAAAAACTTCTCTGTTCAAGTACGTAGAATGACATCCCGCGGGACATGCTCGCAAACTTTACAAGAAAGTTTACTAAATCCATAGCTGCTTTTGAGTTAGCCGTCACAAGTCATTTAATAATACGCAGTGAAGTAGCCTAACCAGATATCGCACCATACGCGGAAAAGTGATCTATCGGCCAAAATTGACTTTTTGAGTTAACACTACTATGGGATGCAAAATTTTTATATCTATCGATTGGTGCAATCGGCATTGCGATCCGAGCCTTAGTTCGTCTGCAATTAATAGATAGGTCTTTTTTCCGCGTTCGTTTTTGGATGAAAATGAGCGGGAAAGAAAAACCTATCGTACCCGGCGATTTTTCGCTATGTGTTTGCAGCTGCTACGGCAATGAAGTTAAGTTTGAAGTGCTTAAATGAAAAGGTTGAAGTCGGTAATTAATTTGTTTATTTGTTACTTTATTTGAAATACTCTCATTTAAAAAAAAACACATTTCAAAAGCTCTGTTTTGTAGTATTTCGTACAACAAATATATACAAAAACATTCATGTAATAACTAATATGTATAGATTGCAAAATGATATGTCAATATGTATATATATTTTTTCTCAAGTTAATAGTTTAGCAAACAATAAATATGTAGTTTTAAATCGTTTTCAACATCAGTAGTTTACTATAAATCTAAACTCATTTGCTACAACTTGACAGTTTGCGCTATAAAGTCAATGAATTCAACTTCATACTTAAGATATGAGGCATCCCTACAACTTACTTTTAAACTTTAAGACTTTTTTTTAATGAGTTTTAAAATGAGTTTTAAAATGATTTTAAAATTTCAATAATGCTTCAAAGTTAATTTTTTTAAATTTTAAACATGATTTATAGTAAAAATTTAGATTGAAATGTTTTTGTAGAAAAACGTGGATTTCATTTCTTATACGTATCTTGTAAGTCCTGATTTTGTAAAAAAGTGATTGGTTTCATAACACCTATTTTTTTATATAAACAAATTATTATGATTTCATCATTGAATATATTAAATTATAAAAATAAACATGACTTAAAAATAATATAGTAATTACATGATAACAGATAAACCTTATTACATAAACTTCATTAAATTGGTTAAACAAGCTTTTTGTTAAATTTAATTTTAAAAATATTTTCTTATTATTGATCAATATATTATTAGATTATAAAAATGCATTAAGTAAAAAAATGATTATTCTTCATAAGTATGTTTCCTTAATATTTAGAATGAATTTGGCAGCAAATTTTTCAGGACCGTTCTTCAGAAGAGCCGTTTAAACATTTGGTAAAAATTCCAATTATCACAAAATCGTTCCAAATGAACCTATATCAAAAATACTTGGCATGGATATCCGTTTTATGAGTATCAAAAGGTATGGACAGTCATTTTTTACTTTTAATTTGCCTTTGGTGAGATATTTTCAGATAGGTCTATCTGAAAATATCTCAGCAAATGCAAATTTAAACTATAAAATGACCACATATACTTTTTGGTGCTCATAAAACAGATATCCCTGCCAAATATTTTTGATCTAGGTTTATTTGAAAAGATTGTGATAATTTGAATTTTTACTAAAACTTTAATCGGCTCTCCTGAAGAATGGTCTTTTTCGCGATAGGTCTCTTTTCCTCGTACGGTGCGATATGTTTCGATAATTAGCTTTTTGACTACGAAATCATCATAGCATTTTCATAAATCAGATTTAATTTACGTTGTTTCTGTTGGAAATAAAGCTATAAACAAACAAAACGGTGACTATTTTCACAATTATTATAGATAGATAGTTGAATAAGAATTTTTTTTAACCTGTACTTCGAAATGCAGTACGTCTGGTTACCCAGTGACGTGTGACGTGCCTTGTGTTGACTGTGGGTGAGTGTTCCAATAATGGCTGCTCTAAGGTTGAAATTTCTAGGGATTGCACTAAATTTAAATAAATAATTTAATTACAACAATATTGATTTGAATTCATATATAAATATATTATTATTATTCATTAATTAACAGGTAATACCTTACTGCACTTCCTGTATAAAAATGTCAATGTTTTGCATTCGCTGTTCTTCCCCCCAAATCCTTAAGCAAGTGAGCCGCATTCATTGTCGCTGAGCGTAATAAGCTAATGTTATCGTCCCGTGTAATTGCTGGCCTTCCTTTTGTAACTAGCCCCCACTGACCTTTTGGTCGATGCTGCGGCGGTCATTTATTGGTTCCTCCTTAGCTGACCGCGGTTCGTGACTGCGAGCTAAAAACGATAATAATCAGAAAGAGTGGCTGCTAGCCTTTTACCTCAAGTGCCATACTCATAATGAAACCAACAACTTTTTGGAAGCAGCGTCTTGCCAGTTAAAGCCAATTGCTCTTGTAATGATCAAAGTAATGAGACGAGCCGTTTAGAGCTCCGGGTAGAGCACTTGGCTGCTCTCCTCGGCGCTGCGTGCTTCCTCGAAAAGATGCTTTAATAAGGAAATAAATAAGGCCCACTCCGGCCTGTAAAATAATTAATTCCTTTTGAGATTCGGGAACATCGTTTTTCTCTCACACAAAAAGGGTTTCCGCCAATTCGAGCGGCTCACCGCTGGGAAATGAAAAGCCCTGCGAATGGATTGGGAGATCAGCATTGTTCTTTGGGTGTATTTTAATTTCCTTTCTTTAGTTCGGTGTGTGTCGCGATTTGTGAATTCAAACTCAGTTCATACAAAGTCAATGCTGGCATATATGTTTCAGCTTATAAGACAGGAAGAAATGAGGTGCATTGCATTGCAGTAGGTGTTGCAGGCAGTGCACCCACCTGAAACTCGCATTGTTTAGTTCCCAAGCTAGCTTGGTCCTTATTTTATTAATCTACTGAAGTTATGACAGACTTTGTGAAAATCCCTACGTATTTAAAGTAATAAATCCATTTAAAACAATTTTGAGATTTACGTAACCATGTGAGAGCAAATCGGCTGGAGTGTAAACTTGTTTTCACTGCATGAATTTTAATTTCGATTTTTAACTGAAAGTTTATTTTTTTTTTATCAAAAAAATATGTTTCTGTTGCAGGTGATTATAAATGAATCCTCTATAGTTCAAATTTCGAAATTTTGTAACATTATAAAACTTATAATTTTTAAAAAAATTATGTGTATTCTTAAAATTAATTGAATAATTACTTAAAATTAAAATAATTACTTAAATTAAAATGTTTTAAAGAATTAAATTAATTACTTAAATTAAAATGCTTAAATTAAATTAATTACTTAAATTAAAATGCTTAAATTAAATTAATTACTTAAAATAATCACATAAATTAAATTACTTAAAATTAATTACTAAAATTAATTACTTAAATTAAATAAATGGGAAAAAGCATGATGGTTGTCCCAAGACAGGTGTGCTTTGAGGAAGAGACTGGATGCCTTATGTGCCAGCTTAGTGCGAAGAGGATAAGTAAGTATTGCTAAAATATCTGACAGTCAATCGGCGGGTTTATGCGCGTGTACCCCCCCTCTTCAGAAGGTAATAAAACTTTTTCATAAACAATTATGCTTTCCTTAACCAGTTTTGGATACTTAAAACTATTTATACTTTCACTTACACTCTCAGACATAATACTTTCACTTTTAACGATTCATCAATCCTCAAGCCTCATTTCGTTGTTTTTGAGGATTATTTCGTCAAAATATCACGTGACCTTTGAGGAAACGCGAATCCTCCCTCTAACATTCTTGATTTGACAATTCTGTGTCTTGATTTTGAGGAAACAAAATATCATTGTTTCATCCATAGATATCATAATTAAAGTATTCCATTGGCTGATCACGTGACCTCCAATGCTAACGACGGGACGCGCATAGAGGCTTTTTTGGGGGCATAATGGCCAGTGTTGCTGCCACTTTAAGGAGAAAAATACTATGAAATAATACCATTTATTTCTAAAATTACAAAATAAAAATACTAGAAAGGATTTAAAGTAACTAAAAATATTCCAAAATGCAGCTAGTATTTTTACGATATTTTTTTGTAATTTTAGAATTATTCTAAAATACAAATATACTCTTTAAACTTTATAACTAAACTTTTAACTTAACTTTAGAATTTATTTTAGAATTATTCTAAAATTAAAAAAAAATATCGTAAAAATACTAGCTGCATTTTGGAATATTTTTAGTGACTTTAAATCCTTTCTAGTATTTTTTTTTTTGTAATTTTAGAAATAAATGGTATTATTTCGTAGTATTTTTCTCCTTAAAGTGGCAGCAACACTGGCCATTATGCCCCCCAAAAAAGCCTCCATGCGCGTCCCGTCGTTAGCATTGGAGGTCACGTGATCAGCCAATCTAATACTTTAATTATGATATCTATGGTTTCATCTCACACCGTTGCATTCTGGGATCGGAACTTAGCGGTTTGTTTGAATGCTACCGCTGATCGAAACCTCGTGCCGGGTTAGTTTAGTTTAGTTTGAATTATCGTCTCAATAGAGCTACACGAGGGCTATTGGCCACGGGCGTCGTATTTTCCTCGTGCCGGGTGTCCTAGTGGGCTTGATCGCAGCCCATCACGCTAACAGTCTACAAACTGTACCGGGTGCGGGCTCTGATTAAGCGCACAAACCGGAAAATAAATATACCAACCTACCTAATCACAAAACACAAAGTTCTTCATTGTTAAGATTCGTAAAAAAGGTTAGTATTTATTTAAAATGCATTTCAATTTATTGACAACTCTTTTATGTGCTTGTATGTTTGTTTTGCTCTTTAATCAATTATATATTTTTTATGTGTGTTCTGTGTTAATACTGTTAAATAGATGGGTAGCTTATTAGGCATACTGCTGGTTCGTTCTATGTTGGGCAAATTGATTCCGGTGATCCAATGTGACCAATAATAGTATACTTTTTTATTGTGAAAACGATAATTAAGAAAGTTTTTAAGTGTGTTTCAACCAGGACCACTTGAGAATACTCATCGTAAATTTCCTCGATTGCACTCTTTGATGCGTTGGACATTAGTGTCTGGAATTACAAGGTAACAACTTACTTAACCAGGTTCCACTGCTCAGAATTTATTATTGGTTTTAGATTTTAAACATGTGCAAACAGTATTTTGAGTTTCGATTTCGCTTCTTTCAACATAATTTTTATGGGTTTAAAAAAAATATTGGATCGAGAAGTAGGAGAATAACTCGAAGAAACAACTAAAATTGATTTAATATAGTATATTTTATACATAGTTTTGTGAGATGGACTATGTTGATTCCAAACTTCAGGAATAGGGATTTGGATCTCTAATTGAAATATTTAAAAAGCAAGATTAAATTTGAAACTATAAAATTCAAAATGAGCCTCGCTTTTTGTACAGAATTATTTAAAAAAAACCCGTTCTTTTTGAAATTTGTTTGAGAAAATTATCCACCTGGAATTTTGTCATATTTTATTGTTTAAATGCATAACTAAGAAAACTTTTCCACCCCTCCACCCCCCAAAAAATCCTAAAATTTTAATGTCAGTAAATTTGGTATGTTAAAATTCCACTTAAAATGAACAAATTGAACAAATACTATATTTGTTGTTTTAGCTGTTTTTTATGTTTTTAGACTCACCTTTATATGGATTGGCCCAATTAAGTTATACATTAAATGTTTCATATTTTTAGAAGACAAAACTGCTGTAATGATACGACTGAAGTACTGACGATTGAAACAGCAGTTTGTGAAGTACAACATAAAGTGCCAGCCTGCCCAGCAGTTCCCAGTCCACCGGCACCATCATAATATAATCAATATGTATATAAAAAAATATTCGAAAATTGTGTTTATATTGATAAATAAATATAAAGATTTAAATAAAGTTGTATGTTATTTTGTTGTAAAAATAAATGAACAATTTAAAAGTGTATTTGCTAGATTTAAATGTAATAAAATGTATAATTTATATTTAAAGCAAATTTTGGTTCCGAAATACACTGTGAATCTTTTTAATATTTTATAAACATTACATATTATAGTTTTACATGCATATAGACAATTTTGTATTAAATAAAATGCCTTAAATATTTCAAAAGCTTTACATTGATGGATTACAGTTCGTAAAAAAAGACAACTGTGGAAAATAATTATAATTTTTTTTTAATTTGGGTGAAAAATACTAATAACAAAATGATGTAGTAAAATCCTATAAAACATCCTAAAAAGTTTTTAGAAAAATGCATCTGCTCAAATATAATGGAACTAGACCGAATACGACGTAACTAGAGCTGTCCAAACAACAAAATATACAAATCACTCAAAAATACAATACTCAAATATGACGATGCTAAACTCTCAAATAAAGAATAATAATCCTCAATTTAACGAAGCTAGAATGCCGAAATATTTCCTTAGATTTAACGACATTTGAATCCTCATAAAAATGACGAATCAAATTTCTTCAATTTGAGGAAAGGAAAACTCGGAACATTTGCTAGTAAACGGCTTCGTCGAAATGAAGGAAAATGTCGTCGTTTTTGAGTGTTCGTTTCTGAGAGTGTACCTATAGTATGAAATATAAGGTAGTAAAAGTACTGCGATGGCTTGTGAGAAAATCGCGCATGTTCAAATGCCACATAACCTTTAAGGTTTTGAAGTTATTGAAATTACCTTATAAGTTACATAACTACCTTTAAATATGTGCATTGATTTACTAAACAGTAATTGAAAGTCGTGTAGTGTTACACACCCATAGTTTTGAATTCCTTTCCCCGCAATCGAAACAACAACCCAACTTAATTCCATCTCCTTAATGCCAATTTGCAGCAATTACCCTAAAAGGCCAATGAACATTCGTAGCATTTATCAGCCCCCGAATCATTTTGTACCTCGTTTCATCATTGGATTTGCTGCCCGAGTACATCTTCATTAGTGTCCCGGTGCGGGGTACCACTCGCGGTACACGGGGGTTACCGCGGTGATAACACGTGGATATGAATCACTTGGGTTTCAATCAATAATTTTATTTTACCTTGGAGACCCGCGAATTCAATAGGGCTTGTTAGATGCTATTGTGGTTTTCTTATTGAGTTATGTGGTTATGGCATGGCTCGGGAAAAAGACAGCTGATTTCGATGGCAATGCGGTTCTATTTTCAGGTGAGCAATTTTACTATATTTGCATTAACTCTGTGATAAATAAGTTTTCGTTATGTTGATAGCAATAAAATTAGCAAACAAGAATGAAGTCATCAGGTTAATCGAAATTCAATTTTTTTTTGTTATTACTAACTAAATAATTTTGATTCTAAGTTTTGGGCGCATGTCCGATAATAACTATACTTTTTAAAAATACAATAAAATCATGCACTAAAAGTGGCATTTTGAATGCATTTTTGTGGACGACGTTAGCAGAATAATATCCACGTGCAATTTTTTTTTTTTTTTTTTTTTTTTTTTGATTTTGTTGTTTGTTGATTTTTTTATATATGTTTCATATATATCAGAAGTTAATGACACTACATCTTTTAAAAAATAAAAATATCTATTAAAATGTACAAAAAAAAAAGCGTTCTTGATATAACTTGCTATCAAATATTCGTTTATTAAAAATAATTTAACTATGTAAGAGGGAGTTTAATAGTAAAATCAATTAAATATAAGTTGCATTAGGAATCACTCTAAAACTAGTTTTTCAACCCGAAGTAAATTTTATTCTTAGAACATTTTCTTCCTTTATTGAAATTTTTTTAAATTTTAACACACTGAATTTTTTTAAAAAATCTATCCATTCCCATTTCAAAGCCATTTCCAAATGCAATCTTTATTTCAAGTTTCCCACAAACCACCCATTCCCAATAAAAACTGAATAATTTAAAGTTTACACTCCCTAACTGCAACATTATGTGTTTTCGAGGCAGCATGATAAATAGGCGGCCACAGCCCAGAATACGAATAACCCTTGCAGCAGTAATCGCCCTGCAAACGGTTTTTAAATGGATTTGAAGGCCTTAATGTTGCGTCCATGGATGATTGGAAAGACCATTTGATCCTGGAATTCAATAATGCACCACTTTCAGCCTGTCACAAGGGTCACGATCTTCTAATTTGTTTAGGGGAATACCATAAAAACGTAATGGACTCTTCCTCAGTCTCACTCTGCCGCCATTCTCATGCAAAATTCACCAAGAAAAGTGGCCGCTAAAGTCAAATAGACGTGTTTAGTTATTTACCAACGCCTGCCACTAATTGTTCATGGATTACGTATTGGCTGAGGATGCCTTCTTGGGGGCCATTCCGCTGAAGAAATGGACCACGAAATTTGCCCAAGGGTCACATTAGCGGTGGAAGAATTCAATTAAAAGTTTTATTTCGGGTATTTGTTTATTTTTTGCGTAAATGTCGGTAAGTGAATTGCGCCGTACGAGGCCTCTGATATAAGTCCGCAATGGCGATGTTTTGCATAGATGCATTGCGAGTGGGTTTTGATTATTTGTAAGATAGTATCAAAGTTTTATTTTTATTGTTTTAATATTTGTGATGTGAGGCATGCAAAAACAAGTACTTATTCTCGAATGTTGAACTGGTAATTACATTTCAAAAGTCATTAAGGACATTAAAGCTTCTACAAAGAAATTTAACAAAGCTGAACCCACGTCATTTGAATTTATAATGGTTACTTCTAATTCGTTGAGTACACTGTTCATTTTTTTAAAAATATATTTTCAGGATAAAGAAATACAACTTGGAGTAGCCCATAATGCCAGAGTATATGGCTGTATACTTATGCCAATTCCTAAATCTAAGGTAAGTGGACAAAATGTGTATGTCAAGACAAGGTAGAAGGTTTGGAAATTGTAAACAAAGAACTTTTTTATTTTAAAATAGTGTTTAAAACTAGAAATGTTTTTCTATTGAAACAAGTTGAATGGCGTGAAAATATTTTAAATTTAAAATAAAGCTTTTTTTATGCAAACATTTTCTGCTCAAACCTGCCCATATATAGTTTAAACGGACACCCTAAAGAAAGTACATTTTATAATATTTTATTTATTTCCAACAGATGAATTTTAATTATTCAGATAAATCTTAGTTGAAACACGCATCTTATTTACGCACACCATACAAGAATATATACTGTTAAGAGAAATACTAAGTAACTGAATAATTAATATAATTTTTCTTATGTTTTTCGTTTATTTACGTATTCTTGATATTTAATTTTATAATATAGCAATTAGTTTTATATAATGCAGTACTATATATATGACGAGGTTGGGAATTTTTTAACATACAGAATCTTAACAGATTATCATATTAATCTAACTATGTCAGTTGAAGTCTTTGAAGAATGGCTAATGATGGCGATGATTCAGTGACCAGTGAAAAAGTTTAATGTGAAGCTTTTGCCATGAACGTTGTAGCATATTTTGTACTTGCCGTATATATATATATATATATATATATATATATATATATAAAATATATATATATATATATATATATATATATATATATATATATATATATATATATATATATATATATATATATATATATATATATATATATATATATATATATATATATATATATATATATATATATATATATATATATATATATATATATATATATATATATATATATATATATATATATATATATATATATATATATATTTTTTATGCGTAACCATAAGATTTTTTTATTATCTAACTATATACCTGAAATTGAAAAAATGCAGCTTCATTGAAATTGATGTAGCCCATATAAAAACATACTTAAATTCCTATTACATTTTTTGACCTCAACTTTTTAAAATCTTTTCTAATAAACATTTATTCAAATAATATTTTATGGTATCACATACTGTTTTAGCAGTCAAAAATAACCACAAAAAATTACTAAAGATATAGTGTGAACGTGAGTGGACATTCCTTAGAATTCCTTAAAATAGTGGAATAACTCCTTGAAATAGTTGTATTTTCCCTTCTATCCCTACTACAATAAATTCTATTTCTTTGGACATTTTATCTTCAAAGTGGATGTGGAATTTTCATGTGAAAAAAAATTCCATCTTCTTCTTCATGAATGAAGTGCGTAGGATTTATTGTTAGGAGAATTAAAGGTTTATGAAGGAGAGCTGTGCTTATTTGATTGTATCATAATATCTCTTCCCTTACGTAGGCGGCATAAAAAATAACAACTATCATGTAATGTTCAGTAAACTGTGTAGGAGAGGTTACATATATATATGACATTGTATTTTCGTTATTTTTAAACCTCATTATAAAAATAAGGAATAAAAAAAGTAAGCATGGAGGAAGACATGCCAATCATTTGTAGAAACGTTTATATATTACGCTGCGAAAAATATAAAATATTGAAGGCTGTTTAAGGTACAATTCAAATTCTTTTTTTATAGTTTAAAATTTGATTTTAGTGGATTTTTGTGAATGACTCTTACTTCATAAGAATAATTTTTCTCACATGCATTAGCAAAATTTAATTTTATTCTAACCACTTTAGCCCAAAATTATGTCTGACACCTATGCACGTTCATTAACCAGCATTTGGTAAATTATCTGAAGAGTTACGAATAGTATGACTTGTAAGTTTTAGAACAGGTTTGTGTAAGTACAAAAGCATTTCTACACTTGCAGTATACGTTATGGTTGCAGAATTCTAAGCAAAAACGGTATTTTTTTGCAAAAACAAATTTAGTGCGTGTGTTTATTTTACTTCTAAACCTATTTATGCAAATCTCACAGTAAGTAATCTAGCAACCTTCTAATACTCTAGTGGCCATCAAAAGTTGAAGCACGAAAAAGTTTCATCGTCTCTGATATGTTGCAGAAGAGCATGGGCTATTAACAGAGCCATGTATCTTCTTGTGAATCCCTCCCCCGTTTTACTCCTTCACTGGCAGCGAAAAGGAATCCGTCCTCCAGAATTTCAATCTCCAATCGGGCGGGTAAAAGCTTGATAGCTCATTAAAAGTCGTTTTTCGAGTGTAGTTGGCCATCGCATTCCTGATTATCACCTCTGCCATATTGGCCCCAAATGGTTCTGGCGGCTCTCCCATTGGACTAGCCGGCCATAAAGGAAGGGCAAAGTGTTCTCGTAACTAGTCAGAGCATTGCACGACCAAGGCTGAAGAGCCCTTCATAAATTAATGATAATCAGTGGGTAGAGGCAGCCTTCTGCACCATTAGCCGCTGCGCTGTATGTAATTTGGCCGTACAACATCGGGCGACTGGCCAGATCTCGCAGAGATCAGTTACTGTCTTTTTATCTCCCGCTTGTTCCGATGGCGGCATTATCCAAATCAGGCTTGACCCTTCACCAGACAGACTTTCGTGTGCTCTAAACGGCGTCCCACCTGCCCATACAAATGCGTGCAATCGTGAGCTCGGAAACCTGTTAATGTAGCTGCACGTTTCGTGGAATGGTAACATCCTCTCCTCCATGAGATTCCTCATTTGCACTCGTTTCTGCCATTGTTCCTCATCTCCAGATCTAATTGATGCGAGTGTGGGTTTTGGGCTTTAAACGATTCGAAATCAAGAGAATCATGACATGTACCCCCGCCCTCTCTCATTCCATTTATTGCATTCACTTACTCCCAAAAGACATGCCTTTCTTTCGAAAAACGCTTTATCACAGCAGAGAATCGCTATAATAACTCCACTTGGACAAATAACTTGTATCAGAGTTCCTCTTGTTTTTCTGCCATTATGTTATTACGAAAAACGTTGAGACTGTTGGAACTTGTATTTTACTTTTCTTCTTCGCGTTTTCGTAAGAAGAGTTTATCTCATTGTCTGGGCGTTGTGATGGATAAAATGTTTATTGAAGGAGAGATAGAATTACATAAAAAGCTTTTAGCAAGGCAGTACGGAACTACAATCACATTTTTCTCACTTAAATCTTAAAAAATGCTTTTGATCTCTGTTTCCAGAGAGTTTTTAAATTATAAAAACTTCCAAGTACATAGCATTGCTATTTTACTAAATCCCTCGAAAAGGTAGAATATTTAATATCCGCATTGCTTTTTAAAATGCCTAGCATCTCTTATAATTAAATTATCTATTGCCTTAGTGTTGGTATTTGATTCTTTGGTGCAGTAAAATAAAATTTATTTTTATATATAAAAAAAAATTCAAAAGTTTAAAGCAACAGTACACAAATATATAAATGTCATCTAAATGGCAAAAGAAGGTACTTTCGCCTCTTACAATAATACTATTGGAATTTTTAACATCACAAAAATACATTGCAATTTCTGTTTTAAAGTCTTATAACCTAAACTAAATTACTTTTAGGCTTATAAAACTCCTTATTGTAAAAAATGAACTTAACTTAAAAGCATGGTATTTAATAGTAAATGGGAATGAAAATTAAAATGTCCGATAACTTCTAAACAACAGAATGTAAATATGGCTCAGCCAAAATGCATTCACCAGCAGGAATACCAATGATACTCTACGATTCATGCCGTCCGATAAATGACATGGAAGTAAGAAAGAAATGGATATGCTGCTGGCAACGAACAATGCTAAAACTGGGTTACCAAGTGAAGCCGTTGAACGCTTTCGCCCAAACCATAGAGGAAGAATTGAAGTAGAAGCGCAGTAACCCTATTCTGCGCAGGCCAAAAATGAATACGTTTCCATATTGTTATTCACTTGATTTTAAGACATTTGGCGATAGAATTTTCGTCAAACGTCCTATCCTAGGATATATATTTTTCTTTTATGCTTTTATTTTTATTTCATCAGGATAATTTAATTTGAATTAAAAATAGAACAATCTAAGAAAATTAACAAATTTTGCGTATTTTTAAAATGCAACTTTGTTTCGCTAACAAGTGCTAAGTTGCCAAGCCTGACACTCATTCGTTGTTGGTCACGTGATATTTATTTTGGGGCAGCTTTTCCAGTTAGGTTTGAATTGAGTTTCCGCTTTTAAACTTAACTTAATTCTATTGTCTAAACAAATGGTTGGCTAATGACTTGGCACTATATTTTTAAGCGTAACCAAGCTATAATGTGCTAAGCTAGATTAGATAAAACTAAAATAATAGCAATTAAAATCATACGGAATCAAGTAGGAAATTGCAAGAACTTGATAAATTCGAATCTCGTACTTCTGTCTACAATTCCTGAAAGTTGATTATTATTATTATTTTTTTCAAATAAACGATTCGTAAAGAATAAATTGCATATTTGTATTTAAATAACATTCCGAGTGTTGGGAGTATCACGGACAACGATTTGGCGACTTTCAAACGGCTTCACTTTCGTTGTCGCCAAAGCCATTCCCATCTAATTCCAGCCCACATGTATAAATTGGTTTCTTGACGGACCACGATTCAAATGACACAGTGAGATGCATCTAGCCACATTGGAATCCTCGTGATAATTTGAAAATAAGAGCGCTTGAACTACAGAAGCTTGCTTGCTCTTTAATCTGGACTATGATAGATGTGCTTTGATTGAGGTGGGGTGGCTACAATTACTTGAGATCTGGCAGAGCGTGGTTCGACAGAGCTGTAAATGACACCTTAGCCAATACCTCCTAGATCATTCACGGAATAGAGTACTTGACTGTATCGCTAAAATACCTTCCAATGTAATTTAAATTATAGTTCAAACTCAAAGATAACAAACGTATATATGTATTTTTTGCGAAATAAATCCTTAAATAATTAATAAAAATCATTAAATTTTTTTTCATAGGTACGTCACGTGACCACAAACACGTCGGTTTAGCTGACGTCACTAGTAAATCTAAACAAACCGGACTGATTATTTATTTTTGTAATTAAACTATATTTAGTCTAATTTACTATTAAAATAATAATTATAGAGATAATGGAAGGCGGTTTTACAGAAGCAGATGGTTCAAATTTGCCTAAATTAGATTCCAATTTGGTGTTCCAATTTTTTTTATACTTACTAGTGACATCACAGATACCACGTGACAGCCAGAAAGCGTTTTCGAGCGTAATTATTCGTCCAAATATTCATTTTTAGATTTTTTGAAAAGATATATTGAAAAAAGAAATAAAGTTGTATTTTCATTTTGTGCACACGCTTAATTTACAATGATAAAAAATCGATGTCAGAATAAAAGATGTTTATTACCGATTTTATCAGTAACTTGAATGTACCGATTTGATCAGTCAAACTTGGTGAGGCTGCACGGTATTAGTGTGACGCAACGCTATGACGTCATGGTGGAGGAGGCACGTGGACAGCTATGTTTCAGCAAATGTTAGTTTAAATACAAATATTTTTAATTTATATGAGTTACAAATCTATGATTTTATGCTTGCTGTGTAACAGAAGTAATTTTTTAAAAAACTAAAATGTCAGTTACAACATTGTAATATTAAAATAGAGCTTTGTATTGCAATGGTGAATGGAGTTTTAATAACATTGTTTGGTCATGCTAAATGTGGAAATGAATGCTGCTTGGAAGTTTTTTTTTTTTTTTTTAATTTGGAGGAGGGGGGAGGGGGGGGGGGGGGGTTCTTGAAGTTGATGTGAATTATAGGGTAACCTAAATTTTGATCTATGAATTTAAATTTAGAGAAAATCAAAATTAATTTGGAGTTTCTGATTGGATTGTGTGCATTAAAAAATATTTTGGTTTTCAAGAAGATGAAATTATAACAGGATGAAGAGTGAAGAGATATCTGAACTATCACTGATTTAATATAGTATTTTTTTATCTGTCGCGTTTTTCAAATTTAAATGTATTAAAATATAGGTTTTATAAGATTACAAGATTTTAAATTAAAAGAAATATAATTTAAAATAACAGTAATTAATATAAATACGATAAAATAAACAAAAGTAGGGAAGAATAAAAATTGCATTAATATATCTGTTTTGTAGAGTTGTCTGTTTTTCAAATCATAAATTAATTTTAAATTTAAAACCACTTAAGAATTAAATAAATAAAACATCCTTTTATTCTGACACATTCCACAGTCTCAAAATTTTCCCAACTTTCCCAGCTGATGTTTTGTTTATGTTACCATCTGATGATTGATATAGTAACTTAAGTTTATGGAATATTTTGATTAATGATAAACTAATGTGGAAAAGTCACACAATTTCATTATGTTGCCTGATAATTACCTCAATTATCTGGGTAACTACACTGTTAAAACTGAAGGTGACAAATGGGGGCCATTTTTCACCCCGGGGTGAAAAGGCTTAGTGAGTCGCCTAGGGGGATTCACCCCTCTCTCCTGGGGGTGCTAAGTATCACCTTCAGTTTCAACAGTGTATATTATGTTTTTAATTTACTGTTCACTAGCTTTATTTGACTAAATTATGCCAAAAAAACTTTTAACAAGCTAAATAAATTAACTATATTTATTGGCAAAAATAAATATACTATTTTATTCCGGCAATATTGGGCCTATGTGAAAAAAATTGCGAGAATTTTTAACCGTCTGGGTAAACCAAGACAGCTTGGTTTTAGTCTAGAAAATGCCACAACTTTCTTTCGAAAATAGTAAAATCTCAAAAAGGATTAATTAACACATTACAATTAAATTCGAAAAAAAAACTATAGAAAAAATGTAACATCGGAAAAATAGAAACGGAGTTATTCTGAATAGATCAAGATTATCACTGTCTTATCATTTATTTCCTCCCACTCTTCAAATACAGACGTTAAAAAACACCTAACGATCGAATCCGTCAAAATTAACGGCTTTACTTTGGGAACCCGTCTCTGGACTCTATAAAAATTATCTCGCGAGGTAAAGCGCCACGTTTCAATACCCCGCAAATTGATAAATAAGTGAAACTGAAGATCTCTGGTTTCTTCCACCCAAATCACAGACCGGTGTCTTGTAGGTAGGCGGATGGTAAATCTCAATTGTTGTGCTTCCCCGGTGGACAGCACGGACAGTTGCGAAAGTAATAACGCCAAGAGTTGCAAAAAGAAGAGGGTAATAAAGGAAATAGGCTTTTATGGGACGCTTAGAGGAGCAATTTATGATATTAGAAGACTTTCAGATGGAAGACATGTACTTACACAGCGAAAAAAGGACTTGGAACTATCAAAAGGTATGAAAAGTTGTAAATTGGTTTTTTTTTATGTAATCAAAGTTGGTAATTGCTGTCCAGGTACTAACTATGTGATAAGTAAATTGTTCAGAAGTAAATGTGGTCAACGGTAGAATATTTACATTTACTGGTAAAAAAAAATAATGCATTTTACGAATTATGCACTGAGTATTATACACTGTTAAAAAAAACCTGACATTTCAGGAGAAAAATTACTGATTTTAACGGAACTTTCCCGTAACGACTGAAAACGGGTTTTTTCCTTCTGAAAACGAGTTTTTCCTTCTAAAAACGGAAAATATTCGTAAACCACGAGCGAAGAAATGAAAACGGAATTTTCCCGTTTTTAGAGCTCCCATACTTTTATTACCCTATCGTAGAATTGGCGATAATGCACTAAGAATATACACATCGAAACTCGAACATCAAACACCTGTATTACCAAAGCCCGTCTGTGGCCGAGTGGTTAGGGCATCAGCCTAGAGATTCAACCTTCTCAGGAGTGCGGTGGTTCGAATCCCACCTACTGCCAGTCATCCTAATATAAATCGGATCTGTGCTGGAAATAGTAGAAAAATCCTCAATTCACGGATGGGCCCGAGTACACTGGGACAGACGTGCTCGTTAAATCAGTGGAGTCCAAAGTCCCGACGGCGTTAGCGTACGATGTCGCTCGAAGTTCCGTTGGGGGCCCGCTCAGGTGTCAACCTCGTGACTTGACCAGGGTTCTAAATTACGAGGCGTTATTGGCTGTGTTAAAGCTCCTAAAGGAGGCTAGAAATAGGCAGCCGGAAACGATTACCTTACCTTACCTGTATTACCTGTACGGGGAAATGCAAAATGGAAATTTTTAATAACGGAGAAATAAGAAACGGAACTTAAGTAGAAACACGGGAAAATGCAAACTTTTAATGACGGAGAAATAAGAAACGGAACTTAGTAGAAACACGGGAAAATGCAAAATGGAAAATTTTAACAACGGAGAAATTAGAAACGGAACTTCTGTAAATACACGGGAAAATACTTAACGAAACGCAAAAGTCCCGGCAACTCTACTGCCGGTACTTTTCCCGTTAATTTCAGTAAAAAAATTTTACAGTGTATGTAATCATTTAACGAAGTATAATTAGGAAAATTACATATATCATTGTGTCATTTTGTTTAAAATGTGTGGAGTTTTTAGTTTTAAGTTACGATAGATCAGGGAAACTTTTGCCCTCCAGGGGAACTTTGAACCATATATAAAAAGGTGTACTTCGAACTTACTACCTAAAAATTTTTTTACTAATAAATCAAAAATCAAAGTTGTATAAACAATAATTGAAAAAAAAAGAATAACTATTTAATGGAAGAACAGTTGTTGAGGAGACAAGCTTATGTCAAAGTCAACTTCAAGTTGTCCTTTTGATAGTAATAATAATCAATAGAAAGGCGATAAACTGCAATAAACTTTAGGTTTAATCGCTTAAGTTTTTCTTTGAAAATGTTTATTAAAACTATTCTTTGTAAAAATATTCATAATACAAATGGTAGTAAATAGATGAAAGGACAATTTGTACTTTTAAAATATTCCCTCTCTTACTATTTATCATTGGAATTACTATAAGCGTTAACTGCGGTTTACATAGTTTATGTTTTATGGAAGAAAAGTATACAGTGTATGAATAACGTTTTGGTTATTTCTGTCAAACAAGATGATTTCACGTTAAAGGCAAATCCACAAATTGTAAGTGCGCTTTATTCTAATTTCATTCATAACAACATCTTAAACAAGTGCAACACTTTCCAACATTTACACACTTCCAAGCATTTCTACTTGAAATAAGCAAATCCAATTCAATCCCCAAGATGTGATCCATCAATTGAAGTTGACAGTGCGCTGTCTCCTAACAATGCGGTTCAATTCCGCAGATTGCCGCGAAGCAGGCTAAAAATGATCCGCTCGACTCTCATTCGATTAGAAGCGTGTGAAATCTCGACTATCAGATAAGAAAGTTGTCAGGCTAAAGTGAAATATTAAGACACTGCGAAGGACTGTTTTTTATCGAGTTTGCGCTTCAAAAGCGTGGACTACAGAATAATATTTTTCAAAAAATATTTAGGTTGAAATATAAAATCACGTTTTAATCTGTTTTGGTAATGCATTTCTATTTTTTTAATTTTAAGGTATTCAAGTAATGAATTAATTATAATTTGTTTAGAGGGAGAGAGGCAGGTGAGGTTAGAGAAGAGTAGGAGATGTTTATCGAGTACAGAACTAACGAAATGAGTACCGTTGAGATTAAAATTATAGAATTATTTTTCTCACAATTATAATATAGTTATTATATTGCTTTGATATTAATAAGTACAAAATATTACAACACAAAGATTATATTCAAAACAAATAGCGTGTTCTATGGCCATGAGTTAGTATTTGCAACTATCAACTGCATATAAATGGTATTTAGTTTACAAAGTAAACACATATATAAATATTTCACTACAAATTGTAATTAACTTTTATTGATGAATAAACATTCTTAATACCAATAAAATAAATCTGTCTTCTTTTACAATGCTTGAAAGTTCTCGTAAATGGACTTTGTTTGAAAAGGAGGGATATAAATTTACAAAAATGAAGAATCTTTGAAATTTTCCTTAATACAGTGTCTCTAAATCTGCAGTGGTGTTCCCATCCTCATCCAAGCTTACGATAATTTAAATTTGACTTCCTCTAAATTCGTTTTAAATATCAATTGACAGCTAAAATGTGAAAATGATCCACGGTATCTCTGAATGGTTACCTTTATGACTTGTAAATCGTGATGCGGATTTGCAATATGCTTTCTCCCACCATTCGTGATAGTAAAAGCCATTTGCGCAGCCTGTTTTGATGTGTCTATTCCGTGATCGAGACATGTTAACACATCATAAGGGATAACAATGTAGGTTTCTTTTTCAGTGGAAGAGCTCAAGCTGAATTACTTGGCAATTTGCTTCTTTGCAGAACAGACCGCACCAGAACAATATCATTATGGATATACCTCATACTACGTGTGCAATAGATTTCTTTAGCAGACGTCCATAAAAAGGTGTAAAACGTCCCGAATACAATATTAATAGTTTAAACGGGTGGAGAGAGACAAAAGACTGGTTAATGGTTTCCTCTTTTGTATGCCATTAGAAACTTACAATAAAAACAAGTTAAATTCTCTTTTTACGGGCGTTATCTCCACTTGTAAAGGTTTAATTATGTGCGATGTACTTCAACAAAATACGAACTTATCCTAGCGAACTTCGACTCTTTGTAATTATATCTTTGTAAATGTCAGAGACACTGTTGCAAAGATAATATGGTGTTCACGTTATAGAGGAAATATATTTGACTGGAAGACAGTTTAGAGCTTCGCTTAAAAAATAAATAGAAAAGTTAATAGTTTTCCACGTAAAAAGTTCGAACAAAATATTGAAAAATATTAAAATTTTGCAATGATATTATTTTTTATTAAGGAAAAAAAACATTTACAAAGAATACTTTTAAACTTTAGTCATAAGAAAAGGATGTCACTCGGGGGGGGGGGGGGGTCGAATTTGGCAAAGCGAACGTGAATAAGCTTCTATTAAAAATGAATTATTAATAAATTTAACTGTGTTTTCATTTTGAATAAAAACAGTTTGGAATTTAGGAAAAATATCAAAATACATATCTTCCAGATTCTTTATTATTTGGACATTGAAAAGGAGATACATGGTAGCTTGGGGTAATTGAAATTTTTTTCCCATGGAGTCTCACTATTGTTAGAATTAAGTAGCCTTATTTTTTTCATTTTAATTGATTAAATTGCCTGAGTACCAAATATATAAGAGTGGTTCGATTTTATAAGGAGTACTTTAATAATAATAAAAGGGTTAAGGCGTTACAGCGTATAAATATAACTTTTTCTACTTATTAAAGACTAACTAAAGTTATATTGATTTTTTTCGCATTTTTTTTAATGTTTTAAATTTGTTAGAACTGGATTGGATCATTTTAAGGATGGTTTAGTTTCAAAAGTTATCAAGGTCAAACACCAAAATATTATTCATTTATCCAACAATTTTTAGCTAATGTTCAACGTGTTTCAGATTAGTAAATGCTTCTTCTTAATAGCCAATCAAATCACCTGCAGAATTTTAATAGGCAACCAGCGATGAAGCTACAGAATAATTTCAGACTGCCAATAGTTTATTTAGTTAAAATTTGCATCCAATCCTCATCAACTCCTAACCCAACCTTCCACCCCACGTTCCTTTTAATAATCCTCTAAATATGCCTCTTCCACGACAGTCATTAATTTGAAGCTTTCACGATGATCATTATAATTAAGAGTCATTTCAGCCCGTGCTTTTTATTTCATTCAAGTAAATCGAGTCCGGGATGGGCCTGGGAAATTATTCCATTCGATTGGTCGTTGAGGATCTATTCGCTTATGCAAGACAGCAACCTCAACTAGTTTCGATATCGTGACCATTTCCGATGCTATATTATTCGATTTCTGACGAGGTTTTTTGTTGGATTTACAATAAGAACTGCCTTAAAGTGGGCAATAGAGGGGGGAATATGATGGGTTTTTTCTATTCTCTGAATGGAAACTAACCCAGGCTTGGCCTGAGGCTCCATCTCCATGGGTTCTGCTGTAATTATAGTAAAGAAACAGTTCCTTCTGATAAAGACTCTGAATGCGATTCTGGCTAATACACGGTAATTAGGGAGTCCTCTGGTAGATATTAGACAAAGCTGTCAAATAATTGCCATTACACCGGGCGAAATGAGATTGTTGTGCATCGCATTCAAATGGTTCCTCCCCGCTTCGTATGGCTGCGGAAAACGGATCTCTTGAGCTATTAACCCAAACCATGCGCAATGCTGCTTTCACGCCGCATTCGTTTAATGAGACGCCGTTTCCCACATCGTGGAAAAAGGTATTTAGCCCTGGGTGACGTTTTTAGGGTATTTTGTGAGCAAAAAAAATTGGCTATAAGTTCGCTAAACCAATAACGAGAAATCATTTACAAGATGCATGTTTAAGAATATGGATTCGAGTTTTCAGTTATTCATTGGAGTCGATTAACAATAACTTAGAGCAATGAGAATCGGTAAGAAGACCTGAAGCATGACAATCGTCATAGGTAATTATTTACTAGGAAGTGTTTGTATGTGCGATTATTGGAAAGGTTTTGATTTGGAAGCAACTTTAATTAACCTTTGAAAGAAATGCTTTTTCAGTGTTATACGTTTGACCTCATTCTACATGTAATAGGTTGTTTTGGATACACATGTTATATTTATAGAATTATTTTACTTCGCGAGTGTTAGAAAAAAATACCTGGATACCTTTTATAAATTAAAGGTGTAATGGATCGCTTGGTAAAGGGTTTTGGAGATATGTTGTTCGGTCCAGTATTTAAAAAAAATGTTAAATTTCTACAAATAATTTTATTCATCAAATTTATTAAAAAAATTAATATATCAATTTTAGCATCTATGGTTCTCGTCTCTGAATTAATTAAAAACTGCAAGTTTTAACTTTGCTAACTTGTTAAGTAGAGAAATTGTGAAACAATGGCAAATAATTTGTTAGTGTAGCGTTATTCCAAGTGAAATCAACCCAAAAATTTGATTTTGATTATTTAGTTAAATCTTCTGGTGGTAAGATCTATATGGTGGGGTAAATCTATGTGCGGTAAGTTAAATAGAAAACACGAAGACCAGCATGCATTGCAAAAAATAGAAACTACGGAAAGTGCTGGAACATACGTAGTTTAAAAATGCCAAGGAGTTAAAAAGCAACTCTTCCAACAATTCAGATTTGAGCCCATTAGACAATTACATCAAACTCTCCGCCCTCTTGGACATAAAATCGAATTGCCGTTTTGATCGCTTTTATTCTACTAAAAACTGAACAATTCTAAAATCAAATTAGTGTTTCCCTTACGTAAGTTCTCTTTTGAAAAATTCATTACATAAAATAACAACTCGCAGCAGCAGAAAGAGAAACAGATCAAATGCACTGCACCTATGAATCAATTTGAAGTGGCTTCCTCCTGAAAACCGAATTGGATGTCCGAGGCCTTATTTAAAATTCATGAAGCCGCATTTCACTCATGACTCATAAAAAACGGCTCTAAAGTTTGACGGAGCAAGCCTGACCCTCCCTAGGTTCGAACTCATTTGCAAATGGCGAGCGGATCGAGCCAAAAAAGTCGGCCGTAAATAAATAAATCTTGCCATCGTCTTTGAAGCGCTCTTATTTGGCTCCCCCGGACTCCGGGAGCATGATCCAATAAAACAATAAAGAGGGCCATTTCATCCGATGGACGGACTCCCATGCTTTAATGCCGTTTCAGGAAGATTGCGGGACGGGGGAACTGCAAAATAAAGAAGCCACCTCTGTCCCTTTTTGAAAAGGAGACTTTTATGTCAAATGCCTGTCCATCCGCCGTACAGCTTTTCCGATTAGGGCCCATATCGACGAGGCCTTATTTCGAGGTACGAATCCAGAACACACTTTTCGGTGCGTTGCAATTGTACGCCGATTGCTTCGTTGAATTTCCTCGACGATTGCTTCATTGAATTCATTGATTTCGAAAATGGCTACATTGTCATCCATTTCTTGTGCTTTTGTAATCAAACGGAAAACTAAATTACGTCCATTAAATATAAACAAATTGGTTTGTTACAGTAGCTATCACCTAGAACCGTTTCCACAAAAAAATTATAAACCATAGAAACAAATCGCCAAACACAGGATTTAGTTTTAATTTTAACTTTTAGTTGACAAAATTACATTATTTTCACTAACTTTCTTTAGTACTTCAATTTTTTTTATCATTAGTTAAATTAATTTGCAGTTCGAAGAATAATAATTTAGCAGAATTGCTTTCTCTAAAGATAGAAGCGAAACTTATCATAACATAAGTTAACATTATATATTTTCAAAAAAGGATTTACAATTTTTGAACAAAAAATCTATAATTTGCATCTTGACGTCTTTATGAAATTATGGAAAAATAAACGTTGAATTGTAAATTAAAAATAACCAGATTATTTATGCAAAAGAGAAATTAGAACTATCTCTGCATCTTTCTTAATACACATATAATAAAGCATAAAAAATTCTATTCTGATATATACTATGACGTCATTTCAAACTAATTTATATCAAACGAATAAATATTCGTTCAAGTTTTATTTTCATCTTAAATAAAGTTTCTCGTGCGTTTTACGAAGTGGCAACAGTTTAAATATGGAATAAAAATGGAATTATCTTGTTGATTAAATGGGTATTAATATTTTTAGTGTTTTATGTTTTAAATAGTACTTCTTTTTACTTCTAATTCAATTTTTTAAATGAAATTTTGAATGCGGCATGGAATGAATTTTTGCTAAGACTATTGAGTCTAAAATATGGAAGAGTCTAGAAAAATAAGCGGGTTTTAGGAGACATAATTTTAAACTTATATTAAAAAAAATTTGCAGAATTTTCCCAGGTTTTTGACAAAATATGAGAGATAATCCTATGAATTAACGTCATTAGAGTCCTAAAATCTCCTTCAGGACAGGGTTTTAGTCAAATTTAAAATCTACAATTCAGAGCACGTCCTCCTATCGATGCAGTATTTATTTATCTCTACTATCCCTTCGAAACTGCCTGGAGACGGATCTCATGAAGATTAGAAACTGGAGGTCCCAAGCACAAAACAGAGGGGAAAAACTTCTTAAGAAGGCCCACAACGGGCTGTCGGGCCAACTATGATGATGATGATGATCCCTTCGAAAGGAGCACAAAAAAAAGTGCTTGCATTCAAAAATAATTTTAATATATAAACATATATAAATATTTTTCGGTCTTGTTTAATCGGTGGCGATAATATATTCCCTCCTGCAGAAGGCGCTAATTGAAGAAAGTGGTGGTATGCGAAACATCAATTTGTTGCTGGCCCTTGGCAGTGTCCATCTCGGTACGTGACAGGCACTTTGCTGATAGATCGGCCGAAAAGAGTTTACCTGGATGATGGAAAGAAGCCGCTTTTTGTGCTCGGAAGCCAAACTGTGCACGCAGGTCGGTCCACCAACTGCCGTAAATAATAAACGAGCTCCATAAATGTATTGCGCTTTCAACAGCAGCCCTTCTTGTTCCTTTATTCGAGATGGTCGTTCCGATCAAAAAAGAAAGCCCTTTATTCGCGCCGATTTGGATTTTATAACTTCAAGTAAAGAAGCTTCTTTCTGGTTAAATGTTATTGGCACAACTCCGATCGAGATTTGTTTCCGAGAAGGATTAAGTTTCTCGTCTCTCAGAACATAGATTTCGTTGGAGGGTAGTCTTTATACGGAGTATCGTCGGTCAAATGACAAAACCACCAATGTGCAGATTCTAGGGATTTGCGGAAAAATAAAACCGCTTCTCTGTTCAATCGGTTCTTTTTTTTTTCTCCGGTTTAATTGGGACTAGCTAAAAGTAACTGAAAACCGGTCCTTTGAAAAACCGGTTCCAGGTGCTTGGTTTGTTGAACGATTCCGGTTGTCAATTTAGGTTAGGTTTGAATTATCGTCGCACTAGAGCTGCAAATAGGGCTATTGGTGACGGGTGTCACCAATAATTTAGAACTACAATCATGTGACCAGTCGACACCTGAGTAGGCACCCGACTCAACTCTTAATGGCGACATCGTACGCACCGCCGGGACTTTGTAGCGTATTTAACGTGTACTAACTGGTGCTACACTAGGGCTTTGGCGACGGGAGTCGTAATTTAGAACCCCAATCATGTAACGAGCCGATACCGATTTCTCGACTTAAAAAATATCTCGAAGGTGTGATTTTCGAATACTTCCTGGAAAAACATAACAATCGCAAAAAACGCCTTATCAGAAGGAATGATTTATATTAAGGCATTTATAAACAATGAATTTTAAATTAAAAGTTACGTCTGTTTTTTAATTAAAAAATAGCACTTCCTGTGCTCCTTTCTTAAGATTTTTGTTGCCGCGTAATGTGTCATAGGAATATCATTACCGGTGGCATAGTTCTTGATGCCTCAGGGCATTTTCCTCAGAAAGAGTGTTAATAAATAATAAACCTATATCATACAAATCCATTATGATATATTTTATGACGCCACATAATCCAGTGATTTATCTAGCGGCATTAAATTTTTCCTGTTTAGGGTGTCTGCTCGTCACTTGACTGTGGTTCTAAATTACGAAGCCCGTAGCCAATAGCCGTCGTGTAGCTCTAGTGCGACGATAATTCAAACTAACAATAACCTTCACTTTAGCCGGTTAAAATGTTTAATGAAACCGGATCTTCAGTTTTAACCGGTTCAGCTAAAGAACTATTTTTGACCATTTAACCGAAGCTAAAAACCGGATTAACTGTTTCGGGTTTTCCATCCCTGTGTCCAAAATAGTTTTTGCACATTCGCGGTTTTGTCATTTTACCGACGATATGTAATCAAATTGAAATTCCTTTGAGGGATCATCTTATTATCTTCCACCCTACGTTTATAACGGAAAAAGTGGAATGTATTATAATCGTTCAGTCCGTCTGACTGTCCGCCAACCACTTTCATAGCCCAAACTACAAATGCTACGGACAAGTGTGATACGTCAAAAAATTCAGCGCATCGAAATTAGAATACATTGAAAATTTCAGAAAAGAATTCGAATTCGAAGTACTTCAATTATTTAAAAAACTGCAAAATTTAATGCTAATTTAAAAAGCATAGGAAGCCATTTTTATTAGAATTAAATCACCATTGCCATCGCAACAATCGCGCGAGAAACTTTAATTCTTTTAGACAATAAATTAAAATAAATTTATTTTTGCAACATCGATCAGTTTGAAATGACGTCAAATATTAATATATTTCACTAACGAGATTCTTTGTATGTTGATATGAAATGTTTTCATTCTATTTAAAAACGAGGGAAAATTACATATTTATTCTTTGAAATATAAATTAATTTTTGCAAACGATAAGCAATAATTATTGAATTTTCGAAATAAAATAAATGAAACTAGCCATTTTTTTTATTTTTACAGCATCATTTTACTAATTATTTTTTTTTTAAACTGTAAATTAATTTAACAAACGATAAATAATAACTGAATTTTCGGAAGAAAGTTAATGTAAATGGGAAATTGTGGAGACTCAAAGATATTTATTAAAAAAAATACATCATTATTCTTCGAACTTCAAACAAATTTAGCAAACGATAAATACTAATTGTTAAATCTGAAAAAGAAGAAGGATGATAATCGTTAATTTTGGCGTTTAAAAATGTTAATTAAACTAGATAAAAGCCCTGTTTGGCGAATTTCTTTCTGAGGTGTAAAAATAGTTTGTTTCCTGCTGAGCACAATTGTTGTGTGGAAGCGGTTTAAGTGACAGATTCTGTAACAAACCTACTTGTTTGTTTGAAAAGAGGTACAATGCGTTATATTTTTTTAAGCAGATGCAATTTGTCGTTTATATTTAAGCATTTATTAATTAATAATGACGTCTTAAAGACGAATGATATCTAATGGCGGGTCTCCAAACGAAAGTGCTTCTGTTTTTAACCTCAGGAAAAAAAATAATTTTCTAAGCCACATTTCTCCAACTGTATTAAATATTGTCACAGCTTACTGACTTACAGGTCTCTATAATCCCACTTTTTGAAATTGGCACGACTATTTTGTTGTAAAATTATTCATTGAAAATTAAAAATATATATATTCAAACCAATTTGAAAAAGCGGGATTATAGAGACCTGTAAGTCAGTTACATTCATCATATTAAAAATCGCTTGTAAAATATTTAATACAACCGGAGAAACGTTGCTTAGAAGATAATTTTTCCCATTGGATTAACACCGAGGAACTTTTTGGTTTGGAGACCCGCGGTCATTTGGGCTTATACACCCTTAATGTAAAATTTTCCTTTTATCTTGTTATTTTTTTTAACTGATGGAATACAATAGACCTGAAGTCGCAGTGCTTGGCGAACTTGCCCCCCACCAAGAAAGTCATAAGTCGTAACTGATGGAATTTAAAAAATCATTTTATTTTGTTAGTTATATGTAGTGAGGGTGATAGGTAGGTTGAATGTTGTATGTTGATATGAAATGGGTTTTTTTTCACTATAAATGTGAGGAGCAATAATAAATTTTTATTCTTTAACAAATAAATTTAGCAAACGATAAGGAATAGTTATTTAATTTCTATGAAAGAAAAATATTTTTTTTGTCTAAAATTTTGATATAGAACAAAATTGGCGCTTTATTAGACTTATGGGGGGATTATGTATGCAAGTGTTTCTACTTCTAATCGACATTTTTCTTGTTACAAACCTTATCGTTAAAGTTCATTTTCATTCTAAATATTTAAAAGGAAATATTGGACGAAATCTCTTTTTTTATTTATTTTATTTTCAGCCATTACTGTAACACCACATTTCTTAACTTCGACATTAATCTGCACGATTTCATTGTTCAGTTAAATGTATCGCGATTAATACAAGCAATTTATTTTTTCGCAAAAAATATCAAAAACTTCCTGATACATTTTTTGAGCGCAAATCTCTGCAACGTGACCCACGCTTTTCCCACTAGCAAAGAGGCATTTGTTTTAAAAGCGTTTGAGACGCTCCACATCTCGTCTAGAAGAGAACTACCATAATTATTTCAGTTGCAGATGCCACGAAACCTGCCATTATTGTTAAAACAATTTCCTAATTATGCTCAATAGCTGCGGAGGATAAACCTTTACGATTGGCCCAGACCTAATGATGCTTTAAAGAACAGAGCGCTAATCTAAGTTGCGTATCAATAACGAATGGGAATTAAACGCAAAGCAATTTGGAGGACATTTGAAGAATATTTACATAATAGCCCAACAGGTTCAATGCAATTAGCACGTCCTTATTCCAGGAATGAGAAAAGTGGATGTTTTGTTAGACTTAATATCTATTTTGTTGTTCGGTGAAAAATTGTACGATAGGACTGTGTAATAAAGGACGCATTGAAAAACAAACAATATACATAGACAACTTAAAAAAATATGTCATATTAAGTATCATATTTATCTTTACTATAATACACTTATTGAGAAGTTTATAACGCATTTTTATTTTTTTTATATGGCGGAAAAAGCACCCACCTTGAACTTACCCAAAAAGCTCGTGAGGTTTTTTTTGGGGAAGATGCTTGGGATTTATTAATGTGTAACTTTCTGACGTGTTCTAGTTCTGTCTCTTATTCCCAGGTAGCACACCAACGTCGGCCAATATTAAAAAAAATATATTGGCCGACATTGGTGTCAATATTGGCCTACGTAAAAATGGACCCCCCAGTAAATATTGTACGACGTCGTATTACGACATTGGCCAACATTTATCAACGTCGTATAATGTCGCATATCGACATTGGCCGACATAAAAATGACACCCTTGCCGATATTGTACTACATCGGTTCACGACATTGATCAACATCGCATATTGACATTGGCCGACATAAAAATGGACCCCCCTAGCAAATATTGTACGACGTCGTTTTACGACATTGGCCAACATTTATCAACGTCGTATAATGTCGCATATCGACATTGGCCGACATAAAAATGACACCTTTGGGAATATTGTTCAACATCGGTTTACGACATTGATCAACATTAGTCGTACAACATTCATGGGCGTTCTTTTACAGTACTTCTCAATAAAACATTTTTCCATTCCCTTCGCATAACTTTTTAAATCTGTTCGTTGAGTAGAAAAAAAAATATTTACAAAGGTAATTTTCTTTATATTTATCTAATTAACTAAATTTTTGTTAATTAGATAAATATAAAGAAAATTACCTTTGTAAATTATTTACTAAAAAAATTATTATTAATATAATTATTAATTTTTTATTAAAACAATTATTTACAAAGGTAATTTTCTTTATATTTATCTAATTAACAAAATTTTTGTTAATTAGATAAATATAAAGAAAATTACCTTTGTAAATAATTTTTTTTCTACTCAACGAACAGATTTAAAAAGTTATGCGAAGGGAATGGAAAAATGTATAATTGAGAAATACTGTAAAAGAATGCCCATGAATGTTGTACGACTAATGTTGATCAATGTCGTAAACCGATGTTTTACAATATTCGCAAGGGTGTCATTTTTATGTTGGCCAATGTCAATATGCTATGTTGTAAAACAATTAACAATAGGTTAAATAAATCAAAATTAATCAAGAAATATTGTATTATTAGTACTATTGTAATTTTAAAAACTAGTAATTCAGACAGCTATATAAAACACTACATCACGACATAGCTATTTTTTTCTGTACTGCTTCAGAGTCAAATTAAAACCAATTTTAAGTATTATTATTCATATATTAAATATATGACACATAGCACATATTTTCCCAGATTGTTTAAAGTTAACTACACAACATCTCTGGATGCATTTATATAGGGATGGTCGATACCATTAAAAGACGAAAAATTTCTGTATGTAGAGTTGAATAAAAATATATTTACGTAACCTCCATTTGTACACTATAGGTTTTATTTCAAATAATTTAAGTGTAGAGAAACTGTTAAATTCTTGTCAAAATCTGTAAATCTTATGCACAAACTTCAATTAAAATATTTTTTACATGCAACTTTATTAAATTTCATGTTTTAGATAGTTATGTATTTTCTACTTTAATACATTAAAAAAATAATTATTAATTCATACAGAAGCTTTAGAAATATTGCTAAAGCTTCTGTACGAAATGTTTCACAAAAAACAAATCATAAAATTAATAACTAATTAGACTGTAATATATTTATTCAAGTCTCTATTTACTATAGCACTGAATACAATATCTGGGATTTGATATTTACACTTTACCAAGAATAAAAATTGATCAAATAGTCCATCATTAATTTTTATGCCTGATAATTCACTAAAACATCTTACACAATTATTAAATAATACATATTATTAAAAAAAAATTTAATCCAACATTATCTTAACAATCTTTACTAAGGTTATCATTATGAATTTTTTGCACTTTATAAACCATATGTTAAATGTTAATGATAATACTTATACAGGAAAGTAGGAGCTTAAGAAATTTTTAAAATATCCGTTTTGAAATTTGCACACACAATATTTGTACTTTTCTGAAAGTTTTATTTTTACATGAATATATAACCACGTTAGAAGTATTTATATTATTTTAGACATTATTTGAATATAGTTTTCATTCCAATATTCAGCACAACCTCAAAATAGAAATTAGCTTAAGATTATTGCTTAAAATATAAAAATGTTATAATTAAATTACAAGATTTTGGTTTCGAAATTATTTTCTCATTTAACAATGGTTATAATTATTGTTTAACCGTTTTATTTTGAAAATTATTTTTTGATTTATGAGTAAATTAAAGGAAAGGTATTTGTATTTTAAGCTCCTGCTTACCTAAATAACCCACACATTATTAGACTGGTCCCCGCGTCCTTCAAAACGCTCATCACTATTTTGTGTAACTATGGTCTGATGATCAGCAATATCTTTATTTTCCAAATTAATTGTTGCTAGACGCCTTGTGTTGCTACTTACAGTTTGATATCCTGTGCTGTTAATAAAGAATTAATCATATTGTTTTCTACCTTAAGTATCCTTTAGGTGGCCGTCCTAAATTGTAAAAACTTAGACATTCTACAATTGTCAAAAACTCAAAAGATGCGAGATAATCGTTGCAGCCTTTACATTGACGAATCATTGCAAATAAACTTTCAATTTTATCTTGACTAATACGTGAAGTCATAAGATATTTGAAATTTAAACGTTTGGTCAAATACTAGACAAGTGGTAAAACTGTTGATAATAAAACCTACTTCATTAAGAGCATGGATTTCCCAGTCATACAAATACGAAATAAAGTCTACAGAAGTAGCAAAACTTCACTTTCTACTGTCCCTTTGCACTTTTTGAAGCGAAGGACCTCTCCGTCAATTTCAATGTTTCCATCTAGAATATCGGAGCTAAATTTACAGTTCCAACTCCTTCGCATACACTTGTCTTGTCGAGTTCTTTGATAAGGCCTTCTAATGTCTTGGATTCTACCGGTTTTGTAAAAATAGAAATGGTATATGTATCCCGAAGCTTCTCAACATCAATTTGTTTGCAGGGCGAGAATTTTTTGGAAAGGAAAGGTATTTATATTTTACGCTCCTGCTTACCTAAATAACCCTCACATTATTAGACAGGTTACCAGAATGTTTCTCAAATTTAAATTATTTTTCCTACAAATAATGCAGATTTTTGGCAGCACATTTTTGGATGTTTTAGGAACTGAAACCACATTACTGCGGAGTAAGGGTTTGGTAGGGGTTTCCTTGTGTTCTTTAACGTTTTTTGCACCATCGGTTTTGTGTGTGCTTGACTTTTTGTACCCTTGAGTTTGTGTTTGCTGGCAGAAGATATTCGATTCTTGTCTGTAAATTTCATATAGCATTTTCTATGAAAGTTAATTCTAGATAGAGCATCTTGATCTTCAATATCCCCTTTGAGTTTTTTAGCTATATCTTTTTCAACATCGTCTGTTGAAAGCCACTCAGTGGCACAGTGTTTTAGTTTTTCCAAACTTGTTCTGGAACATCGTTGTAAATTATCCGTACAGTTTTTGAGAACGTGAATACTACATTCCTTTGTAAGGACGTTATAAATATGCAAATAACTTTTCTTTACGATAATTCTTCACCCCTCATAAAAGTAAAATAAAATAAATGCGAAATATGTCAATTACGAAGCATGTCTTTTCGTCGTCACCGGCTCGCCGCAAAACGTAAACAAATAATTTCTGATCACCTGCTCGCTTTTAATTGGTTACACGAAAGTGCCGTTCTCGCTTTTCTGAAATGTCATTCGCTTAAAAAATTCTAAAATTCTGCTATTGTTTTTTGTCATAACTAATTAACGGTGCACATGTAGAAAGCAGAACATTGAATTTTTTTACTCTCGATAATATTTTCTATTTTTTAATATCAATGAAAACTACGAACTTGAACGATAGCCGACCACATCTCATGGCCTAAAAACCCGTTTTTAAAAACCTCACATCCCTAAAGCACTCGGAGAAGTCCTTTTTCCGCGTTTTCTTAATAGGCTTAACACTCACGTGAATCTAGTACCTAGTAAACATCGATCAATGTTGGCCAATGTTGTTTCATCGACGTTGTATCCACAATGTCGCCAGATGTTCCCACAATATTCGAATATTTTCAAAAATTATTATTTTTTTAAATAATGACTAAAACTTGTCTGCATTATTATTAACATTATTGTTTCATTCTTCCAACATCAAAATAAAATTAATTTAAAGTCATACTAATTTTAAAAAATTCCCAATGCCTGCGAATGTTGACAGATGTCGCGATTACAACGTTCAACATTCCTCGACTTTCGCAATGTTGGCCGATGTCGGTAGAATGTCGGCCAACATTGTTGTGCTACCTGGGTTACCCCATTTTTATTATTTGTGGTGAAATAAATCTCACATCACCCTACCACAACAAATTTATTTAGTTTTAGTTAACTAAGTTTATTCTTATTTTATTTAGTTAATAATAAATGTTGAGTATTTGTCAAAATATCCTTAAACTACCGTCACGTTTTTGTCAATATTTCTAAAAGTAAAAAGAATTTAGATAAGTTTGATCATTTATTATTAAGCAGAAATAAGTGGGATTCAATAGATGTGTATTTTTTAAAGTGTGATGTTAAAGTTGTAACATCCTTTAAGATTTTATTTTAATGTCTACCGTCAATTTCTATCTAACATTGCCAAAAAATATTTTCGATTTTGCTGATTTTTTAGTTTTTAAAAGTTTAATAATTTTTTCGCATTCAAAAGGCAACATTTTAGTTCAGCCTTTATATCTGACAGTCTGTATTATTATATAATGCAAAATATTATCTAAGTACTAGTATTATCAAAAACAAATTTCGTAAATAAAGGTTTCTCACTCTTTGACTACTTGAGTTTAAGTATAATTTTTCGTAAATATAATCCTTCATATTATAGGTTTTGGTTGGATCAGTGTCGCTCTTGAGCTACACGAGGCTATTGGCGACGGGTTTCAGAATTTTGAGTAGCAGTCAAGTGACAACCAACTTAACTTCATAGACTAAGTTCACGGCGACTTGACCACCAAAGATGCAACGGGCACCAGTCCTCAATTCATTAATTAATTATTTTAGATTTTAAATCATGACAAATTGCCGGAAATTAAACCAATTACTCGTAATACCTGGAACTCTTATCGCGCAATATCGTCTTCACCAAATTTTAACACTGTCAAGAAAAGCGCCGCCGATTCGCTTATGAATCGAGACGCTATCTACGTAACTTGGCTGAAAATCAAGCGACTTCTTCTTTAAAATTGATATCGAAAATAGTTATTAGATAATTAAAATTAAACAAGTTTCAGAAAAATATAAAATGAGCTTTTCTTATAATTGAGGACTCTATGCAGTCCATTGAAAGCAAGAAAAAATGCTGTCATCCTTTTCTGATCAGTGAACATGAAATTATGACTTCATTAATTCCCGTCGCTTCTCATCAAGTTAATCATTTGACGCGGCAGCGAAACCTGACGCGCCAAATTGTTTAGCAACGCGTTTCTCGGACTTTACCAAACGTGAAGAGCTGCAGCCGACACTATCAGCCCTCTCCATCTCACTTGAGGACTGGAGACGCTCAGCTGTCAGAAGCATTGGTTGGTCGCCTAATAGGTCACTTAAAATGTCACGGGTTTTTAGTGTCGTCAATGCCAAGGACAGGTGGAAATGCCGTGCTAGCGTGAGGAATCGTCATAACTGGTGGTAGGTTGTATGTTTTCCGGATGTTAATTTTTAGTCTCCATGAGGAGCTTTTACACAGCCATTACACGCCTCGTCATTTAGAACGCTTTCGTCATTTGAGCGACATCGTACACTACTCGGCGTCCGAACTTACGACTCCACAAATTTAAGAAGAACGCATGTTGTAATGTACTCAGGACAATTACAGACAAGCACACAATACAAACATCCGTGTCCATATGGACGGGATTCGAGCCCGGGACTAGGGGCGCAACCCCTAGTAAGACAAAAAAAAAAGTTTTTTATTGCAAAAATAATATATATAAAAATAGATTAATTATCATTGGGAATTGTTCAGAGTAAATTTTATTTTGAATCATTTGTAGTTATTTACAAATATGACAGACATTCATAAAAATGATAACATTTTCAATAATTTTTTATTGATTTCAGAAAATAGGATTTATAAATAAAGAGTTCAAAAAAATAATAATTTGGCACAGCCCTTTTATAACCCTTTTAAATTATAATTAATTTGCCTTCAAAATTTATACGTGAAGGTAGTCTTTTCCAACAAAGTATAATAAAGCATAGCATACAAGCAAACAAATACTATGCAAAGACCTCAAACCATTCTGGAAAGAAAATAAAAGCATAAAAATCATTATCTAAAATATGAATTAAAAAAATTATCAATGATAGATCACTTAAAATATCTAATGAAACATATCCTTTTTTTTTTTTTTTCTCATTTTCACTATCAAATCTTAAAATTCCTTTCATCTCAAGCATCCAATGTAGTTGAAAAAAGCAATAAATGCTGCCAAAGCAATGAACATAAATTCATTTCAGAGCCACATTTTCACACCGAAGTGTCACATTGCTTCACAATACTCACTGAGTCCGAATAGCAGCTGCCATCACTTGTAGTGGAGCGGCCCGTCGGCAGCTTCATTTCAGAAACTGGGGGGAAAAAACTAAATAGAAAATGTTACATAAAGGAGCTGAAAAGATAAGTTGCTGTTTTTCAAGTTTGAAAGAATTTTATCGACAAAAATACTTACTATATTTTTTAAATTGACTCAATTCTTATCATTTTAACCAGGGATTGGAATGATGTAACGCAGTTACTTGCAACAGTTACTTTTTTCAGGTAACGCCGAGTAGCCCCGTTAGATTTATTCAGAATGTAACTGTAATTCAGTTACTTTTAGCTGTAACGAAGTAACGAAAAATTGAGTTACTTTTAGCTGTAACGAAGTAACGAAATATTGAGTTACTTTTCCATTACTTCTCATGCCGCTCTTCACGGATATTTTCGGCACAGTTCGACGTTCAGCTTAAATTTAATTATTGAAAATTTAACTATTGTTTAGATGTTATAAAGCTGCTCCAGCAACAGCAAACGATTTTCATTTTTTATACTTATTTGTATTTTTTTAACTGTGATAAAGATACTAAAGCAAACGATTTTATTTTTAATATTAAATATTTTTCTAACTGCTAAAAAGCTAGCAAACGATTTTTGTTTTAGATGTTTATTTCTAATTTTGTAACTGTAATTAAACTAAATATACTTAAAAATCGTTTTTAAAAATGTGTAAAATAAAACTAAATAAACAATCCGTGAAAACGTGCTGTTGAAGGAGCAATAAACCTCCAAGGTCTTCAATGCATTGAATGGGAAACATAAAAACAGGTCGAAGGAATGGTCTGATTCGAAAAATACTTAGCCTATGTTCCGAAGATTAGATAAATTTTTGTGCCAAATTTCGTGACGATCTGTTGCGTGGTTCTTTAGATCTCGTGTCTTATACAAACAAACAAACAGACAAACGGAAGTTGCCTTTTATGTATATAGATCTAGGTTCATTTGAAACGATTTTGTGATAATTTGAATTTTTACTAAAACTTTAAACGGCTCTTCTGAAGACCGGCCCTATAAAATTTGATGCTAAATTCAATCTAAATATTAAGGAAACATACTTATGAAGAATACTAATTTATTTAATGCATTTTTATAATCTAATAACATATTGATCAACGATAAGAATATATTTTTTAAAATTTAATTTAACAAAAAGCTTGTTTAACCAATTTAATGAAGTTTATGTAATAATGTTTATCTCTTATCATGTAATTACGATATTATTTTAAAGTCATGTTTTTTTTTATAATTTAATATAATCAATGTTTGAAATCATAATAATTTGTTTATATAAAAAATAGGTGTTATGTGAAACGAATTACTTTTACAAAATCAGGACTTACAAGATATAAGAAATGATATCCACATTTTTCAACAAAAGCTTTTCAATCTAAATTTTTACCATACATCATGTTTAAAATTAAAACAAAAATTAACTTTGAAGCATTATTAAAATTTTAAAATCATTTAAAAACTCATGGAAATATACCAACGTTGAAAACGATAAAAAACTTTTTATCGTTTGCTAAAATAAAAACTTGAGAAATATATATATTGACATATTATTTTGCAATTTATACATATTATATGATTTTTTTTGTATATATTTATTGTACTAAATACCAGAAAATAGAGCTTTTGAAATTGTTTTTTTAATGAGTATGTCAAATAAAGAAACAAATAAACAAATTGATTACCGACTTCAACCTTTCCTTTTAAGCACTTCAAACTTAAGTTCATTGCCGTAGCAGCTGCAAACACATAGCGAAAAATCGAATATGCGAAGAATCAAATGCGATAGGTCTTTCTTTCCCGCTCATTTTCATCCAAAAACGAACACGGAAAAAAGACCTATCGACTAATTGCAGACGATTTAAGGCTCGTATCGCTATGCCGATTGCACCAGTCGATAGATATCGACTTTTGCATCCTATAGTAGTGTTAACTCAAAAAGTCAATTTTGGCCAATAGGTCACTTTTCCGCGTACGGTGCGATATTTAGACCTATAAAGCAATAGGTTTACTTTTCAATCAATCAGTTTGTTTATTGGTCATCAATCATCAATCAATCAGTTTGTTGAACATTTATATGTTACAAAATACAAATTAAAAAAAATATATGATTCGCCAAGGGGAGCAACAAAACCATTTAGGCGAACTAAAACTCACATTCAAAATTACTTAAGAAATTGCTAACATGAATAAATCATACATAAAATACCATATATAAATATACTTTTCATGCAATACTACATACTATTTAGAAATATAAATTGGTGCTACAAGTATCGAATTAATTGAAAATTAGTGATAATGAAACATGCCCAAATAATAGGCTAATTAACATTTTAAATTTTTTTTATTTGTTGATTGACTAGTTTTGTTAGTTCTAATTGGTCTATTTTACTAATTGGTCTATTTCACATGTATTGAATTATTTTTGGAAAAAAAAATATTGTGTCCGGTGCAATCACTTTAAACTAGTGTACCTCTTAAAAAATATGTACACTCTTAAAACAAACGAGCGGTTTTAACTTAGCACTCCTTTCCGTGCCGAAAATGCACTTCTCCTATAGGAGTGAATTTCACTCTTTTTCGGAGTGGGTAAAAGAAATAAAAGAAAACAATCTGCATCCTACACTCTTACAATGAGCGGTTTTAACTCAGTCTGAGTTAATTTTCACTCCTTTCCGGTGCCGAAAATGCACTTCTCCTATAGGAGTGAATTTCACTCTTTTGTTTTAAGAGTGTAGTTTTTTTTTAGATTGTGGGGCATTTTCAGATTTTAATACTTTTCAGATAATTCAGTAATTTGGGCGGCATAGAATAAACGAAGATTTTTTTAAAAAATAATTTTCATAGGATTTGACCGACTACATATATTAAATTCTAGTTTCCATACCGAAAAAAAATCGTGCTTTTAACGGTTAATACAAATGAAAGACTATACAGCAAACAATGAGTTGAGTTATTATTATTGAATTAGGTTAGTTAATTTAAATTATTTGCATAATTACAAAATGTTGGCTGTTGGATAAATTGCCTAATTAAGTCCATTCAAACCAATCCCGGTTCGTCAGCCTGCTATAAGGCCAGCCCAATGTCTACACCAGGATTTATCAATTTTTGAAACAGTGATTTCAAATTAATTCGAAAATGTGTAAAAGCTTATCAAATTTATAATTCGTATAATCTTTGTATGTGGTTTATTGTGAAGATAAATGTGGACAGTTTTGCTGCTTTCACCGTAGTATAAATAGTTTGAAAATTCTGCAATATATATTTAAAACACACTTTTAAGGTAAGCACTTTTTTTTAAATCATTTCCTATTTGTGCAAATTCCTACAGAGTTAGGCGACTTCCTCTAACATTCAGGCGATTTTTGGATATTCCATCAACCTTCAAATTTTGCTACAACCCATTGCTTTTTAGTGTTCGTTTTTCAGTTGTTCTACACCGTTAAAAATTTTGTGCTTGGTTTCACCATGATATTGGTTCCTAGTAGCTGCAACGGCTATGTGGTGAAACCAGGGATTGGAGTAACGCGTTACTTGTAACGCCGTTACTTGTAACAGTTACTTTTTTTAGGTAACGTCGGGTAACGCCGTTACATTTTTCAGAAAGTAACTGTAACTGTAACTTAGTTACTTTTAGCGGTAACGAAGTAACGAAAAATTGCGTTACTTTTCCGTTACTTCACTCTAAAAACTAAATGTGTAAACTTGAAAATTTATACACGATTATGGGTATATTTCAAGAATTACACATATGAGGCACCAAATTACGCATTTGTATGTGTAAACGAGAGGCGTGTAAATTGACAAATGGTCAAAAACACATATTTATGTGTAAACATGAAAATATCAAGCATTTTACCCAGTATGATGAGTTTTTTTTTAATTTACACATATTTATATGTTAAAAAAACATCAAGCATTTTACCTAGTACTGTGAGTTTTTTTTTTTAATTTACACACATATATGTGTTAAGAAAATCACATGCTTAACATCACTCTAAACTTTATTTTACAATTCAGCAAAAGGCTGGAGAGCCCAGTCAGTAAGCCGCTTGCCTTTGTATGCGAACGATCCCAGGTTCGGGACCGCGAGTATTGTTAAAATAACTGCTGACCTATAAACGGTCTGTGTGTGTGCAGCTAAAAATTATTCTTCGGAATAATACCCCGTGTAGAGGAAGTGCACTTTAAATATGCTCCAAAGTCACAAAGCTGCAGATGACCTTGACCGTAAAAAATTGCGTTGGATGCCTTCTCAGGTGTCGGCTCTTCACTTGACTGTGTTTCTCAATTATGACGCCCGTCGCCAATAGCCCTCGTGTAGCTCTAGTGTGACGATATTTCAACATAAAACCCTAACAATCCACTATTAGTTTGAATTGGCGTCGCACTAGTGCTACATGAGGGCTATTCCTAACAAAATAACTACCGACCTATAAACGACCCGTGCAGTATTATAAAGATAGAACAAAATTATAGCTATTGTTTACTATTGCAACTGCTTTTCAGCTGCCAATTTACACTACGTTCTTGAATTGAGCTTTAGCGCAGTCAAAGAGCGCTTTGTTTTCGCAAACTTCTATCTAACAGTTTGATAAAAATCGTATAATAAAAATGCAAACAGTATGTAAAACAAACAGTTGTTGCTGAAAATACGTTAGAACACATTAAATAATTAAATATAGTTTTTTAAAGCAACTTTAAATATTTGTAAATCGTTTGAAAAAACTTTTGAAGAATGTATAGTACGTGTTCTTTTCGCTGTGGAATATATTTGCGGCAAAGGCTTCTATGGCTTTCAGAAAAATAAATAAATGTATAAAATTAGTTATAACTTCGAAGTCAACTAAAAAGAAGATAATTTTATAACGCCACTCTTTCGTACGAATTTCGCCAGCAGGTGATGTGTGCTATACAAAATGTGCAGCTGATTTTTATCCGAAGAGTTGAAAAGAAAAATAAACATATTCGACGCTCGCAAGTTAATGCAGTGGAAACCGGTATTTGATTCGGAAAACATCTGTCACTTGTTTTGCTCTTCCATACCAGAAAATTGAATTGTTGTCGCTGTCTTATTATAGGTAGTTCTATGGTCAGTTCGATATTCTCACATTCGATTATTTCAAACGTAATGTTTAATCATTTTCATATATAGCTCAAAGTGTTTTTAAAAATATGTGTGCTGTAAATTCTGAAACAACATTTTTTTGTTGGAAAGGTTTGGATTATTTTGTTAAAAAAATTTATCAAGGTAAGTGTGAGTAATGTAATACTTTTTTCTGTAGAAATAAAAATGTTTTCTATAAATTGCTTTGGTTTCTTCATTCAACCGATACATATAGTATTATTATAAAATTATTTAGTTATTACTTGGGGGTTAAAAAAGAAAAACAGTAGCGATAACTTTATAATTTCTACTTCTTTATAGTTAAAAGTATTATTTTTACGATGCATATTTGTGTCTTAAATTCTGGTTATTAATCAAGAATGTTTTACATTGAAAGATAAATTTATTTTTTATGTAATGATCCATTACATTTTTGTAACTTGCTGTTTTTCTTTTAAATTTTAATGTGTAAAGTCAAAGTGCTAAATCACTATAATTTAATATTGAACAGTTTGTTGTCTTTTAAAATAGTTTCTTCTAAGTTTGAAAAAATATGTAATTGTGACAATTATATTTTACTGTTAATAGTGGATTAGTTTTAAATTTAACTTTATATTCTACGGTGGATACACGGGAAAATGCAAAATGGAAAATTTTAATAACGGAGAAATAAGAAACGGAACTTCTGTAAATACACGGGAAAATACTTAACGAAACGGGAAAGTCCCGGAAACTCTGCTGCTGGTACTTTTCCCGTTAATTTCAGGATTTTTTTTTACAGTATCATGAATTGAAATTACTTGATATATAAGAAGTAGTGTAGCATTATTATTGTGTTGTTCGTTGTTTATAAAAATTGGATGGTAATTTCCAAAGTGATTAAATCTATAAAAAATATTCCACATTATTTTTATTTTTTGTTTCATATTATAACTCAAAAATTTGTGTTGTCTAAAAATATGTATTTAAGTGTAATATGGTTAGGCATGTATATTGTATGTATGCATTTTTAAATTACTTAATAAAGTGTGTATTTCTGAATTACTCAATAAAGTGTGTATTTCTCAATTAATCGGTAAAGTGTGTAATTCTCGATTGCACAGTACAGCGTGTAATTCTCGATTGCACAGTAAAGCGTGTAATTATCGATTGCACAGTAAAGTGTGTAAACTGAAATTACACGCTTTTTTACACACATAAACAAATCATTCTAGTGGCAAAAAAATAAATGCTTTCGTGTGTAAATTTACGCATTTAGTTTTTAGAGTGTTTCCGAAGGCTGTCTGATGCTTATTTATAAATTCCACTCCTAAGAGAGAGAGAGAGAGAAGGGAACATTTCACATTCCCGAAATATGAGCTTTTCTTGGGAGGGAAAAAGCAAACTAGCATTGTCCACTTTGGCTGCTAAAGGCGTGACGGCTGTTTTCAGCCAGAATTGTTAAAGTACAAATGTTTCTCCTTGTCTGTTTACCTTTCCAGGTATCACATTATAAGATCCGTAATTACAGGCTTCTATCGAAAAGAAGTGTTTTGAAATAAATCACGCTGATTGTCAAGCAGGTTGTCGTTCGGCAAGTTTCGACTAGTGCATACCTCTTTGGGTTGCCTGAACCTGAATGGGTTCTACGGCAATGACCAACAACAAAGTATCTCCCCTTGAAGAAGCGGGGGGGGGGGAGAGAGGGCACATTCACACCTATTTCTTGGATTGAACCAGGATTGAAATTAAATTAAAAAAATATTAATTATAATTTCAGCATTTTGTTTGTGCTTATGTTTCGTTAATAATGATTTTCTTTGAAAATTGGTAAGATGGCTAAATTACAATTTTTCTCATAACATGAAATTTCAAAAAGTAACTGTGAATAGTTACTTTTTGTACTAAGTAACTGTAACGTGTTACTTTTCACATTAAGTAACTGTAACGGTAACAGAGTTACTTTTTTCATTAAGTAACTGTAACTGTAACAGAGTTACTTTTTAAAAGTAACTTTCCAATCCCTGGGTGAAACGTTAAACCATATTTTTGGTATTCGGTTGAACCATTTCTCAGGTTTTTGTTTCCAAATCAAGAAAAATAGTTCAACCAAACACCGAAAAAAAGGTGAAACATTTCACCGCACAGCCGTTGTACCTACTGAACCAATATCATGGTGAAACCAAGCACAAAATTTTTAACAGTGTACACGATATATACAGGGATATTAATTATAACCATCATTGAAAAGTGACTTTTTTTTCATGTGTTGCAAACTGAAAAGTAGGAATTTTCACCTCGAAAAATGGATTTTTAAAAAAATTAAGATTATTTTGTTTTTAAATGTACTTGTTTTTAACACTTTATCTTTTCTTACACGTATAAGGACTGCTTTAGCATTGTTTATTCAGTCAGTGATCAGAAATGTTACACCTTTTGTGAGAAAATATAGAATGTATTTTCAAGTAGTAAAGCAATATTATACTTCAATTTTTTCCCCTTGCCGTCCCATAGTGTTTTTATATCGTTTTTTTGTCATTTTTGTTTTTGTAATAATAAAGATAAAGATTTATTTGGAGGGGTAGGGGATAGCTAGGTTTCTGCTACAATTAGTAAAAATAAAGATCAATACAGCCAAATTTTTGTTGTGTTTTGTTTTGTTGATCAATGTTGCATTATCATCTTCAGAATGGGGATTGATCAACATATTGAGATTTATCTCAACAACACAAAAAAATCGGGACCCCTACCAGACAATTTCGAATCGCTTCTATAGTTCTTAACCTGAATGCTCAGTAGGTCTCGTAATTGTCACTTGCGATTTAAAATTGCCCCCTACTAAACAAGAATGATGATAAATTGTTTTAAAAAACATCACTATTTATATACCACAAACTGAATAAATGTTATTAATGTTTTTTTTATTACAACAAGAAAAAAAAAATGACACAATAAAAAAGTTCTTAGGCCTCTTTCGTTTAAAATCCCTTGACATTTCGGTAAAAAGGAACAAGTACTTTTATCTTTATTTAAAAGTATGTGAAAAGATAATAGAAATGGAATTAGAGAGGCTTGAAAGTAAACATCAATTATTATAAGTCATTTTACGGGGGCTTCGTAGCCCAGTCGTCAGAACATCCAGCCTCTCATACAGAGTGTCCCGCTTTCAAAAACGGCCACATCCTATAGACGGATATGTGTTTCCAAAAATAATAAAATCGACTAAATTACGGGGTTCCCCGAGCACACATATGTGCTCGTTCAATCTTGATGAGTCCAAAATTCCGACTGAGTTAGCGTACTATGTCGTACGAAGTCTATTTGGGCTCAGGTGTCGACCGCGTCACCGCCGGTAAAGATTAAATTACCTGCCTACCTAAGTCATTTTACGTCCTAAGTGCGTATTTAGGGGAGAGTGGGGGCTAATGGGACGCAGGGCTAATGGGACAAGGGGCAAAAGCAGAGAAAAATATACTTTTTTTACAAATATTTCTACATTACAACATTGTAACAGTTAGACTTAAAATTTTAACAGCCAAAGATCAGCCATTAAAAGCATGTGTTGAAGTGGAGAGAAGAATTGTCCCTTTGGAGAATCCAAAGTAAGTTAAAAGTGTATCTTATTTTACGCTTTTAAAGTATTAAATAAAAACTTTTCATGAATTAAACTATAGTTTTAGGTAGCAGACATATCATAGATTAAGTTATTTTATGTCAAATACTGTGGGGAAATACACGTGGTTTTGTTTTGGATCATTTATAAATAATAACACTTTGAGGTCTAATGGGACAGAAACTGTGGGGTCAAATGGGACACGAAAAAACCTAGCTTTGTTATGCCTTATGCCTCTCTTGAAGAATCTATATAAATATCTCATATCTTATTGAGTCAAGTTTCCAAAAACATTTTAAAACTTTAAATTTAAACTTTTTTAACTTTCTTCGTTGTATAATAAGTGAAAGAGTTCAAGTAGCTTTATTGATGACATATTTTTCCACCTGCATCATTAATGACATGCTTCGTTAATTACATCTGATCAGACCTTGGTGAAGATAAATGATTTGTTGTTGGTAAAATTTGCCAAAAAAACCCTATTCTTTATTACGTTGGATTGATTTATGAAACTAGGGGCTGGCGCCCGTAGGAGAGCAAGGCGACATCACTGGATTAAAGAATGTCACATTATTAAAATTACGCAGCATAAATGAATTACGCATTATTAATTAACTTACGCAGCGTATGTTGAAGGTCTTAAATTACACAGTGGCGCCTCCCCCCCCCCCCCCCCCGTGATGTTATGCAGAAGCATTTGGTGTTCTACCTTCCAATTTTTTTCTCAGTTTACTTCTCTCTGTCTTGTACTCGCTAAATTTTTAAGGGTGTGAGCGGTATCCGAAGATTTTAAAATAGTTTTGTCATAAATTATTCTAAAATTTTTAAGTTGTATTACTTTTATAAGTAATAAACTATTCAAGGTCAAAGGTCGCAAATATCGTTTTTTTTTGCATTTTTCTCGTAAACGGTAAGTGTTATCATAAAAATAGCTTATACAAAGTTGTAGATCATGCAATTGTCTACAAAAAAATTTCCGTAGATAGAAACGAATAAAAATTTATGCATACGAAACTTAATTATAAAACACTAATTAACTAACACGCCCTGAAAAGAAAAAATATTACATCGATACAAACGAATAAAAATTAATGCAAACGAAAATTAATTATAAAACACTAATTTACTAACACGCCCTGAAAAGTAAAAATATTACATAGATACAAACGAATAAAAATTAATGCAAACAAAACTTAATTATAAATTACCAATTAAGGTGTCGGCTCGTCACTTGACTGTGGTTCGAAATTACGACGGACGCTGCAAATAGCCCTGTAGTGCGAAGATGATTAAAACCTAACCTATCATCCAAAATATTTAAACTTTTATAAATTTATTTTTTTAAAAATATGTTCTATCTTGCTATATTATATTTCTAAGGCAAAATCATTTATAATAAAAAAATTCTGTAAACCTTTTCTATATATAAATACAAAACAAAAAAAACCTTGTTCATTTTAATGAAGAAAGTATTTAACAACTCTACATATGCCGACTTTATTTGTTTACTTTATCGCACGAGTCAGCTGACCGTAAAATAATTTAAATTAACAACCAAATAGATAAACGCGCCAAATCTGACTCGCCAGTAAGGATGACATCATCGAAGCCTCGATGGCAACCAATAAACAAACAATGAGCCCTCGATGGCGACAAACAATAAAAAGACAAAATAGCAAATAAAAAATCGCAGACCTTACCGAGGAAGATTTAACAACTGATATTTTTTGATCAGTACTGAAAATAAAAGATATAATAAAGATTTATATTTGCCTGAATTCTTCCACGTGTAAAGCAACTTTTGTAAAAAGAACAAGTTAAAGAACTGTTCTTTTTAAAAGAAGATAGTAGAGAGCAACTCTTCTTTAAAAAGAACATAAATATAACATCTCAAATCACGCCTTTTCTTTAGCAGACGAACGTCGCCTCCGTGATGTTATTCCAAAAAGAACCCCGTATTCGTTTTTGGCTGACTGATTTGAATTTTTAATTAAAAAACTAATTGGAAATTTGAAAAAAAAACGCATCGAGGTATAAGGGAGACACACATTCCAGAAAAAGAATGGAGTTCTAAGATGGATATTTCATGGTGTTATGGCTCCGGACATTTTAAATGAGCTCACTTTTTTAATATAGAGAGATAAAAAGCGATGAACTCCGAGTAAGCTATTTGAAGATAAAGTTGGTCTTCTTAAATTCACGTACCCTGAAACAGAGGACAAGTTTGGGATAAATTTTAGAAGATTTAGTTACAGAACTATCCTTTCCAGTGATTAAAAAAAACTATCCTTTCCAACAAAAATTATGGGACCCTTCAATTTTGAGTTGTAACTTTGATATTTCACCTTTCAACGGGAAATAATTCTTTAAAAAAAATTTCGTTAAATATACATTATGTAAATGGTGTTTGCTTTAAAATTTTATTTTTTGAAATTTTAATTAAGGCAAAATTTACCATGTCCCATTAGCCCTGCACACTGTCCCATTAGACCACACATATGCTAATGGGACAGTTTCATGTTTGTTTAAAATGATCAGCAACTAAAATGAGGTAATGTTTTAACATCTGTGGAATGACTTTTTAAGTAAACGAATGTTCAGTTTATAAGCTTGTAAAAAAAGAAATAAAAATTCTTGTATTTTTGTTGAAATACAGAGGTTAAATTTTTTTGTCCCATTAGCCCCCACTCTCCCCTAAGAAATATACACTGCTCAAAACAATAAGGGCAGCACTTTACGTACTTTTCCTAACCCTTTCAGTTCCAACTTCTTATTTTTTTTATTCTAAAATTCTAAAATTTGTGAAATAGATTCATTATGCATCTAGAACGAAATGGTAAAAAACAAGGAGAAAAATCTAAATTTTTTAACTAATGTTTAAGGGGTAAAAATTGGAATTATAATTTTTGAATAAATTATAACAATAATTTTTTCAAAACCTTATTTGTTAAAAAAAAAGTTAAAAACAAATTTTTAAACATCTAAGAATGCAAGCGTGAAGAATTTAGGGTCAATTTATTTCATAAAATTTTTTGGGAGTGAATGTTATTTTACCATGTTTTACATATTTTCATTTAACTAAAACAAACATTATTTAATTCTTCAAAAGACATGATTCTTCCATCTAACGATAAATAAGTGCGAGCTCAACTTAGTGAGAAAAAATATCGCAATTTGATGATTCCAAATGGAATCATTGGGGGGTGAAAGGGTTTAATCCATGTGTTCCCCTAATTGTTTTGAGCAGTGTATATATATTTCTGATTGATGAATACTGCTTTGAATTATTGTTTGGGTTATTTCTATTAATTGTTGTTTGATGCCTCGTAATTTTATGGTTTTTCGCAAACAAAATTTGCCATAATTATTTCATTCAATTATTTATATAAGTATCAAATTTAGTACATGAAGTAAATTATTAAAAAAAATTCTGTCAATACATATATAGTCTTTTTTTACAAATTAAATATTTTTATAATTGCTTATTCTCTGTTCTAACAAAAATTACAGTAATTATTCTTTATAGTTATGACAAATAAAACGAGTTATGAATATCTTTAGAAACATTTTAATTTGATTAACAAGCTGCTATGTAATAAATATTAGTATTTTAACAATACATATAGCATATGCATTATTTTACTATTACATTAGTAATTAAGAATGTATGTCAGTACAATAAATTGGTGGTGGTGGGGTAGAGGTGAGGTAAATGTTCCAAGTATAACTTTCATAATACTAAATAAAATATTTGAAAAAACTTTTAATAATAGAACATTTTTGAAATACATATAAAAATGTTATTGATAGCTTCAAATAGAAAAATTAAAATATTTTTCTCTAAAATCTTTTATTACGTTTTAACATTTACTAAAAATTATACTATCTTAAAGTAAATGTTTATGTATATATTGAATTCAGACATATAGACATTTTGTACTTTCTATGATGGTAATTTATTTTGTCAAAATGTCCTAAAATTAGAAGCGTACTGTGAAATGTGCGGCATTGCTGCTGACGTAAAAAACTAAAAAGTAAATTACCAAAACCAAATTAATGTATATTTAATAGCAAAATATACGGTAAACTTACCGGCTCTGCTGCTTACACAGAGAACAAAACTGCTGTAAAATGTACAGCAAAAAATACTGTGTACTTTACCACGTTGCTGTTTATATTAAAATAATATAAAGTATAAAATTTAAAATAAAATATCTTTGAAAGTGACAAATTGCCGAATTTAAAAATCTTTGACTTAACTAAAAAAAATATTCATCAAAAAATCAGAATTTATCAAAATAATTTGTCTGGGATTTCTGATAAAAAATTATAAATATTTTTGTTTTCAGTTAAAACAAACAATAAATATTTTTTTAATTGAAATACATTTCAATTGGAATGTTTCAGATGATGTAACGCTTCGTGTCCTGCGATTTCATTTGTAGTTTCGGTTTCACTCTCAAAATGACCGTCATAAGTAAAACGTTCTTAGAAAACTTATTTTCGAATACCTAAACAAAAGGAATTACAGACAAAAAATAAAAACAAAACCGCTGGATCTGTTGCCATTCACGACATGAAACAACCCCATTGACAACTTTGTCAAATAAGCACAGCCCAAAAATTCAAAAACTTGATAATGTAGATCAGTCATTTCGAGTAACTTTCTAAATAATTATAATATAATACACTCTGAAAACTAAATGTGTAAACTTGAAAATTTACACACGATTATGGGTATATTTCAAGAATTACACATATGAGGCACCAAATTACGCATTTGTATGTGTAAACGAGAGGCGTGTAAATTGACAAATGGTCAAAAACACATTTTTATGTGTAAACATGAAAATATCAAGCATTTTACCTAGTATGGTGAGTTTTTTTTTAATTTACACACATACACTGTTAAAACTGGAGGTGACAAATCGGTGCCGTTTGGCAGCCCGGGGTGAGCCGGCGGTACCATAACGTTACCATAACGTTACCGGCGGTACCCTAACGTTTTGAATCGTCTTTGGGGTGCCAATATCTCTAAACGTTTCACCCGTAGGGTGACTTGTGAACTTGCGCATGCGCACAAGTGACGTCTGTGACGTGCCTTCTGACGTGTTTACAAGTTTCTTGGACACGCGCATGCGTATCGCGACATTATTGTGACGTGCAGAAGTTGTTGTCGTTGATCAGCAAGCAATGGCGGCTTGCAGAGCTGAATAGAAGAGTCGCTTCAAAACTTCAAAAGAAATATCTCCCATAGACCCGATATCCTGGACATCATGTTAATTAAAGGGATCCCCAGCTACCCTATGCTTAAAGTCCACCAAAGCCTATCGGCAGACCACTGCCCGGTCACTTTCACTCTATACGGACTTACCCAATCACCTGAGCTTATCAAATACACCACAAACTGGGGAAAATTTCACAGTCTCTCACATGAAATCACAAATGTAAACCCAAGTCTCACCACTACCGATCTAATTGATCAGAGCATCGATAATCTCACCTTGAAAATCAAAAGAGATATCGACTCCAGCTCCAAACCTCTCAACACCAACACAGAGATCAAACTTCCCCAAAACATTAGAGAGGAGATCAAAGCAAAAAATAGGCTTCGAAAAACATTCAAAAACAGCAGACACCCTGGAGACGACAAGAAAATGGAATGAAGCATGTCGCAAAGTTAGCGAGCTCATCAGAAATTACAAACAATCAACATGGGAAAATACAGTCATGAAACTCTCAACTGACAACAACAGTGTTTGGAGGATGGCCAAAGCACTGAAATCAAAAACCCAAAGCATAGGGCCTTTACAAGGACCCAACAATATGGCCTACACGGAACATGACATGGCCCAAGTCCTCTCTAACAGTCTCAGTAGCCAGTTCATGCCCCACCTGACCCCCATTAATCATGACCAGGTTGACAAAGTAGAGGAAAGTGTCAAGCGCTACCTCTCCACAGTGCCAACCACCAGTATTGACCACACCACCCCAAAGGAGGTCCAACTAATTATCAAGAAGCTAGACCCGAAAAAAGCATCAGGATATGACTTAATACCTAATAAAGCCCTTAAAAACCTTGCTCCTAAAGCCATTGTCCTCATCACAAATATTTTTAACGCATGTATCAGATGCCACTACTTCCCAACTAAATGGAAGAAAGCAATCATCATTCTATTCAAAAAACCAGGCAAAAGTCCCCTCCAACCGTCTAACTACCGACCTATTAGCTTACTTCCAACACTAGCTAAAGTCTATGAGAGAATCATCCTCACAAGACTCCAAAACTTCACACAATTGAACAAAACAATTAATCTTAACCAATATGGCTTTAAACGGGGACACTCGACTGTCCACCAGGTGCACAGAATCGTAGAATACATAGGCAATGCATTTAACAACAAAGAGCAAGTTGGAGCAGTCTTTCTGGACATCGAAAAGGCCTTCGATAGCCTCTGGCATGAAGGTCTAATCGAAAAACTTATCATTGCAAACATCCCCAAACCACTTATCCACATGTTAAGCTCCTTCCTTATCAACAGGAGCTTTCAAGTGAGAGTAAATAACACCTTGTCAGAAGTTAAAGCAATCAAAGCGGGAGTACCACAGGGTAGCAACCTCTCCCCCAGCTTATTCAACGTTTACATTAACGACTTTCCCGATGCTAATAACTGTATCACAGCTCAATTCGCTGATGATACAGCCATACTAGCTAAGTCCAAAAGAGGTAACATAGCCTTCGACAAACTTCAAAATGCTCTCTATGCGGTCGAGACATGGTGTGAAAACTGGAGAGTGAAAATAAATGCCCAAAAAAAGTGTGTCAGTGCTCTTCAGAAACCACAAAGTCAATACCCACTATGACACCGATCTGGAAATATTCAACACTGACATACAAAACAAACCTCACACTAAATATCTCGGAGTCTACCTGGACAGAAAACTCAATTTTAAAGAACACATCAGACAAAGCATCGCCAAAGCCACAGGTGCTTCCATCAGCCTGGGCCCCATTATTGGCAGGAACTCCCAAATGTCGCTTCGCAATAAGGTCATACTGTACAATTCCATGATCAAACCAGTATGCTTCCCCTGTATGGGCCACGGCCAAAAAGAGCCAACGAAATAAACTTCAAGTATTCCAGAACAAAACAATCAGGAACATAGCCAATGCTCCCTGGCCAATGCTCCCGTAACTCTATCATTCACAAAGATCTGGGCATAGACCCCATAGACACTGCAATCTTAACTGCCTCCCACAGGTACTTCCACTCTATGGAAGTATCAGAACACGATAATATTGTTAAGATTATCGACTACGATCAATTTGTTGATCAGAGGTTTAAACGCCCACGCACAATCCATCATGACCCAAATTGGTGATTACTCCTACCTATGTTACAATAGCGCTTGCTAGGTCCTAGGACCCCCCACATTCTTATTTATACCGGCCTAATGGCTATTTGATTCCCCATTTTCGTTTCGCCCCTTTTAGGGATATTTTAGATGCGTAGGAAGGACGCTTCGCGTCGGTACTACAGATTTTTATGTCGATCTCCGATTCAAAAGAAATATGGTAAGTAAATTGTGTTTCAACGTTACTCTTAGTCTTTATTTGGTTAATTGAAATTTTGTATTTATGTCAGGTTAATTCTGTGTTAGCTGTTGTACTTAAATACCAATTGTTTTTGTTTAAACTACATTTAATTGGATACTTGTGAAATTTTCCAATTGCTAAGGGTTGTGCTATTAAACCCAATATAACTAATGGCTATGTAATAATTTTGCTTTAAATCTTGTTTAGATTATTAATTACTTTTTACTTCATCTTGGGTGATTTGCCTGGCTTTTATTTTGTAATTTTCCGTCCATGTGATTTTGAAGTTCTGTTTTTAACTTCTGTTCGCGCTTTCACCGATTTAAATATTTTTTGTTTTGAGAAGTAAATTGAATTATTGTTGTAATGCACTATTTTTGGAAATAGTATTTTAATATATTCTTGTGTTAAAATTTTAAATTTGAAGTATAATAAGTAAATAATTTATTCTACTTCTTAAATATTGTTATTAAATCTTAATTTCTCTTGTATCTGGGTATTTTCTGGCCATTTTTCAATAAATCCCACTGGTGACTACTGCACTCAATATAAGAAAGGTATAATTTGTTTAATTCTATTTAAGCCAATATTTCCTCAATTAACTTGCTTCAGACAGTTATATACAGTATAGTTTTTTTACGCCACTGCACGCAAGAATAAAACATGCAGTATCAAGCATGCTGTAAGTTATACTATAATTATTTCACTGTTACACATTAAGAAAAATTTAAATGATTATTTTTTAAGAAAATCACTTTACTTAAAATAGTTTTTTGCACATGATTATTAAAAATGTACAGGCTACACATGCTTATTTTAATCTTGTTATAACTGAGATATTATTTGACTAGCTCGTCACATATATATAATCCCCTCGTTTAAAAAAGGTTAACTTTATGCACTTGTAACAAAAGTATATATTTGGACTTAGTATTATATTTTTATAAAAAAAAAACCCACAACTAAGCATAATTAAATATGATGTACTTTTAATTCCAGTATACAGAGTAATCCCAGTGACCCAGGAAAAGGAGTTCTGTCAATCCAGCCGAACCACCCAAGGATGACAGAAGTTAGAAGCGGAGACTCCCGGCCTGATGAGATCAAGGAGAGCCGAGTCCTGACTATCAAGTTCCGGAGCAGTCCAGTGCCCAGATTCCAATCCCGAGTACAGGACCAGGTCCCATAGCCCAGGATTAAGCGCCCAGCAAACGACTCGGGAGACCTGTGAAATTGCTAATCCAGGCAGAACACCTGAAGAGATCCGGAATCTGAGCTGCAGCAGCCGACCCGCAAGTTTAATGATTACAAATATAAAGGTAGCATCCCGATAAAAGTAATCAAATACCTACTTCTGATGTTGATTAATACAATCAAACCTCGATTAAGCCACAGGAAACATATAATATTTTTAATTATCACTAAGCTCCACTTTAAGCACCCTCATAACTTAAAACTTTTTTAGAATTAAAATTTTTATATTTTAAACTTTTTTAAACAATGTTCTGGAGAGTAAGGGCATTAAATTAGAAAACAATTTTTAATAGTTTAACATGCTTTGTGTATATTTTCAGGCTGTGAGTCATTCCACGGTGACCAACATAACATTTTGAACATTTTTCACTCGTATTTAAGCTTATTTTTCCATAAAATTCTTATTTATTTTTGGAATTTTTGTTATGTTTTGTTAGTATGCAATCAGGAAATACACTATCCATAAAATAAAGCAGTAAATTATCTGTATTGTTAGAAATAATACTAAAATTAAGTGCTGTGACCAACGTAAACAAAAAATCAACCTCATTAAAACTTACTAATGCTTATATAGCAATTTTTCTGCATCATTAAATAAAATATTTACTCAATAAACAAAAGTTAAGGTTTTTATGAAGCACAAGCATCTTGTTGATAAATCTAGCATGTCATTATAAATAATAATAGGTCCCTCTGTAAAAAATAAAGGGTGTGACCAACGTAACACAGGAAAAAATTATTAGTTTTTAATTAAATATTATTAATAAATTTACATTTTTCCTACTTTTATACAATTTTTTAGGTTTATTCTTATCATTTGACATCAATGATGAATGGCAAATTCTTAAATTAAGTAGTATTTTTTTCTAAATATGGGTTTTTGGGATTGAGGTTTATGTTTCCGTGGAATGACCCTAGTGTATTTTTTAGGTCTGATGTTGTTTAAAATACATAAACTAAAGATTTTATGTATTGAATGATTTTTTCTTAAATTAAATAGAATAAGATATAAAGGTTTATTTAAAAGTTTCCTAGATGCAGTCTCCGCAGCTTTTTTGTAAATTAACTTTTAGCTTCATATTAATTTTAGCTTTTTTGTGCCGAAGAGCGGATTTCTGCAGGATTAGAATTTTTATTTACTTGTAATATGCTGATGAACAGATGAAATTAATTTGAATTTTGGAAAAAAAAAATTAAATTGCATTTATTTTTGGAACTAGTTGATGTATTCTATTTTTGAAGTTGAAAAAGTGAAAAAACTTTGCTGCCATGTGACAATTTGTAATGAAAAGTTATTTGCTAAAGATTTTTTCCTGCATATTATTGAAATTTGTAAGCTATTTTGTTTGTAATTGTGAAAAAATAAACAGTTTGCAAGAAATTTAAATGACTTGTTTTTTTATTATTCAAGAAGAAACAATATTTAGTGTATTTTTAAGTCTGATGTTGTTTGAAATACATAAACTAAAACATTAGCGTAAAACATTTTTTAATCACTTTAACGAATTAAACAAATGTAGCAAAAAAGCTTACCATTTAAATTCTCCACCTTCCTACAATAACTTTTGAAATTATTTATCTGTCTTATAGGGTTCTGAAATTAACATATCACCTTTTTAGACTCCTTTAATTTTTACTTAAAATGAGTTTTAAAATTTATTTCCTCAATCATCAAAAAAAGACTTGAACATGGTTTTTTCCTACAAAATTCAACTTAAAAATGGATGAAAACCTTGTATTTCATTATTCAAAAGTACAAATGCAATTGAAAGGGAGGGGGGAGCAGCGAGGCGCCATTGATTAAGGGGTGCCTTTTTCTGGGGTGCCATCCTTTTACCTCCGGGGTACCCTGAATTAAGGTGCCTTTATTCTCGGGGTGCCATCCTTTCACCCCCTGGGTCACCCTGTACTATGGGTGCCATCGTTTCACCCTAGTTAAGAGTGCCTTTATGGCACCTGTTGGGGTGCTGCTGACGGGACAGGCCCGTTCACCTCTATAGGTGCCAAATGCCACCTCCAGTTTTACAGTGTATATGTGTTAAGAAAATCACATGCTTAAAATTACTCAAAACTTTATTTTACAATTCAGCAAAAGGCTGGAGAGCCCAGTCAGTAAGCCGCTTGCCTTTGTATGCGAACGATCCCAGATTCGGGACCGAGTATTGTTAAAATAACTGCTGACCTATAAACGGTGTGTGCAGCTAAAAATTATTCTTCGGAATAATACCCCGGGTAGGGGGAGTGCACTATAAATATGCCCCAAAGTCACAAAGCTGCAGATGACCTTGACCTTAAAAAAATTGCGTTGGATGCCTTCTCAGGTGTCGGCTCGTCACTTGACTGTGTTTCTCAATTACGACACCCGTCGCCAATAGCCCTCGTGTAGCTCTAGTGTGACTATATTTCAACATAAAACCCTAACAATCCACTGTTAGTTTGAATTGGCGTCGCACTAGAGCTACATGAGGGCTATTCCTAACAAAATAACTGCCGACCTATAAACGACCCGTGCAGCCAAAAATGTCCGACAAATAATGCCCCGTGATTGTGGTTCTAAATTATGAGGCCCGTCGCCAATAGCCCTCGTGTAGCTCTAGTGCGACGATAGTCAAACTAAACTAAAATTAGATTGGTTTTAGTTTTTTTTTTGTAAATGGAGGGTTGGCTTATACACGCTCTGTATATTCAAATTTTATGTAGCTTCTTGCAAGTTTAGTTAAACTTAACATAAAAATCCATAGTACGTACAAGCAGCTCGAATTTTACATTTCAGAACAATAAATTGCATGTTTTTAAGAGCAAAACTGATTGCCTTTATTAGAATAAGTATTATAAAGATAGAACGAAATTATAGCTATTGTTTATTATTATTACTACTGCTTTTCAACTGCCAATTTATACTACACTCTTGAATTGAGCTTTAACGCAGCTAAAGAACGCTTTGCAGTCGAGACCAATTAAAAGACTTGGTGAAATTCGCATATTAAAAATACAAACAGCATTTTAAAAAATAAATTAAATAATGAGTATATATTAATTAGTGACGTATCAGATTAGTGACGTATCAGATTAGTGACTCTCCGCTAGATGACCTTTATTCCCAAAACTGCCTTCAGATTGCTGAGGCTGTGTGGAACACACACGGTCACATCTAATACCTCAACCTATCCATAGACAAGACAACAACAATAACAACAAATAATGAGTATATAAACCGAACATATTAAATAATAAAACATTCTATTTTAAAGCTACTTTAAATATTTAAAATCGTTAATAAAAGCGTTAGAAGAATGTGTTAAACAGCTCAACTGCTCTTTTTTGAAAAAGAATAATTCTTTTTTTTTTCATTTTCTCTAAATGAAGTTAATTAGAATATATGGATTAGAAGAAATAATAAAATTAATAGTAAAAAGTTGTCATATAATGTTTCGAGCCAACTGAAAAAAAGAAGACACTTTCATAACATTATACTTTGTTATAATTGCAATGGACAGCTGCAAGCTCGGAAGACCAGAAAAATAAACAAGAAATTTGAAGTTCGCTATCGGTTGCTTTTTATTCGGCAAAGTCCTCTAAGTTCCCATACCAAATCAATACCTCTGGGGGTGACAAGCCAATTCTGGGGATCCTCTAGTTGGCCTCTGTCTCTAAAAATTAGATGGATCCACTTATGTGTGTGTGTTGTCTGTTGTGTCTGTCTTACTTGACGAAGGTTTATAAGCGGGTCGCTGACCAAGCACACACACCTGAATATATATATATGTCTACCAACCAACTGTTGCTATTCAAATATTTATGATTCACCACTGGAAAATTGTAAAAAAATAGACGAGTTGCAGTTGCTTACAGTTGTGCCCTTGACAAGATTTTTTTAGAACTTCTTTATATGAATTCGGACTTCGAAGTAATGTGTGTTTGTGTGAGTTAGAAATCGAGAAAAGAAATTATTTTGTTAGAAAGTATTTTTGGATTATTTTTTAAAATTAATAAGGTAAGTTTGAGTCATGGAATTTTTTTGTGTCAAAATAAAAATGTATTCTAAAAATGCTCATTGTTTTCTTCATTCATCTAATACATTATTATATAGAAATTATTTAGTTAAGAACTTATAAAAAAACTGTTGGAATAATTTATAATCTATCTTTCTTAATAGTTAAAAGTATTATTTTGACGATGCATGATTTATGTTCTTAAATTTTGGTTTTTATAATTTAGAATATTTTATATGGAAAGATAAAATTAGTTTTGTGATGTAAAAGTCAAATTAGTGCATTATTTGCATTATGCAAATTATGCATTATATTTCCATAACTGTTTTTCTTTGACGGTACTTTTAATTTGAAAAGCAGTTAATAAAATACATTTTTAAAGTCTAATCTTTAGCAGCTTTGTTTCCTTTTAAAATATAGTTGCTTTGGGTTTAGAATAAATATGTTATTGTGATGGTGATGTTTTAAAGTGGTTGAAGATTGGCTGTAAATAAAATTTTATATCCTATAGTTGTGATAAAATATTTCTGAAAGCTATTCTGTTAAATTAATGTTTTGATTGTGTTTCAATTTACAGAATGTTTGACAAATTTAGTGTAAATGTTATTTCTATCTAAAATATTCGACAGCAATTTTATAATTTTGTCTACCACATTAAAAGAACATGAAATGAATTTGTCATAATTAGATATTTATTTAATAAACATTGAAGTCGCTAACTATAAAAAATTTAGTGAACTAAGCACATTTTGACCGTGTTTTGACGTGTTTATAGAGTAACGTTCCACCAATTTTTAAAGTCTTGTAGTATTTAGATATTTTAGGTTAGGTGGAAATGGGAGCGGTAGCCAAGTCTCCAAACCGAAGTCTTCTCTCTGTGTTAATCCAACGTGAAAAAAAATTATATGTAAAATTACTCGGGCGATCGTAGAAATGTGGCTTCGAAAAATATTTTTTCTATTGGATTAACACAGAGGTAAGACTTCGGTTGGGAAACATGTCTACCGCTCCTATTGCTTAAGACATCAAAAGTGTCTGAAAGTAAACTCCAAGAACTCCAGGTTACCCTACTCTGTATTATGAAATATTTGTTATAAAACTCTATCATGAATTGAAATTACTTGATATATAAGAAGTAGTGTTGCATTATTATTGTGTTGTTCATTGTTTATTAAAATTGGATATGGTAATTTCCAAAGTGATTAAATCTATAAAAAATATTCCAAATTATTTTTATTTTTTGTTTCATATAATAACTCAATAAATTTTTGTTGCCTAAAATTATGTTTTTAAGTGTAATCTGGTTCGGCATGTATATTGTATGTATGCATTTCTAAATTACTCAATAAAGTGTGTTTTTCCCAAATACTCAATAAAGTGTCTCTTTCTTAATTAATCGGCAAAGTGTGTCTTTCTCAATTAATCGGTAAAGTGTGTAATTCTCGATTGCACAGTAAAGTGTGTAATTCTCGATTGCACAGTAAAGTGTGCAATTTTCACTTACACAGTAAAGTGTGTAAACTGAAATTACACGCTTTTTTACACACATAAACATATCATTCTAGTGGCAAAAAATACCTGCTTTCGTGTGTAAATTTACACATTAAGTTTTTAGAGTGTAGCTTTATATGTTTGCTCTTGTTTAAATAAATTATTCCTTAAAAAGCTTAGCAAATGCAATTGGTTACACTTTGATACAAAGGGAAAAGCTTTAAATAAAATCGAAAAGAAACAGTTAAATAATTCCGAATGGCAACACTGGAACTCAAAGTGTTAATGAACATTTAATATTCATACATCAAGATTAACCCAATTTATTTCAAATTATAAAAAAATAAAGGAAATCAGCCTTAGAAATAATACTAAAATTTTAAGTAAAAAATTAAATTATTATCAAGAAAACAATTAAATTCTTATTTTAATATATAAAATTAAAATGAAATAATGCCAAATAAAACAAAGCAAAGTATAATAATAACAAATATTTCAACTATAGAAAAAATTATAAATAACAACTAAGTGACGTAAAGTATAACATTTGAAAATGAAATCAATCAACGTTTAAAACTGGGAAAAAACACTTTGCAACAAAATCAAAACCTAACTAAAGAGAACTCCTCAAAGAAGGCGGGGGAGAGAGAAGTCCTAATATTGCCCAACTCATGTCATAATCAATTGTCGAAGAAAAGAGCGCCTGAGACCGCAGCGAAGGGGGCGGGTCGACGCAGCTTCTAATTGTATGTCGAGAGGCGCTACGATCGCCCTTCCAACGTCTCATTGGCCTATTAGGCGGCTCGGCCGACCCTCCCCCTGTTTGGAGGGGGGTGGGGGGAAGGCCCACAACTCTTCAAACGATTCAGACTTCATTATCAACTGAAACTCGTTTATTTGCGCTCGTATCGTCTGACAGGTAGCGGGCGACTTTGTGTAAGGAGAGGATATCATTCGAAGGGAACGTGGGTTGCGGTGATGAGGAGTGAAAAGTTGTCGTGTTAGGATGTCGGTTTGATGGTTAGAAACTATGTTTTGGCGGATTGTTTAGTTTTATTTGCTCAAAGGGAAATGAGTTTATATTTACATAGAAGAATTTCTGATGGTATTTAAACTACACAAATTGTTTGTCAACAAACAATCCACCGATTTTCTGAGATTTGAATTGAGTTCATTGATGGAAACGAAAACCAGTGCCAAGTGAACTTCTCCAGTGACCCCTCCAGAATGACATTGTGAATTCCTTCCTTCCCCACTATGACTCTGTTTCGTCCAGCCCGCTCCTGAAGCAGCAGCGTCCATCCATCATGGACGACGCGGACAGCGCAGAGACCGTGAGCAGCAGCCGGGCCGGCTCGGCCAACAGCGGCCGCCTGTCCAGCTCGCCCGCACTGTACCAGAACGAGCCCAGTCCGCCCGCGCCCGACATGGGCTCCAAGCCCCGGCTGTCCTTCAGCATCTCCCGGCTGCTCGGGGACGAGAAGAAGCGGCTGCCGTCGCCCCTATCGGAAGGGGGGTTCGAGGACGGACAGACGCAGACGCCGCTCCAGCAGCACATGTCCGCCATGGACGCGATGTCGGCCGCCATGGGCATGCCGCTGCTGGCGGACATGAAGATGCCGGGCGCCTTCGACACCCTACACCGGGCGCCTAATGGGTCCGTGATCCGGGTGCCCGCCCACAGGCCCCAGCCCATGACGGCCTACGCGGCGGCCTTCCCGTGGATGGGGCACGCAGGGCCCACGCTGGTCAAGGACAGACTGCATGGTGAGTTCCTTTTGGAGACACTGTCTAGTGAAATATCGATGTGGTGTCACGTTTAGGGCCTGTTCTTCCACAAGGCCCGGGACTAGGGCCCCCAAATTTTAGGAACCCCTAAATTTCAGTATCTATTATGCTAAATACTGGAAATTTCCCCAAAATATCAGTAAACTAAAAAAATAATTCTGATACTCCACTTTGTTTTTTGCTCGATTTTGACTGAGAAATTGAACTAACGAGATTGTTTTGATCGATAGTTATAAGGAAGCCTATAAAATAGCAAAAATTTGATATATAGGTCATATAGCACCATCATTACTAAAAATCATACACACCATTTACCGTAAAGGGGCCCTCAAAATAGGTTGTGACTATAGTCTGAGATTTCCTAGAACAGGCCCTGGTCACGTTACCCCATTATACGGGTGGTAGCATAGCTGTCCCCAGTCTTATGGAGTAGCACGTTATGCCAAATGGATGAAGTAACGTGACAAAAAAAAGTTTATTCCTATGTTGCGGTGTAACGTGACTCCATATAGGTGGAGCATAGCTAGCTGTCTCTGGCCTTATGGAGTAACGTTACACCCAATAGCTAGGGTAACGTTATACCAAATCGATAAAATAACGATGGAGTTTATTCCTATATTGCGGTGTAATTCTACTCCAGAAACCTGGAGGTAGCACTGACTCTCACCAGTTCTGTGGAGTAAACTTCTTATTTGTGTAACGGTACTCCATAATACTAGTGGAAGCATATAACTGTCTCCAGCCTAATTGAGTAGTCTTATACCAAATTGATGGAGTAACGTTACAAAATTTAAAATGTATTTCTAATTTACAGTGTACGTTACTCCATAAAGCTGGAAGCAGCACTGGCTGGCACCAATTCTATGGAGTTAACTGCTTATTTGTGTAATATTATTCCATAAATTTTCTGTAACATTGCTCCGTAAAGCTGAGTAACGTTACACCAAATTTTTGCAGACAAATGAAACATCTGTAGACATCGCACTGTACGTGCAATGACGTATCTAAAATAGATCTGACTTTACGTAAAAAAATTACTTCAAATTTTAAGATTTCTCCTTAAACTCATTCGTACCAAAGTTGGGCCACAATAAACAGATCCTTAACTTTCAAAAATTGAAATGCTAAAAGAAACGCAAAACTTAAAACGATTACCCTGAAAATTATTATTTTTTCGTTAGGTCACTTTGGCACATACAACATTTGCAACATTTTGCATTTTTCCCCGGAATTTTACTTTGTAAATTTTTTTTTTTTACTTGTGACATTAATTTTTCTGTACTACTCTGAACAATTTAAAATACTAGGTTAGGTAGGATTTTCTCCCATAATGTTTTTTTCTTCCATGTTGTGTTTCCATTCAATAGAGTTTGATGTAAACTATTTTTTTTCTTGGACCACATGGTATTTTCAGCAAAATATGACCGTAACACTTTGTTTAGTCTGTTCAAAGCTATAAAATGATATTGCGAACTCTTTTTTTTGTATGACAATGAATATTGATGGTATTAAGCTGTCACTCTCAAATTCTTAAAACTATTTGATGCTATTAAAGTGAAAAACTTGAATCACTCAAGTTTTATGAAACTTCTATAGGAATTCATATATTTTCTAAACACCTCGTTTTAAAATGTTAACCCTTCACGGTACGATTTTTTTTGCATAGAAACTATGATTTAGTACTTTCATTTGGCGGATTACTTATTAACGTAATTATTCAAATAATTCATTACTTGTAGCACCAATTGACATTTTAAACTAGCATATAAAAAGTAAACCTATTCATTTATAAGTCTAATTATATTGGTGTCTACCACATATATGACACACGATGCAGTAAAGGGTTAAATTTCGATAGATGCTTCATTTTAGAATAAATTTTATTAAAGAAACAGTCAATTAAAAAAATAATGTTAATTTTTTATAATACATTTCTAATACCTAAATAACTGTATAAGATTCCAACAATTCGATTAATGCAAATTTATCTGTGGAAAGTACGTTCAGAAAATATTTAAGAATCACGTCACAATTTAAATTGGCAAAATAGAAGTTTGTTAATACCATAACAATTAAATTAACATTGAATTTTGGATTAGAAAAGATTGCTATTCAAAAATGATAAAAAGAAATGACTAGAGAAAATAATTCCATTATTTAATGGAACAATAAATTTTAATTAGATTTTTAAAGTTTTTAATTATATTGGAATTTGGAGATGAAACAAGGAGAAGTATTGAAAGCATTGTATTAGTTTCATTCTAAAAACTACTATTTAAACTATTTTATATTTAATGGGGACAATATGATTGAATAGTCAAATATTACAACGTGAAAAATTAACTAGAAAAAAAACTGAGAATCTTTAAAATAGCACACATGCTGACACTACTATTTATTAGAATCGAGTTCCACGCATATAAGTAAAAGTTACATAATAAATTTAGCCATTTTAATATATATTTTTGGCGAAATATTTTTTAGTGTCTCGTACAGTGATAAAAAAATAACTTCTGTATCGTAGCTATATACTATTTACTTTAACCAGTTGAAATGTTCATCCCAATTTTCCCCAGCCCATCCAGCCGAGTCTATTCGAATGTGCCTCTGCGAGCCTGCTTTTCAATATTTGAGCCGATTCATTCGAATGTCGGCTTCCAATGTCCCCCCATAAAGCGGCCCAGCCTTCCGTTTCGAAGTCTTTTTATAACTCTCGGTTTCCATAAAGGCGGATGGCAAATCCACTTCTTGTCCATAAAGGAATTGTAAAAACGCAAACTTCCCCGATCGGAATGAAAAATTCATGGCGGGGGGAGAAGGACCAGGGGTTGAAAAGTTTCCAACGAAAAGTTTACATTGGATTCGCGCAATGAGATGAGACGTCTATTTTTAATAAGAACTCGACGTCTCATTTATTGAAAGGTTATTAGTTCGAAAGAAGTTCCAAAAAGGGGTCAATTGTTACTGTAATTCTTATCCAATTATGACTTTCTGCCATATTTAAATTTCGTGTAATATTTCATCTTGTAAAAATGGGATTCACTGTATTTGAATACAGTGAAATTCGGAATACATTAATTTTTTTAAAGTTGTTTATCGAAATGGTTGATTGCACATAATACAAATATCTATTCGAATAATTTCGTATTCAAATTTAGTTGGGATTATTATAGAGGAGGGGGAAATTGTGGAAACTCTTTAGGTTTTCTTTAGGTTACTCTTTAGGTAAACTTTTTAGGTTGTAAAAAAACAACGAATAGCTATTTTAACCCAGATTTTTTTTTCAAAACAGTCTTTATAATGTTATAATGCTATAAGTCAAAAGTACAAAAACTAGGTACTTAATAAAAAAAATTGGCTCTACTTTTACTACTTTTTTCGGTTTTTAAAAGAGGACGGTAATGTGGGAACACTCTAAAGTGACAATAAGTCAATGCGTAAACACATAATTTTGTTGAAATATTAAACTGTAAGGTCATATAGCACCATCATTACTGGAAATCATACTCAACATTTTCCATAAAGGGGCCCCCAAAATAGGTTGTACATATAGTCTGAGTTTTCCTATAACAGGCCTTGCTGTTACCCAAACTGGATTTGCCTAGTTAAGTCAACAAAAATTTAACTTATGATTGATTGAAATTCAACTATACCTTCTCTATTCTCCTTTTTCTAATCCTGTGATATAAATTTCTCGATCACTTTAATAAGTTAAACTAAATGTGCCACAAAATTACATCCAAAAACATTAATAAATGTCGAAGCACAAAATGGCACACAATGTACTACAACCCCCAACTGAGTATTATAACTTTTTAACGCGACAAATAGGGACGAGAGTGATTGTTTACGGCAGTCAGTACTAGGGTAAAGCTCTCTAAAGTTAACCTAACTTACCTGCCTACCTAACCTTACCTGCCTGTTACCTTAAACTATAACCATTACTTATGAAATACCTAAGTTTTCCATACTTAAGAAAATAAAATAACAATTGAATAGTTAAGCTTACATAAAGCAAATGAATTTTTATCAATTTCCCAAGCTATTATCAAAATCTATTAAATGATACATGAAAACAAAATTTGGGGTAAGTGTTAGTGTGCTTTTATATTTTATGAGTCGTACCATAATTTTGCACAAATTGGTCTTCTGTGTGGGAATCTAGGACATCCTAATTTTGGCCTGGGTCAATCAATTACAAAAAAAAATAACTGATAAAACAATTACATGATTGGTTAATTTCTAAATGCATAATTATTGCAACATAAAACATTTTTCATGCCAGAAAAATACAGTTTGAACTTATGATCGTCACAATAACAGAAATAAAAGTTACATTTATTTGATAATTCGAATTCTCCCATTATTTGAAGGGTCTAGTTGCATAACTCCCATTCTTCAAAGCATATAATTAAGATATAGTGCCCAACCCGTTCATTGGCGACTTCATCCAATTGAATTATCAAAAGTCGCCAATGAACGGATCGAACCCTATACCTTAGTTATGCTTGGAGGGAATGTGAGTTTTATAACTACAACCCTTTATACGGTTTGCACAACTTTTTGACATCATTCTATTATGGGTTTTATTGAAATATTTATTACATACATGAAAAATTAATTTTTATTTGGTAAAAATATAAATATTGTTGAGACATTTAAACTAAATAATTATATTGAACTTTTAGTTGAGGATCAAACACAATTCGAATATAATACATGCAAAACCATTCTCTAATATGAAACTTATTATTGCAATACTTCAACAACTCAAATATGCTTGTCTGCTAACTAGTTTGTTTGCATACTTTAACCTGGCGAAAAACTATGCAACTATTAGTATGAAACGGAATTTTTTAATAACGGCCAAAAGGTGAAATCTGAGATCGAAATACCATATCAAACATTTGCCATTTTCATTTCAAAATGACGGATGGAGAAAAACATCAGGAACTATAGTTGTGGAAAAACTACAATAAACAAAATTGAGAAGAGAGTAAAGAAATGCAGCATTATTGATATACTTATTTCTCTAAAAAATAAAACATAAAAGTAGAGTTGTAATTGTGTCCATTGATACTAAAGTAATTGGCGTTTCATAATAGTCGAGTGCAAGCTTGTTATTAAACTTTATATCATTTTTATTTTGTTTTTTATATAATGGCACAAATGTCACTATATTTTCAAGGAAATACAAATTTTATCTAGTTTCCAAAAATCCATATTAATATCTTTTCGTAACAATATAATACATTTTTTACTTTTCTTACTAAATAAAAATGCAGTAGATTTATGAAGGGGGAATATACCCGAGTCTTATTTATATGAACCAAAATATGTTGAAGTGTACTCAACAGTTGATTTCGTAGCATAGTGCATAAACGTATTTATATATTATCATTCGTGGTTAAGGTGCAATTATACACAAATAACTTTAATTTGTTACCAACATGCCTTTGATAACCCATTTCTTAGAATCCTTGTACATATCTAATTATATTCTTTAAAAATACAAAACCGATTTGACAATACACAATTATCTCCCCTATCATCCTTCCGCCCCATTACTGTCCCTCCCCCATTATTGACTCCCCTCTTTCTGTGTAATGGTACTTTAACGGTCCAACACTCCACACAACGTAACTTAGGTTCGCTTGTTTACACGAATCAATCCCGCGACGCACGCAAGGGTACGGGAGGGAAGTCAGTTGGAGGGTTCGTTCTCACTATGTCCAGATAAGGTGCCTGCCTCGTTACTTGACCACGGCTCTAAATGACGTCGACAATAGCCCTCGCGTATGTCCATGCTCATTCTACCAAATCTTCGTTCTCACGCGCGCTGTAGAATTAACGACTACTTTACAAATATGCCCACCTTCATTTCCAAATATATATATTTTTAATTCATGTTGCTTATTTTATCCTAAATAAGTTGTCCAGGACAATTGTCTATATTTATCTTCTATTTTGTTTATTTAGATAAACTTAAGCAGAAAACAATTTTTAGAGTGGTACATTTTCTTGCCAATCACCGTTAATGGGTTAAATTCCCGTTTTTCTACTAACCTTTATTTTTTAGTTACATTGCCATATTTTAAGAGATTTTTTCCATTGCATAACGGAACTGAAGCATATATCACTTTAAGGTCATTTTTACATGAATTAGTTTATTCTTAATATATGACCAACAGTCTCTTTTACTTTGGTTGAATCATCATCGCAATCGAGCTACATGAGTGCTTTTGGGTGACGGAATTGATTTCAATTTTGAATCGTGATGAAGTAAAAGACCGATACATGACCTGGCACCCTTTAGAAACCTTATAAAGGCATCGCAAGCAGTGTCCAGACTTGGGAAGATAAGAGATTCAACGTGCACCAGCCTAAAATGAACGGCGTTTAAACTCTGCTGGGAAGTTATTTTTTTCTCTTAAGCGATCTATTTATATAATGCAAAGGAAGGATAACCTCCGTGGTAGTTGAGCATTCGGCTTTGGTGATAATTTGGACTACTTTTAAAGCTGTTGCTTCATTATTTTTTAGTTCTATAATCGTAGTTAAAAGCACATTAATTTGATAAATGTATTTAAAAATTTTAATGCTAATAAACAGCGAAATTTGGTTTTAATTTTGTATTGTTTTGCATGGACGTTATAAATTTGTCAATTTATTCTTTGACTTAGAGTAATATCTAGTGTTATTTTACGAATTAACTCACACCAGACATTTCCATATATTAGTTTTCGTAAACAATATTTTTGCATTTACTTTTTAATATTATGGCAAATTTATTAAAAAAATAAATCACAAAAAGAAAAAATAGAAAGTAAAATTTACTCTAAAAAAATACATTAGCTCCTAAATAACAAACAAAACAACTGGCAATAAATAACCACTTCACTTGATAATTCGTAATATTTTCACGCATTAAAGATGACTTTCAAATCTCCTGTATGATACGGCAATTAACGAATACACAAAACTCTTTTGAAATTGTGAATTTGCGAAACGTCTCTTTTACCCGTGATTACTGTAATCCCAGTCTCCCGAAACATTCGTTTGAAATTAATAGGGAAAACTCACAAATGACATGTTGGGTCGCTCGACCTTTGAATCACGTTGAACGTTTCTTTAGGTGGGAGGAGCGAGACATAGAACTTCATATCAAACATCATTAGAAACATTTTGAGGTAGAAGATGTTTCGACACAATTGTATACGCATTGATTTTTTCTCTAAGTATATTTGACTGAAATGAAATGGAGCAATGAGATATAAGTAAGGTTTATTTTATGTATTAAATTGTATATTGTTTTAAAATTTCAAAGTACAACATTAAAGCTAAAATTTGTAGCCAAATGTAAAATTATACATACTTCAAATTAAATGCACGTGTTAAACGAATCCCTATTTTAATTAATATTATAAAACAAATAGTACAATCACCATAAAAGGTTTCCCTAATTTTCCTCATTCTTTCGACGTGTTTCGTAATATTTTACAGCTGAAATTCGTTTTTTATTTATACTCTGCATTTACTATGATGCCTACAAGACTACTCCAATGCGTATTTACAAAATAACTTGCTGTTTCTTTTGTTTTATTTTTCAAGTATTTCATTCACATATTGATCATTTAAAGCAAACAAAGTCGGTAACTTCCATATGTGAATAACTTCATTAATACAAACATTGTAAAGTTGTTAATTTATGTAAAAAACTATTTGGGTTTTGTTACTTGTAAAAAATAGCGCAAGCTAGTAAGAATATCCGCTTTAAATCCCTAAAGAACTTTTGCGTTCTCTTCCCCCTTTTGATTCTAATATTCAAGCATTTTTTATTCAAGAACAATCCAATTGTCTTTGCTGTCATATCGCAGCTAAACATAAAGAAACATGCGGTGAAGAATCACGAATTAGTCGCAGATAACAATTTGCAGCTATTTATACATAATATATATGTATAATTATTATGCTGTTATAAAGAGCTTCAATAATGCACATTTAAAAAGAAATATAAGATGTAGGAAATTTTAGTTTATTACTGCAGGATAAATATGATTGTGGACAGCCATGTCAGTTCAAATTGACTGTTGAAATGAAAATGTCTATGAAGTTTTGGAATAGGTAATCAGTGAAGCAGATCATAAATTTGAATCATAGTTGGATGACAGTTCAAGTGGTTATAACTTTGGCCATACTCATAAACATTTTTTGATAATTTTCTCTAAATACTTTGATTTTATGTCGAGAAAGGAAAAGTTTTTGAAATTTTTAAAGTTCTAAACTTTTATTCTATATGTTTTATACTAGAGGCGTCATTCGAATGCAAGAAAATATAAAAATTTAACATGGAAAAAGCAATGTATTATTCTCTATATTTTTCCTCTAAAAGTTATAAACAGTTTCCAGTCATTAAATTGCTTTTTACTTTCATTCAATTATATTTCTAAAAATAACAAACTAGACTAAATCACGTATATAACCATTTTTCCTAAAAAATGTTTAAAAAAAAGGTAATCGGTACTGTGTCTCCTTCTATAACACATAGTCATATTCTCTTAAAAATAACAAGCTCCTCTAATTAATTTTCATTAACTTCCATTCATTTACAGCTCGTCACGTGCTGAACATTAGATGGTAATTAATAAGTTTAGCACTTTTCTGTCTAGCTCAACAATTAAATTAATTGGACGATCTTCAACGTAAAAGGTTATTAATTTGCCGAACGTTAATTAGGAAAGTAACGCTCAACTAATGAGATTCTAGAGCCTCTCCGAGTACAGAAAGAAGCGTTTGTTGCGTCCTGTAGTTTTAGATTAACAAATGATTGGAAGCCTCTCCATTGAAGCTTAAGGAGAAGAGTTTAATTAGTACTCGAGGTGTGAGGGTATTTCGGTCGATAGCAATGACATCTTGATCACATTGTTACATTCGAAAAAAATGGATAATAATTTAACTGTGCTCGAAAGGAACAATTATTAAAAGGATTTAGGAGATAAAAGTATTATCACGTAAAAATGCAAATTTCTTATTAATATTTTAATCTGTGTTGTCTTAAATAATGTCATTTATTTTAAATAATTTTATTGTTATGTCAAAGAAAGAAAGAAAAAAAACTGTGAAATGGTTACTGGTTACAGTTAAGTTAAATCGAAGTCTTAATATCGATTAAGTGATCTTAAGTGCAGGTGCTCGTAACAATTCAAAACTGCCTTTAATAAGTAGGCTCTGGTTTAACTAGCCGTTGTGCATAACAAAAACAGGGTATCTCAAATAAACTAAACTTTTATCTAAGTATTTAAATTCCTTTATTTCTTGTATTTTGTGATTTGTACGAAGGAATGTAAACATATAGTGTCTAATTTCTTCAAATTATTTTGTTTTGTGTTGAAAGCATTAGTTTAGAGATGATACAGTGACGATATATTTTACTTAATATTTATTTTGATAAATTATTGAACAATTTCGTTAGTATTTCATCGTCAATTTTTCATTGCTGCCTGCACGAATCGGTTTAGAGGATTATACGTGATTTTGTAACAAAATAAGTCACAAATGCCGAACTGGTGCTCAAGGCTTGCTATGACAGAAAAAAAATCATGCGTATGTATTCTTTTTATAAACATATTTTCAAAACAATTGTATTTTTTAAAAGTAAGTTTGCCAGTAAATTTGGAAAAAAAATAACGCTTAACATTTGCTGAGGGCCACGTCTATTTAGTGCGATTTTTAGGTTTTGAGTCATAAAAGTTTTTTGTGTTCTATGAATAAAAAAACAAGCTCTGTCCGTTTTTCATGATTAGTAGTAGTTTTTTTGCAAGACCTTCGAAATGTGTTTAATCCTAGTCACTTTTCAATACAATTAATGGATCAGCTGCTTCGGTGTAGGTATTTTTCGAAAGCTTGAACATTCTAGTGCATAATAGAACAGTTAGTATTAAAGAAAATTGTAAAATAACGTTATGAAGTGAATTCTACGAATATCTACGTATGTTTTCCTCGAGAACGAAGACGTTAAATCAGCCAGTTTGTTACCATGAGTTTAACTATTTCAACAGCTACGAACTCAAATACGTCTTTCGACAAACTTTTAAGTATACCTTACACACAATTTGATTTGCACGAGATGTCTATTAAAAAGAGTCGACAGCAGACACTTCTAATCATAGCGTTTTTATATGATAATAAGGCGTCATCGTAACAATTGTCTCCGCTCATTGCACGGCTGAGTGAGCAGATTTCTTGAGCGATAAGCCCAATTGCGACTCCATCAAGGAGAAATTGCCTTTTCAGTTTAGACTTGGTATTTAGCGAGGGGAGTTCAATGATAGAAATATTAATAAATAATAAAAAAAATTTAGTAATAAATTATGACAATTATAGAAAATAACTGATTCATAAAGTTGCAAATAAACATAGCGTAATGATTTAACCACTTCACTACCTGAACGTGCGCAATGTGTGTCCTCTGCAGCAACAGCTTTGCTATCCTGGTCTAGAATCCTGGTCTCTATCCTGGTGAAAGTGTAAATATTTGTATAGTTTTTATCAAACGTTTAAAAAAAAATATTGCATTATTGCCATAACTACCTACTTTACGTTTAAAACTAGCACAAATATATTCGCTTCGGCTCTTATGCACTCTAACGTAATACGGTGTCAAGAATGAAAATTTCATATAGCTTTCGAGTATTGAAGTATGTGTATCAATCCTTTTGCAGTTGAAATAAGAAATTTGAAGATTTTGAAATCTCCAACTAAATTAGCTCTAAACATAAAAGCCTATATTACGTGCAAACAACACAATTCAGTTTTTATATAATCTTAAAATAAACGACACACGAAACCAACGTTTTTGAATGCGAATCATAAATTGATATACTCTTTAGATATTCATGGTCAGTAAGAAAATCAACCCTGTCTCGTTACCTCAGCCCCAAAAAAACTACAATTTCTCACAGCTTATAAAACTTGAATATATGATGCACGATTATTTTACCTCGATGTTTTTCTCAAATTGTTTTGGGAACTCAACAGAATGAGATGAAATCAGTTTGAAGCGAGATCTGCTGCGATTGGACTCTCCTCACCCCTATATCCACAGCATGGGCAGGTTAAATATGCAGCACCGCATAATTCTATATGCAGATTGTATATCTTTAGCGAGACATATTTCCAGGTCAAAGCGTAGGAACACCGAAAAACAAAAGGGAATTACCACTCACATTTACACAAAACTTGATTACTTTGTTCTTATGTGAGGAAACGAAACGAGAAATTTGTTTAGTTTTGATTGTTCTTGTTTCAATATAAGATAAATGAAAATAGAATTTAATGTTAGTTTTCTTTGAATAATACTTGGTGTGCTAGTAGGGGAGACCGGGGCTAGTTTTCAATGTTTATTTTTCTTTTTGATTGTAATTTTTTTTAACTTTTATTGTTGGGAAATGAGGATATTGTTGCCTTTCTTATACTTTTATCTACAAACTAGAATTACTATTTCCTAAAAATTAATTCTAGTTTTGTGCTAGAAAGTGGTTAAATGCAAGAATTATTGAGTTGGAAAACGTGCCCGCAACTTCACTATCACCTGAATCACTATGAACTTAAATGAATTGTGTAACTTATTCTTTATGGAGTCATAGTTTGATGCTCGTTCCTAGAAGTTTCCTAAAGTATAACTATATTTTGGAAAAAAACCCGCCCCCCCCCCCCCAACGACTCATTTCCAATATAAGGCCAGATGGAAAACTTTCCCCATCGGAAAACTATCACCGGTCTCCCTTATTATATTTTTATATGTGCATTGAGAGAGTCAAAGCAAATATGCTAATGCTCGGTTAAAAATATTCAGATTCTAAACTTGCATCCTTTAAAAATATTGTGCAACCAAAAATTCATCGAAAAATATTCCTTGTAAAGGTTACGGTGTACTTTAAATATGTTGTGTCAAATTTCTCTTCGATCGCCTTGGGAACAGCCTAGGTGTTCGCCTCGTCATCCGACTACAATATAAAATATAGGTGTTTGTCAATAATAGCCAAAGTGTAGCTCTTGTGCACCATTTATGCAAAAAGTGATTGTTACTCATACTATTAAAATTTTCACTGAATTATTCCCGAAGAATTAACTAATCCCCTTAAAATAGAATTCATTTTCTAGTTACCTAACAATATACATATTCACACACACACACACACACACAAATGTTTACCTGCACCTTTGAATCAATCAACCTCATTGAATAAACCATTTTTTTCTAAAATTAGTTAAATACGAATATATATTTGCAGCATCTCTTCCCATTGTATGCTTCATTAACTGTTCCGCTACCAAAGTTTTGCCGCCATCCAGGATCACGTGACTGACCATGTGGGTTTTTTTCGATGACGGAATCATGAACGATTTATTCCGATTTAAACCAAAGAGTGACTGAAATATGACTGAGAAATGGATTATTAAACATCGTATAAATTTGGGAGTTTGGAGGAAAAATCTTTTAATTTCATATATGGTTGAATGCGTATTTTTCCTAGCTGAAGGTTCTGTCGTTAATGTACTGTGAAACATTGTTACACCATATTCTATCAAGCAGTAATGTTATCTTTAGAATTCAAAATCCCTCACAATTGTTTTGCAATATTTGCTTCATAGGAGTTATAAAACTAAATTCAGTAAAATAAAAATTGGCATAGTCAAAAATATTTTAAATTGGAAATTAGTTTCCGTGTAGATAATAACCCCCGGCAGAATTAGAAATAATACACTATACATCTAGTATTGTATTTGCCGAAATTTTTAACCCAATTCTTCAAACATGGGATGATGCTAGAAATTTAAATTTTTGCACTTGCACTTTTTACTGCAAAACTACATCGTCATTTATTGCTTTAAAGTGTTTAAACTCTCTTTGAATATTTTTTATGTATATTCGTTAATTGTTAGTTTTATAACCATTATTCATCTAATTTAATGTTAAAAAATTGTCCTGTCCAAGTGATTTGATAATATTTATTGTTTATGTTGACGTTAAAAAATTAAACATTAACCATTACTTTTCCTTAAAATTATAACTTTCCATGATAATTTTTAATGATAATTTTAATTAAATAGCAAAAATTCATGAAGGCGTAAAAAGTACGACCTGTCTAAACTGAGTGCTATCCAAATAATTCACTTTACATTTGTATATCATGCAAGTAATGTATTTCAAAGTCATATTAGCATGAGGAAAGAAAAAACTGAATATATCACCTGATAATCCATGCTTGGACGATTATACAGACTCATAGAGCTTAATTAAAATTTGTTTACTATTCTCGGTATTTTCATTTAAAAAGATATGACTTTAGTTGAATAGCGTAATCATTTTGTCTTAATTTTAAATGAATTCAGTTGCATCATATTGTGATTTTTTCTCACTAAGTTAAGCTCGCACTTATTTATGGTTAGATGGAAGACTCATGTCTTTTGAAAAATTAAATGTTTGTTTTGATTAAATGGAAATATGAAAAACATGTGGTAAAATAAAATTCACTTCCAAAAAATTTCATGAAATGAATTGACCCTAAATTCTTCATGCTTGCATTTTTAGATGTTTAAAAATTGATTCTACCTTTTTGTTTTACCAATAAAGTTTTGAAAAAATTATTGTCATAATTCTTTCAAAAGTTATGATTCCAATTTTTTCTTTCTTGAATTTTAGTTAAAAAAATTAAGATTTCCCCAGCTGTATTTTTACTATTTCATTCTGGATGCATAATGAATCTATTTCACAAAATTTAAATTTTTAGAATAAAAAAATTAAAAGTTGGAACTGGGGAAGGGTTAAAAAAAGTACGCAAAGTGCTCTCACTCTCCCCTAATTGTTTTGAGCAGTGTATATATTTATTCCCAGTTATAAATGTTTGTTGTAACTATTGATTCCATTTGAAAAGAAGCTCTCCAAATGTTGCAAGAAGGTTTTCTTCTGAAATGAGAGTTAAATGACAGATGAATGAATGATGATGCATTGAAGACGTTATACTTCACTGAATAAAATCCCATCTTATATTCATTAGAAACAATACAAACATTTCATTTATTATTAGAAATTGTTCTGCATTTGTTTATGGTAAACGTACATTTAAATAGATTCATAACGAAATAACACAAAAATAAATACAACGAGGTAAAATAATTGTTAGAAAATATTTATGAACTTGAGACAAAATATAGTAAATTAGTTAGTGTGTTTATAAATGGTAGTGCTATATTCTTCCCTTTCACCTTGATTTTACTACACACAACATTAATCTTATAAAAGTTTCGTTGTGACAAATCAGTCAAAACAAAAATCTTATATATCAATCTTATATAGTTTATATATAATAATCAGCCATTAAAACAAAGACTCAAAGATTGCCTTACCAAACAATGCAGCGATATGTGTACTAATTTTTTTTTCTTGTCTGCTCCAAAAAGTTCTTTTGGATGGAGTTCCTTGAAACGATATCTTTTCGGTTAGGTCATAATTGATGTCCAGCCATCAATTAACACTTACAGTTGACATGCCTCAAATCACGTGCCAAAAAATTTCTTTCATTGTGAAAACGTTATCCTTAAAAAAGGAAGCGACTTAAGCGTTTTATACTAAAACCTCAATAAAAGCGACCTGCCCTCCAAAACGTTTCCATTGAGTCGCAAATAGCCCATTGAGAAGGAAACAGTACATCAAAAGAGGACAACCCACCATTAGTGGACGCCCCCTCCCAGAAAACACATGAAACCAGAATCGCACTTATTACACACGAGAGCCAACTGCCTGGTGCGGGTTCATACTATTCTAACTGATATTTTTGCTCAAAATCAGTTTTATCTGGTGAATTTAGGCAATACTTATTATAAAAGTTTTATAATTATTCATTCGACATACCATTTGTTCATACGCGTGTGCCTAAAAAGATACGATGCGACTAAAATCGGATCTTAAAAATTAAGCTGAACTTGAAAACAGTTCACAAGGTCTCTTATTTTCTAATCATGTACCACTTCCATTTCTGTCAAAGTAATTTCAAGTTCAGCCGGACTATCCGTTACTCAAGGACGGACTTGATTCGTCAGTAATAAGCAGTCAGCCAGACATTGCAGTTTTCTTCCAGACGTGAAAATACTAGCAAATAAGTCGGAGCAGAGATTCCTTCAGAATCGCGACTGCGGAGGTCCTTTGATCAAGAAAGACTCAAATGGTCTTTATTTGTTGGATTGTCTGTAAAGTAATTCGTTTAATTGCATTTTAATGACCATACTCTTGAAATGAATTTTTCTGGCAACTGATGTTACATACGATTTTTAAGCAGTTAGCTCCCAGGCATGTTATGTCTGCCGGTTAGGGTGGAGTGAAAAATGTCATTTGTTTCGGAAACGGTACCATTCAATGACTGTGTATAAGACCTAGTAACAATTTTGTAAAATAATTAATTTTTATGACGTCATCTTGAGTGTAAGTGTTTTGAAATTCTCAACATTAAATTTGTTTAAGTACTTGTTAAAAAAACATATGGTTTGTAACCCAATATATCCTTGATCTACTGTCTAATAATGTGTATTTCTTTTTACTATTTTTAGAGTTAAGTTTTTTAAAGTATGAAATATATTCTAAATTTTGACAATTTTTTAAACTTTAAGTTAAATATCTCAAGACTCAAGGCTCGTTGAAAACTAAAATTTTGTTGTTGTTTTTTATTTCGAGTATTTCTTTGACACAAAAAATGTAAATATCTTAAAAAGTAGAGCTGTTAAGTAAGTAACAGTAAAACTGAATTCATATTTACAATCAGCCGCCCAAGTATAACTAAAATCAGTTCTAAAATCCTGGACACCAAAACAGCTATTGCCTTGCGTTATCTATTAAATAATCGGTTTCTAAATAAAAGTCAATTAATTTAGTTAATCTATTGAATGAAAGTAATTTATGATGTAATAGTTTTTGCAAAACAAATTTCATCAATAAATATGGGTATCTACAATATAATATTATAAATAATACATAATTGTAACACAATTATAACACTGACGTCGAGATACATTACTGAATCACCAAATTATATTATAATTTACGATATTTAATCAGGAGACAATATCATTGATTTAATGACGAAAGATCTTTGCATTATGCATTGCCACAGTTGCCTTTTTGACATCTGACGCATGTGATCGCTTCATCTCGGTGTAAAAGATGTAGAGTCATAAAAATATATAAAGGCTGTCATCTATACTGTTTTTGAACGATTTACCCTGGAGACAAGATACTTGATAGCATTCAATAGAGATTAATTAAATTATTTTCATTAAGGACACATTAATCCCACAAAAATCCAACAGCTGTCATTGCCTCACTTAGTGTTGACGTACGGAGGCAAGTGTGTCGGCAGAACTGTTCCAGAAGGATCAGACGTCGATAGTGGAAACTGTTTGCGGAATTAAGATGATCTATGAGGAAAAGATTGGAACGAATTTATGGGATTCGTTTCTATGAATGAAGCTGTAAGAGTAATAAGTGAGAAAGCAATTTAATACTTTACATCTCGATAAATACTCATTTCATTGCTTAGACGAACAGTGCATGGTAAAAATCTATTTAATGATGAGTGTTCATATTTTACAATTTGTTAAATAAAATATAAAGTGATTTATAACTTACAATGTACCAACGCTCATGGAATGAAAAAAATACAATATTTAGGGACTTTTAAGAATAGATTCTAAAGTACTATACACTTCAGTCTAAAAGAAGAGTTTAAAAAAAGGACAGTTTATCTTGTCAGAAAAACTCTTCATTTAATACAAAATTTTCCCTCATGTTCACAAATAATTTCCGCTTTGATCAAATTTCCATTTTGAAGAATCGTTTGAGGTTTTGAAGAGACCGCGCATGTGCATTCGTCAGAAACGAAAATGGTGTCAAATCGCGGAAATATTTATGTAGCAAAATAGCCAGTAAACTTTCCCTTAACTGAAGGAAAAAAATACTACTGTATTTTCAGCAATTTTCAAATAAGAATGAATTTAATACCCAAAGTTTAATTTAATTACCAACTAATTACCTTAAAAGTACTATTTAAAATATACATATTTTTAATTAAAATTAATGATGTTTTAAAATCTTGATTGGGAAGATTTGAAATAATTTAGATCAGACTCAATCATATGATACCCTGTACAAGTGTATAAAAAATACAAAATAATGTTTTTGGTTTTATCTTTTCTTAGTGCCCACTAAAGAATTTAGGTGTTTAGTGCCAAAAAATGAAGATAAAAATTACATTTTAAAATGGAAACTAATTGTAATATTCAACAGGGGTAGTAATAAGTAGATTGTTTCCCAATAAAAAGACATAAACGTTATAAATGGTTCCTTGCCTTACCTTTAATAACATGAACTCCATCAGCACAGCTCTTTCTCTCTATTACTACGCCCAACAAATAAAAGGCTTTTAATTGCGGGTCCAATTGACCTTAACCATTTTGTGGCATGCCAACGACGTATATCCTGAATGTCGACCCTTTTGGCTTTGGTGGTAGCATAGCAATTTGCATTTGCTGACTGCAGATCAATAGGGTGACGTGACTCGAAGAGAGCGTCAAAATGTTCCAACATTTGTATTCGGGGCACGGCTTTTGGCGTTTCACCACATAAACAAAGAAAGGGGGTGGGCAAGGATTTGATTAAGCGTAGGTGCGCACAGTTGGACGTTTATCCACTCGCAAAAGTAACACTGTTCAATTTGTTTGGTTGAATTGACGTCGCACTAAGGCTACAGAGCTTCGTGATTTAAAATCAGTGACACCGACACTTGAATATGCACCCAATTATCTCTAATATATATGGGATGGACTGCTCAAATATTAAGAAAACGCGACCGATTCAGGGTTACCTGGAACCAACTATTTGGCATTTCTCTAATTTTGGCGCTGTTGTTTGGCTTGTTTTAACGATTCATCAAGGCTCTTTTAGAACTTTATCGCTACCATTTAGCAATAAAGTTCTACATGTGTCACCTAATAACTTAACTTCTTGCTACTACGCGTGCCTCCTCCTCCATTTTGCTGGAGCCAACATTGATCGCACTTTTTGAGATCCATTAGCACTGGAAGCAGTCCATCGAGTACACATTATAGATCGTTGCTTGCACCCAGCATAACCCTATAGAAATATATATAGAAATAAAATGTCATAAATGTCTTGTCATCATTTTCATGTTAACATCATTTAGATATTAGTTGGATAATTTTAGATTTTTTAAAAAAAATTTCATAATAATTATAAGATTTAAAAAAAATTCGTATTCATCACAAAATCCTATACGTTTTTTCATAGCTAAGTTTTCAAATAACTTTTCACCATATAAAAAATTCTTAAGATTCTCCAAGATTCTAAAATTTAATTTTACAAATTTTTTGCTAGCGTAAAAGAGTTAACGTGTTTACGCTTAAAATAAAAACACTTAAAAAGTATATTTAATACATTTCTTATATGCTATTTTTTTATTGTACATCTACATATAAAATAAAAGCTCTAATGTCTAAACTGAATATTATTTGAAAGAATGTTTTTTTTTATTTAACGATTCAAATATCTTCCTTTGATACTAGTATTTGATATATGCTTTCAATTCGGACTTAACAAATTATTCTAATTGCTGCATTATAATTCATAGTTTAAAATGCCAACATTATAGATCTCACAATGTCGCTCAATCTCATTAACTTCTATACATAACTGCAAACCAAGAGGAATTAAAAATGTCATCACTAAGTAACAGGCCCCAAATGTCATCTTAAACACTAATTAAGTGACTAGTATGTCTTTTGACAGCCAAATGAAGCACTGACATTCGTTGGACTCTGTGCGTGTCTTTATTATGATCGATGCTGCTCAAACAGTTAAACGGAGTTTTTTTTTAATGAAGCGAAAATAGATGGCCTCTCGACGGCATCGCCAGCGCATTGGAGCCGCGGATTGTGTGTTGAAGGGAAACAAGTTTTCTTTTTACCCTTTCAGTACTAACTTTTTATTCTAAAAATCTAGAATTTGTGAAATAGACTCCTAATGCATCCAAAATGATATTGTAAAAATCAGGGGGGAAAATCTTAATTGTTTAACTAAAATTTAAGGGGAAAAAATGAAATCATAACTTTTGAATAAATTAAAACAATAATTTTTACGAAACTTCAATTGTTTAAAAAAGTTAAAATTCGATTTTTAAACATTTAAAAATGCAAGCATAAGCATGAAGAATTTAGGGCCAATTTATTTAATAAAATTATTTCAGAATGAATTTGATTTTATCATGGTTTTCGTATTTTCATTTAACTAAAACAAACTTTATTAGTTTAAAATATTTGAACCTTACTTTTTAACAAGTAATTAATTGAGAAAATAGTTATTCCATACGGTTTTGAAAAAGGAAACATTTAGTTTTTTTTCTTATTTGAAGCTAATTGGATATTTGATTTATTTGAAATACTTCCTTATATGGTAATTCCCATTGTTATAATACTAGTAATATCATATTATTTCAATACCAATATTTGATGGTTTACTGTGTTTGAATCAATGGAGCACAATTTCATTGCTACTAGAAGTGATGTGATAGACTTTTAACACTTGATAAACAGTGTAGATTAATTTATTTTTTACTTCATTACTTATTAGGAAAACGAATGGCGAAACTTCATGCACAACACACAGTTTTGGAATTTTTTCTCGAGCTGAACTGCAGGAAGAAACGAAAAAAAAACTAAGGCCTAAGTTTTTAGCATTTATAATTCAATATATATGATTTATGAAATCTTTATGGTTATCAAGACTTGCATTAAGTTTAAAGTTCTTCTGATCCTTCTAATTTTAGATGGTTAATAACAACATCGCCATTAATTTTCGAAAGAAATTTTTAGAATGCAGCTCAATTTTAAACTTACGTTGAAACACAAAAACACCAAATTTTTAACCATAAACTGAGAAAAATGATGCTTTCAAATCTGCATAAATATGTTTTTATTTTGAAAATGAAACATTTTGTTTTAAATATGAAGACCCTCTTCTTAATATCAGCGTACTCAGTTGCAAAACAAAATTACTTCTCATTCGTTAAATGTGGTACATTTCACCAGGGTACTCGGAGCCCATTTTGACTATACGATGTACTCGGATTTGAGTATTATTTAATCGTTTTTGAAATTGTCGTTTATGGAGAGTGCTCAAATTGTTTTACTAGTTGTGAAAAAATCTATACATTTCTTCACTGTATTACAATATTATTTTTTTACTTCAATGTGCAATTAAGTATTTATACTTACATATAGCATTATTGATGCAATATATTTAAACAAAATAATTTTTAGTTTAAATTTTTAAATTTGAATACGTCATCCAAGGTTAATTTTATTGCAATGAATAATATTTTAATTGATGATGGTCTGTGAAATTAAAATTTGATTTTGTTTGAGAAGCACACATTGAAGGATTTTTTTATTATGAAGGAAAATGTTTAGGTGACTGATTAAGACAGATAGGTTTCCGCTTGTTGAAACATCATTTGCTTTGCGACAGCTTTTCACTGGTGATATTATGCTATATTTCAAGAAAAATTGTCACACACACATTTGGGTATGCTTCTTTTAAATAAATTCAAGGAATGAAACTGTTCTTAAGAGCTAGAAAAATTCATCTTAATTTTGATTTTAATTCATTTTATTTTGCATACATATAAAATACTGCACTTTAATTTTCAATTTTTGTGTAGGAAAACACAGATTAAAATGTTTTTCCTTTTTAATATTTTTTAGTTATCATGTGATTGAAAAGTTGGTATAAAAATAAGAGAAAATTTACATTATTGTAAGATTAAAATAATCTTTTTTTTAATATAATCAATAGATATATCATTTTTACTGTTCTTTTATTTAATCTAAATTGAGATGTACATAAGTATTGTAACTACGAAAGTCAAACTAAGTGTAATTTTAGTAAGTAATCAAAAGCTTAATTCTATTTCAATTATTTACAATCAAACGAATTATTTTTCCAAATATTGATTCTTGGCAAAATATTTCATAAAAAAAATACGTAGCTCCAAATATTTTATTTTAATTCGATAACATTTTATGTATATATCCTTATCTTAACACCTCAGTTCCTTGTGATTCACTGTTGTGTATCCTTCTATATTAAATCCATTCAGAGACGGGACTGAATCAGCAGCATAAGAAAAATCTAAAAATAAAGTACTCGCATCACTTGAAGTAAGGATTTTGCATATGCCGGATGCTCCCAATGCTAAAAGAGATATACAATGTGAACTCGGGTGCTGCTTCTAATTCTATTTTAAGTCACTGAGTTCAGTGGTTGGAATGCAAAAGCTTCATTGATTTCAAAGAAGACGTTTACACAACGCAGACATTTTAATCCTATAAATAAATCAAACACATTCATCATCAACTTCAACAGATAATAATATGAAGACGGATTTTATTGAATGGATTCACATGAATGCTCAAAAAATGGATTTAATATATAGTAAAGTTGTGCATAGTTGTGCATGGCCAGAGTAAAACTTAAAGCTAGTTCCTTTGCATAAAAGTCTTCTGGAATTCGCACTGTAAAAAAATCTGTAACCATTATGAATTTTTTTTGAAAAACACTTTTCCTAGAATATTTCTAGTAAAATATTATTTTAAAATATTACTAACTGTAAAAACACATAATATATATATTTGCAGTGCACATATTTTGTAGATTTACAAGACCATTTTATGTGTTCACACAAGTAATAAAAAAAAACCACATCTAAAATACGGTTTTACGAGGCGAAAGAGTTTTGTGATTCATTACTAGAAGAAGTTATGTAACCGGCAAAATGGAGATTTCTGTTCAGAATTACAAAAGCTTTTTTTTTGTTTTTGTTTTAACAAAGATTATTTGGAATGTTTTTGTATTTTTTTCACAGTGTAGGTATAAATGTGTGGATCTTCGCCTTCATAATCTGTTCAGTTCTGTTTAGTTCTGTCCGGTTAAGTTTTAATTTCCAAAGTTTACATTCTTTTACGTTTCCCATTATTTCATTACATTTCTTATTCTCACATTGTCTCAAAAGAGTAAACTTAGCGATTTACTATAGTTATTTAATGGTCTTAAATATATGAGAAAACCGAACTTGTAATTTCAGCCTTTTCACTATATAATGTCGGACTTTTAAATTCCTGTCTATATATCTGGAAGACTTATTTATAGAGTAGTTTTCCTTCTCTCTTTAGTAATGTCATAGGGATCTGAGCTTTAGTCTGTCTTTGTAAAGTGTTTTTTTAAAAGCTATGAGCCATCTATTGATCTACCCCTGCGAAAAGTTGAAATGATTCAAGTTGTTATAAACCTGTGAATAATGCAGTCTTTAAAAGTTGACCTAGGCCACTATTGAAATCAGACCTCACTTTTGAGCAATTTAACTTTGTTAAAAGCAGTCCTTGACGTCCACACCAGAACTCCCCAGAGTTTCAATTCCTCTGGAGTTGAAACTCATTAGCAAGATTCGCCCACTTGGCGCATTGCAATGCAGATGCTCATTCCAGAAGTGGTCAGTGTTCAGATTCGCCATTTGTAATTCACATGCTTGCGGGACCTCCGCATCCGTTTGTTTTAATTGTGTCTGCGAAAATTAACTAAGGCTAAAAGGGTGGCCAGTGGAGAAGGCTTTGCAGAGAGGCCCTGACCAGAATTCATGATTTTGAATGGGGTAGGTTAGTGATGTTGATAAGTTAAATGGATTTTGAGTTTTGTTTTGTAGGTTAGTTCAATGGTTTTGAATTTTAAGCCAAGGGTGCTCATTCTGCGTGATTTTTGTTAACTTACTCTGGTTCTAAAATTACGAAGCATTGTTAGAGGGTATTTATTATTTTGAACTCAAAAACAATTAACCATAATCCAAAACAATCCTCCAATTTCGAATTACTTTTACGTAATTGATTGGGAACATTATTAAAAGTGTCCATTCGTTAATTAAACTCATGATACCGTTCCTAAACCTGTGTGACGACTCAGTTAAAATAAAAAAATTTCCTACGCACCCCACGAATACACTTTTTAGTCAACTTGGATTTAGGTTCGAATTATTCTTTCGGTGCTCCTATAGAGGTGCAAAAGAGAACGCATACTTAGGAAAACCCTGACTACAAAGCTTATTTTTAAAAGGCCGTTGTTTTAATTAAATTAATTAAATGACACCATCGTGATTTAACGTTGTGTAATATTAGATACTTCAAAACTTTTGATCTTTTAAGGAGTTATAATAAAGTAGTAAACTGATTAAATGTATTAACATGAGGAATAAAATTTTCAATGTAATTACATAATAGTATTCCATATATTCCAAATGTCGTTTATACCTCATTTTCTAGTTCCAGTGTGAAAACAATTTTCATTTTAATGTAAAACAACATAAAAAAAGTAAAATCAATATAAAACCCATGAAAATATAAGCTGGGTTTAAAGGATTAAGAAACACATTTAAATTTGTTATTTAAATTTTTATGAAATTGTCGTAAAAAATAAGAGGATAGAAATTAATTAATAAATAAATACCTAAAGGTTTATAAAATTTAAAATGGTACGTTTTTATATTTTTAAACAGTACATTTCAATTAACATGTAATTTCTTGAATGATCTGGTAAAATATTTTTTTTCTAAACAAAATTATCTCGGCATAATTGTACCGAAATGCCTATACTCTAAACCACTTTACAGTTTTGGTCTAAAATTCGGTGACTTGAAAAATTATTAATTTCGAAAATGGAAACACATCTAATCCCGTTCGTAATATCTTATTTTAATAATTGGAAATATTCATGCACTCGATTTGTGGAAATTTTTTTATGTGAAATACTTGCGCACATATTTTGATTACTAGTCATCCTTCTATGAAGAGGTATTTTACAAGGATTCGTATTCATGATAATTCTTTTTCGAGTTTGTTTCTTTTTATAAAATTGGTTGATTAATATTCAGGAGATGCTCTTTGTATTTTCAATTTTAACTGGTTTTGTTATATATTTATAAAGATTGTGAAATTAAAAGTTTCAACAAGAAATGAAACATCCAAATAGAGCTTAATGGTTTTATCGAAATTATTTTACATAGTCTATCAACTTGTTTTAAATAAATTTTATTTAAAATTAAAAAATTAAAACTTTACTGCACGCTTCAAATGTAATTAAATTTATTAGTCGCATTATAAAAAGGAGAATAAAATTAAAAAAATTGAAAAATCTTTTCATTTTGTTTTAGCTTTTTCTATTTGTAGTGTGAGTCACAAGTGTTAAAAAGCTCTTTAAATTTGAAAAAATAAATTTTAATAAATCTGGTTACATTATTTAGTTGCAGTAAGTATAAATTACACAACTATTCCGCTAAATTTCTTCATTTACTCTTAAAAGTTATAGTGATAATCCCTTTTTAACACACGTGAATTGCACTACAGGAAGGGTAATTTTGTATGAAATGATCCTTTTGTGAATCAATTATGAATTTATCTGAACGAGGTCCCGAAATGTTTAGTATTTTATGCACAAATTATTCCATTGTTGCAATGTGCTTAGATTTATAACACTAGCCTTCAAACTTTAGCGTTTTATCTGTGAACTAAAGTGCAACTGCTTTTTCCGATGCATTTTTGAACACTGATTTCGAAAGTTTAAATAGTTTTTTATATCATGTCCATAGGATACATAGTTACATAGGAATAAGTCATCATAGTTGTATTCACAGAACCCTACCAGGCTAGTATAATTAAGTAAATATTTATAAGGCATTCTACTCTTTAAAATAACCATGTGAAGATACATTACTTAATGTTAAGTGAGAACAGTACATTAATTCATTTTCTTATTATAGTGTTTGGACGAATTTCTGTTTTAAATTAAGAACTTTTTGAAGAATTTCTATTCTAAACGCCAACATCATAAATAAGTTAAATCAATGGCGCTATTTACTAAAGTTGCAATAGAAATTACATATCATAAATCTTACTACAAGAGGAACATTGGCACCTACTATTATCTTTTATATGAAAAAAAAAGATTCTAATGTTATCCGATAACTCACAAAAATTACTGATAAAAACTAAAGTAAAAAAACTAGTCATTTGGATGTTGACTGAAGATAAATCTAAGTAACCATAGTTGCCAATTTTAAATATGTTAAAAAATGTGTGTGATATTCAAACCTTCATTTTTAAATGTGTCAAGATTTAAATAAAGATTTTATTTTTGAAAGCAAGCTTCTTTGTAACATTACTAAATTAGGTAAATATTTTTTTTAAAAATCACTTAAAATATTTAAAGTCTTTTGAGAGATTTCCCTACTCTCTAGAAGAATACAGCTTAAGGGGATGATTGTAACAACTTAAATGAACTTTAAATATTAGATAGCGAGAAAAAGGAATGAATTTAGGGACTTGCTTTAAGTGTTTCAAGTCCACGGAAACTACTTTTTAAGGCTGAACCCAAGTTGCCCTGTGCCGCAGCAAATGACAGTGATTTCCTCGCATCCACCGAAAACCCGTACAACTCCAGTAATTACATTCATTCCACCAGAACAAGAATGATTGATATGAGGGTCGGCAAAAAAACCTCGTGTAGTTAACACGGCATTTTCGCATTCGGTTGAACACATGTAATTTCCAACCTTGGCTCACGTTACGCCGGATTGTACATAACTTGTAACAGAAAAGGATTTAGTTTGTATCAGAATTCGGACTGGTAGTATGTCATTTTATGGAACTTGACATTAAAAGATGATAGATGGATGCTGAAGATGTCGTTGTCAGTACGATTTGGTTAGACATTGTCTTAAAACTACTTATAAATGGATGCTTGAATTCGTTAGATTCTGATATCATCGCATAAGCAGTTGGACTCGAAAAGATACAATGTTAGATTCTGGAGAGCTAACCAGTGTGTTTAGGATGAGGTATCCATAGAAATCGACATTTAATTCGCATTTACCTCCTAGTGGGAGTTTCGAAATGTATCCACTTATATCTCCGTGATGGGTAAATGTATGAGTTGGAACCTTTAGAACTAATGCTTTGACCTTTTAAAATGATAATGTTTCTACGACAGCAATTTTTATTAACTGCATTGCAATGGATGTATAAAACAAATTTAATTACTTTGGAGATGAATGAGACAATTACTTTTAACACCTTGTACAAGTGTATGTTCCCTAATACCATAGCATTGTTTTCATAGTTGCATTTCGTATCGTATAGCTACATTCTAGTTGGCGGAGTCTACTGAATCGTTTTTCGAAATTTGGAGACAGGTATTTTTTTTATCTTACCAATATCAAATCGCGAACCAGAACCGATACACCCATAAACAAGGCCTACAAAGAAAAATTTAAAAACATGAAAAGGAAAATATAGCAAACACCGGTGAATACGTCGAACCCACAACCTAATAGGGTTAATAAAACATAAATACAATAAACCGGGGTTGTACAAAAGTTAAATTAATTGCGTTTCGGAAAATCGCAAAATGCTAGAGCACCGTTAACTAGAAATTTCCTTAGTTTAATTTTTTTATAAGTGTTATAGGTACATGTTATCCTTTTATATTGCATGTTATATGCACTGTTAAAAATGGGTTCTCAATTTTGGGAATACTGTTATATTATAAGAAAACATACTTGAAGATCTTAGTGAAAGAACGTGCTGACAAAAAGGTGGAAATGAGATAATGAGCTTTAAAGTTTATCGTTCGCACTTAGTTACTTTAATACTTTAAAACCGGAACTTGCAATAGGTAAAAAATATACAAAACTTAAAGTTTATGAAAAAGGAAAATCTTGTTATCTTTAAAGGATGGAATAACTTGTTTATTGACACAAAAATCTTCATTTTTTCAAAAATGTCACTAGCACGTTCTTCCACTAAGCTCTTCAATTATTTCATAAAAGCTTCTAATACCTTATTTTCAAATTTTAGTAATAATATATTTTTTATTTTAGATTTTTTTTTATTGTCGGACACTTTTTTGGACAGATTGTCACGATACGAAAGGGTGTGCGTAATGAAATACCATTTTTTTTTTTAACATAGAACTTTAGAACAGTCAAGTGTTTAGGGTTGTATGAAGCTGTTGAATTTTACGAACATGTATGATCTGAAATTTGCGATTTCAAAGTATTTGATTTTCAGACTAATTGTAATCACAATAAAATGAGTACCATTTAATTTTGAGATTTTTATTTTTAACAATGCTAAAATTTGAGATTTCAACGTATTTAATTTTGTGAATATTATTTTGACACTAAAATGCGAACATCCTAGTATTCATTTTCAAAAGATTTTAATTTTTACCAGTGTGCTATGTGCTAATGGCCTCCCAGTGACCGAGAGTGGTAATCGACGAGCCTCTCACAGAGAAGGTTCTTGTTCTAGCCATACTATAGACGAATTCGTGCTGGAGGAAAAATCCCTCTAAAAATCACTGGGGTGCCCAAGTACACTGGGACAGACGTGCTCGTTAAATCTGTTTAGTCCAAAGTCCCGACGGCGTTAGCGTACGATGTCGCTCGAAGTCCCGTTGGGTACCCGCTCAGGTGTCGACCTCGTCACTTGACCAGGGTTCCAAATTACGAGGCGTCATTGGCTGTGTTAAAGCTCCTAAAGGAGGCTAGAAATAGGCAGCCGAATTCCATGACATTCTATGTGCTGATGCGTGTGTTCTGATTGCAGTGCCGTTCGGGGTGCCTCCCGTGGCGCCGCGGCGCATCGGCCACCCCTACCAGAACCGCACCCCGCCCAAGCGCAAGAAGCCGCGCACCTCCTTCACGCGCATGCAGATCTGCGAGCTCGAGAAGCGCTTCCACAAGCAGAAGTACTTGGCGTCCGCAGAGCGAGCCGCGCTCGCCAAACAGCTCAAGATGACGGACGCCCAAGTCAAGACGTGGTTCCAGAACAGGAGAACCAAGTGGAGGTAAAGAAACATAAATGAGTACAAAAGAATAAGCCATACAGTCACTTCAATGTCTAATAGTCTCTATGCAGGGCCAGATCTTCCATAAGGCCATCTTAGGTGCCGCAGATTTTAGAGAGTTTTATGCTAAATTGTGGCCCCTTGAAACTTGAGTAAATTGTGTCATTTTGTGGAATTGTTTTTAAAGCTGGGAAATAAATCATTCAAACAGGCAGCAATTCCACCACAATTATTCAATAACTCAAACTACCAATAACACCAAAGTCTTTCCATTTGAAATGGCGCACGTAAAATGTGAATTTAATTATATATAAACAATATCTGACAAAAAAAAAACATTTACAATTGTGTGAAACTAAAGTAGACATATGCCATTGGTTTTCCATCAATCTATTTCAATGATCGATATTTCTTTAATCTAAACAGCATTCATACCATTCAAGCGTATAACAATTGAATACCGTGCAGTAGAAGTAGAAGGCGGCTTTTCCCCACATAATGGGTCTTTATGGGAAAATACAAGCAGACCTCTTTAGACAGTAAAAGCTTTTCTTAAACAATTAGGTTCAATACACAAAGAAGCGAGGCTAATGAATTTTTAAGTTATATAGCCACCTGTTTGGGTTGAAATGAACCAAACGATATTAAAATTTACGTATCACACTTGCCTGTAGCATTTGTAGTTCGGGCTATGAAAGTGGGTGACGGACGGACAGACTGAAAGATTATAATACCTTCCACTTTTAACTTTATAAATGTAGTGTGGAAACTAAAACAATCACGACACGTCCTGTACTACATTGGTTTGTAACCTAATCGGGTTTCCAAAAGCCAGTTTACCCCTTTCACGAATGCCAGGTCGTTAACACATCATCAAGTGCAATAGGAGGCGACACCAGAGGCGCAAACGACTCACTCCCCGTTAATGAACCCGTGTGACGTCATTCTTGGGCGACCACCGGTGACAAATTTGTAGTTGGGCATAGCTGTCTTGCTGAGTTTTGAAAGGTGGCGTCCAAAGAGCTCTGTTTGGAAGGAGTCGTTTTGGGCTGTGTCATTATTTGCTTCACTGTGCATGAGCTTTTGACGCCTTTCTTCGGAAAAATTAAACTAGAACAAGTTAGGCTTAATGATTTGTTATTGTCAGCTCTTTTCATGACGTTTTTATTTGCTCATTTTTGGCAAATTGAATTTGTTTATTTTTGATATTCTCACACGAGTCTTCTTAGTGATAAAAATTATCAATAAAATGCCATAATTACTTTATCGGCACAACTGGGATCGGCTGATATGAATTTTATGAAAAACATAAGTTTAAGGGATTGAACTTACAATTTGTAATATATAGTATTTATATAAATTATACAATCACATATTTCAATGTTGTTTATAAATATATAATTTTTCATATAATTAATTATTGGAGAATTTCTTACTTTTTTCACTTCCCCGTTTTAGTACTTTGCATTTTAAATGTTCACAATAAAATTATATTAAAATGTGGGTCAAAATATTTACAATTTGCAATAATTATTTTCTTGTATGTTATCCATTGAATTGGAAACGTTGTGAAAGCTGAGCAAGTGAATAAAGTTAGACACTTGTAAAAGTTAGTTTATTAAAATATAGATGAACCTAAAAGTCAAAAGGTCTTTTCTAATTTTTTTTTAATGTATAAGGATTATTCTCCCATAATTAAATAATTGGTGTCCCTCGAGGTTGAATATACTATATTATAGTTACTTGTTGGATTTTTTTAGCGTAATTTATTTTCTCTAATGTATTTCTATAATTTTACAAGGTATTGTCAAAGAAATAGCAGAATAAAAAGTATTTCTAGATGTCCGAAGTAGATTTCTCTGTGTGCTCTCTATTGTTGGCTAAATAGTATATTGTTGGTTCTCAGTAGTATAGTACATGACAGAATGCTGCATACTATTCGGAACATGCTACCTTATCCATTTTTGGCAAATTTGTTTGAAAATTGATCTTTCCCTAAATTACAGACTGAAATTATTTACTTTGGGAGAATCGCTCATAAGTACAGAGTAGTATAATGTTTAAAAAATTCCATTGTACTTTTTTGATCTGAAGTTTAAATATAAATCTATATAAAAATAGTCCCACTTTGCCTAACCCTATTTAGTTCTGCTCTTTTTAACGAGGAAAATATAAAATAAACACTGAAGTAAACCAAATTTGACTTCAAACTGAGGTAACCATTCACACATATCGGGTCGGGAACAACTTAAGCCCGAAATTATCACTGTTTTTTATTTCCTCTTCAAAAGTATCTTCTCATCCGATGGAAATACAGATGTCTTAACAACAACCAGCCATAGAAACTTCAGTTGACAATCCTCATCACACACGAAGTAAAAACATCAAATGCTCACCCATTTGAGCTTGTTGGGTCTTCTAAAGCTATTGTTTCTTATCCAGACTTAAATTTCGCATGGTTTTTCATATCGTAACAGTACACCAAATTTATCTCTCTTGTAATCCCTTCGATTTGTTTAGCCAGTACACAAAGAATACTGAAACAATAGAACATTCGATTTACTAGCTTAAGTGAATGCTTGGATGTTCTTTTGGGGGAAAAAGACTTGATTCCTATTGTCATGGAGCCTGGTAAGTTTTCTTTCGTCCCTTCAGCGTGGTGAGGTAACCTTGGTTGGAGTTGAATGACTCGAAATGATAAGAATTGTGCTACACATCTTAATTGTTACGTTGGTGATATACAGTCTGGAGTTTCATTAGTGGCTAGGGTGCGTGTCATGTTAATAAGCAAATTACTTGGTGAAAAGTCTGCGTGTCTTGTTGTGCAATTTGTTAACACAGGATTACATCCTGAACCCGAGACTAATTAATTTGCGTTTGAAAAGGGAACTGCAAGGTAATGGATAGGGGTTGCATCTCTATGGATTCAGATTTTGGGACTTTTTAATTGGGCTTATGAATGACATTCTTACAATCATTGATGAATAGTAAGGCTAGTTAATAATTAAGTTTGCATTATAATTGGATTGTGATGCAGATGTTGGTAATTAATATTTAGAATTTTTTTGTCATTTGTCTCAAGCACCACTCCTTTAAAAATTGTAATTTAAAATTTCTCATTGAGAAATTTACTAACGCGCTATAAAAAAATGTGAAGGATTTTTTGTTGCGAATTTATTTTGATCAAGAAACCAAGCTGTTTTACAAATTTGTATAGAAGTACTTCGGACGCAATTAGCTAGTCACCATTAGTAAATTTCATTCGACTTATTGAGATGTAAACGTGTTGATTTTACTTTGAGAGGTACAACCTTCAAATATCAATTATCTTTTTAATTATCACGTTTTCTAATTGAAATTCAACTGTTGATTTTAAGTTGTTACTCATCCTATTCTTCCTTTTTTTGGATGAAAACAGTTATCTCATCTTCCTTGTCATTATAATTCCACCTTCAAATGTAATCTTAAACCAAATACACGTTTGGAATACGTGAAACTGCAACCTATTATCCCTGTTCCTTTTCATGAGCCTATCATTTCAGTTAAAAAGTGCCCGCCCAGTTGGCTGCAACCAGTTGGCAGTAAATGGCTGAATTGGCAAATTCACTCAGTTTTCTTTGGAACAGTTCAAAGAAGGATTTGGTCGATTTTTAGTTGTATTGATTTGTATTTTTATATAAATTAGAATTTATGCAAAAAAAATCATTCTTTTGGCTGGAAGAATGTTCTTTTTTACTGTTATAAACTTCTCGAAATTTGGCGATTTTGAATGACGTGAGACCCCTACTGAAACATATCTTCATTTCTATGCTGATGCTCAGAACCAGAATAAAGAAGCCCACAATAAGATCCACACCACATTGCTATTTACTTTTCACTATTCTAAATCCTTTAAGTCCTTTAAGGAAATGAACTGCTTGTGGGACAAGTGGTGTATGCCTCCTTCCGAACCCCTCCGATCCTATCGTGTGTCCCTTCCCCCCCGAATCGACACACACTTGCGCCCCAGCCATCCTTCTACGAAGTTCCTTCCTTTGCGTGAATAACGTTTTCTTTGTTCTGTTGGTTTTTCCATGCATCGAAAGCCTTTATAAATGCCGAGGTAATACATCTCCGATTTCGACAGCTGAGACATCAAAAGCCCAACTACTCTAATGGGCATGTCATTCATCACAATAAGACGAGTGCAGATTTCGATGGGCACTCATGTTGATGCACGTGTTAAACTAGGCTCGATCTACGTTGCTTTACATTGATAATTAAATGTACCCTTTTAGACAACGTTATCAGAAACGTAATCTCAAGTCATCCATTGTAGTTTACAGGTCGTCATTGGTACGGCGAATCCTGGTTGGGAGTTGGGCGAGGTAGCCTTTTCCGTGCATGGAAAAAGGCTGCGGACGGAAATTGTAAGCTCAATTGAATTTTATCTGATTAAAATAAATGCACGAATTACCATCGTATTACAACCAATATCCGCCTACTGAATTTCTTGCTTAGATTAGAGCATAAAAACAGATTTTAATGAAATATTTTTGTAGAAATTAAGAGAAATAGGAGTCCAAATAGTGCATTTTTGAAATGCTAATATATTACGTATTTTGATTTTTTTTAAAAACAATTACGATTTATATTTACTAGAAATTCATTTATACCAAGGTATTCCAAAAGCTTATACACACTTGAAATAAATATAATATCAGCGTTTATAAAATAACATAATTTTACTCATTTCCAAAATGTTGTAAAATCAATAGGAAAATGCATACTTTAATTTATTTTGAAATACTGAATAAGACAATACTGAAAAATATTTATAATAATTTCATTTTATTTATTGAATATGACTTCTCTTATAATTGTATGCTTCCCCGATATATTGAAATCGTATAGCTTATCCCCTTAATTTCTTCACGAAAGGATACTGACAATAATTATAAAAGAAAGCACCGACAAAAACCACCAGCTTCAACTTACAGAAACCAAAGTATAGATTTTAGGTGAGTACAGTAATTTGGAAAAAAATCCCCCTTGTCGAAAACAAGAACTCGCGGTTGTGTTGAAGTGCCCCTCATTTGTACCACTAATTTCGGTTTGGGGTTGACTTTCGGGGAGGTAATGCGGAATGTAATAAAACCCTGTCACTGGCCCCGGGGGGCCACACTCAGACCACATCTGGCAGTCTATCGCCTGGATTGGCTTCTTTTATATGTACGCCGCCCTGGAGCTGCTTTTGGGCGACAACAAATTTTGAGAAATTACGACGTCTGTCGCCCTTCGTGTAGCTCTAGTACGATGATAATTCAATCTAACTAAGTTTGAGCTGCAAGTCTAGTTAGGCGACACTCGATCCGTAAACTCAATACAACCTCATCGTGACGCCTAACACGATGTCAGGACATTTAATGATTAATGATTAAAGTTTTAAAGTCTATCAGCTTCTGATAGATGGAATGTTTTTGCTTGGATTCAATGCAGCACAATCGAATGGCAAAGTTGAAGAAACAAAAAAAAAACAATAATTCTAATAAGATAAAAAATAAAGTTAACCAAAAAAATCTTACTTATTGTGTTAACTGTATTTTACTGTCTTATTTGTGCAATATATAAAATTTTGATACGTAATTTACAATATGTATATATTACTGTCGTTTCATATGTGGTAATATTTACACTATTATACCAAAAATTATTATATTTTTTACTTTTATAAAGTAGTGTGCACTATATTGTCCGTTAAACGTTTATTGCCGCTGCGTACGATGTCACCCTTAACGGTTGCGTTGGGTGCCTACTCAGATGCCTGCTCGTCACTTGACTGTGGTTCTAAAATACGACGCCCGTCGTCAATAGCCCTCGTGTAGCTCTAGTGCGACGATAATTCAAACTAAACCAAACTAAACGTTTATTACTGACATCATAGAGCTGTAGGCTTCAAAAACACTTTGGAATACTTCATATGTGATCGTGTTTAAATATTTTTCTTAAAATTTACTTTGGGTTGGTCTACACTCTTAAAACAAAAGAGTGAAATCCACTCCTATAGGGGAACTGCATTTTCGGCACCGGAAAGGAGTGGAAATTAACTCAGACTGAGTTAAAACCGCTCGTTTGTTTTAAGAGTGTAGTTGTGTGATTTCCGTGTTTTTTTCAATAATCCAAACAACACCTGATATTATGGTTAGCAAAAAAATTAACTTCAGTACTCTGTGATTTAAAATGTCCCGTATAAGTAAATAAAACAGTATTAGAGAGAATTATAAGTTAACTTTCAGCTTCAAGTGGGAATTGCCTTTCAAAATGTTTTGTCCATTCATTCTCATTTAATAATGTTACTCACACAACACAAATGCACGTCTAAATCAGCAGCAATAATTACAAGTTCTAAAGCTGAACGGAAACCAGTTGACGCCCTTTCTTAAAATGTATCTGCCCTTTTTGTGATTTGCTGAATATGTAAAAGCTCTTTCTTTACTACGCAAATTATCATTGCCCACTTACATATTTTAAATGGTTCATTAAGCAAAATAGTTTTGAAAAACATTGAGCTGCGAACGCAACCTAATTGTGTGCTTTAGAATTTCGTGTCTAAAGGTAATTTATACGTTATTTTTTTATAGTTAGTTAATAGAAAAACCGTAATGCGAACAATTTAGATTGGGAATAAAAAGGAATTCTGAATGACCGTTGAGTTCTTAAAGTAGCTAGTTAAAATGTTTTTACACGAAATAAATTATTATAAAATATCGATTGCCTCATAAGTTATCCAACTTAAAATTAGTAAAATGAAGTTAATAATGCAATTTTTGTGTACTTGAAATTTTCCATTCCGTACAAATGAAAGTACAAAAAATATATACGACTACACAAATACAGTTGTTACGATCCCTCCAAAACACTGTTCAAAAACCTGCTTTGAAATGCTCAAATGATTGGCTATTTTCCAAATTAAAAAATTATTTCGTCTTATAAACTAGAGTAAAAAATTATTCCAGTAAAAACGTCCTTAACGTATTAGTTATCTTAATAAACTATGAACTTTAACAAATGATTTTGTATGAATTAAGTTTGTTAGAAGTGGTAGAATGGTTCAAATTAGTTCAACACTTCCAAATTGACAAAAGTGACGTCTTGAAAATATCGATTTATGATAATGAAGAAAAAAGATTCTACGACCCACTAACTTTCTACATCTCGCCAAACTATCTTTTCTATTTGCAATACCGAGTTAATGAGTGTGATTTTGAACAGAAACATTAACAATGAGATTGCGGCGCGTTTTTTCAAATGTGAAGAACGGTTATTAATACCCACCTATACCACTTTGAGTCTTCATAACTGCAAAGACGTGAACTTATTGCTTTAATAAACACGGCATAATATCTCCTCTTGCTCCTACATGTTGAAAAAAAAATTGTAGAGGCTACACGATAAACAGAAAATGAATTAAGTAATGAACAATTCCGGCTTCAGGTCATATTAGAAACAAATATATTTGTATGAGAGATAACTAGGTTTTAATATTAATTATAAACTTAATAGTTTATTAGTATCATAATTATATTTAGTGTGATTTTTGTTCAGTATATTCAATAGACAGACAAAAACACATGCACACTGTTAGAAATTTCAGTGAAAAAATTGTTAAATACTAATTAATTTTATTATTGTTTTACTATATTTGTCAAAAATGGTCAAATAACCTTAAACATATACCGTAAAATGGGAGAAAAATAAAAAAAAATCTTGTTTTCACCCTGAGTTATCTGAGTACACTGGGACGGTGCTCATTAAATCTGTGGAATCCCGAGTTCCGATGGAGTTAGCGTACGATGTCGCTCGAAGTTGCGCAATGCGCACGGTCATTTTACGTTAAAAAACGTAAAATGACCATACCATACTTTTTAACCATACTTTTTTAACCATATTACCTATATTTAATGGTTAGAACACCGCGTAGCTTTTTAAGTTAATTGATAATCGTACCTGTGGTAAACAGATTCATACATGTTGAGTTAAAAAATTTCTTTAACCGTAACAATTATGCTGAAATAAATGGACAGACTACCGCTCGTTATTTAATCGTAATTTTTTAAGTCATTTTTAACAGTGTATTAACAGTGACACCTTTCTATAGAAGTTATTGCAATAAGAAAATATAGTTTGTCGGTTACGAATTTTGTATGCTTCAGATAAAGGTACTATAATGTATAGGTCAAGGTGAGAAATTACCTGGGAATTAAAAGAGAGAGAGGGTTATAAAAAAAGTGAAGTATCTAATTAAATGATTCATTTTCATTTCTATTCATTTTTACCCCTACACAAGAAGATAATACTCCATTCAAGAAAAAGTCATACAAGAAAAATACAAAAAATAATAATAAATAGTTTACTAAATAACGCCCTTTATAAACTCACATAAAAAGAATTTTTAAAAAAATCGAAAAATACTTATTTCTTGGCGCAAAACTTCTTGGCGGGCGGTTGAACAACTCTACTATGACAACCCTCATAATAATTCCAAAGCTGGCAAATCTGTGGGTAAATAGTACGGTGGCGCCAATACTCAGGTGATTACAGACTCAAACGCAGCTAATGTCGGTATACGGGTCATTGTAATAGGCGACCGACTTGACTGAGTATTTTCCTAAAAGTCTCGAAACTACTAATTCGTGTGTCTTCCCCCTTCCTTACATGTAATGCGATTTCAACAGTTTCACTTGATGGTCTAGCGGTTTGACCTCATGCACATTTATCTAACTGGTACTTAGACGAGTCTTTTGTTAGTGACGACCATCAAAGAGCGTATTATTGCATCGCATTAAAGAGTGTAGCTTATAATTACAAAAATGTTTCACTTTGAGAGTTATTTCTTTTTGATAACTTAATGAACACATATCTATAAACATATTTTAAATTATAGGGATTAAAGGCATGGAGTTTTATTTCGTTAGTCTACCATTTAATAAGATTTTATTGCCTTTGTTCTAATGGCCATTTATTGCATTACGTGCACTTTGAGGCGTCCATCATCATAGTTCTGTGTTAGCTTTCATTTAATGCAATACAAAATGTTATGGACACATTATATAGTTTATTAAGTCATTTAGAGAATCAAATTCATATAATAAATATCTTTCTTCAATGCCGTTTAAATTAAGTTTTGTTTAGTTTAAACTTTATAAAAAATACATGATTCAGCTGTAAACAATCAAATAGTTGTTATCAAGTAGAATTCATCTAACCAAAAAGTATATATAATGTGCGATAAGCATTCTATCTTAAAATTCCAAATGAATATCTTGCACGATTTTTTTTTATTTTTTAGCTTTATGTTAAATTTTACTTGAAAACACATTAAAATTTTTCTAATTGTAGTTTTTCAAGTATGTAACTTCTGATAAAAATTTTTTCTTTGAAAATAAATTTCTTAATATTTTAATTGAAAGAGAGATAAAGTTTGCTAATTTTGTGCGAAAACATAAACGGAGTACTTTAGGGCATTTCCACGCGTGACTTACATTATATCGGATTATTTAACAAATTTCGTTTTCATCGTTCATAATTATTTTCTATTTATTAAAAAAAAATATTGTATGTCAGTTTACCCCTGAACATATAGTATTTTTAGCAATCAGTAAAAACTTTTTTAATTTAATATTTTACTAAAAAAAATAATAAAAATGTCCTGATGGGACTTACACTACATGAAAGGAAGTCGATTTTTGGTTATCATTATAAACCCTAATTTCTTCTTCATAGTGCAGTAAATCAACATTCTACCAGTGCTTATTTTAAGTATAAGGTTTAAAGCTAAATAATTTAATTGCAAAAAAGTATTGAAATATCATAGGAAATAATTTATTAACATTTTTGTGCGTGACCTACACTACATTCAATTTGTGACTTACACTACATCATTTGAATTATATCACACATATGAAAATTGAGGCAACAATAACATAACCTTAGTAAATAATTTTGAACATGGTATGTTAAAAGTTGCATACATGGTAAAATCATAGTTAGAAAAAGTTACACAACGTCCCCTAAAGTTGGTTTCTGGTAATTTCTTAATTCTTTCTTCAACAGCATTGTCTGAAAAACCTTCCTTTTCAGGCCACGCAAAAAGACTTCCCGACCATTGCAGATGTTTCAGTTTTATTGAATAAGCATCTTTACTAAACATTTGCCCCACAAAATATTTAACGATAGTTTTCCTACAAAAGGAACTAAAAGCTCTTTTTCCAGCATCAAATTCATTTTCAGAATTTAGTTGAGAAATATTTCCTTTTACAACATTTAAATTTGTTTAATCAGCCGTATACTATTTTTGGGGATTTAATGAAACATTGGCAGTTTTAAGTAGGTATTTGTTTAATTTTAAAAAGCAGAGCAATTTGTGAGTGTCAGGAATCGGAAATATTTATTTTCCTTTGATAAGCAAATATCATTTATTCTACATATTTCGCCCTTTGCACAGTTGTTAGAAATGTATAATAGTGATATGTTTGGGCAGATTTCTTATGCAAAGTGAAAATATCTTTAGCAGAATTTTGGTCAATTTTCCTGGAATGTGTGACTGCTTTTATCTCCTCCTCACTGTATCCCCAAGTCCATCAATTGGTCCTTTTTCATGACTAAAGGTAAAGATGGACAACACATTGGTGGCAGAGAAATGCCATTCGATGTTGTCTAACGGTTGGAACATTGCAATAGAGATGTTGTATTTTAAAGGTTTGAAATTTACCACATGCTTAAAATCTTTCCCTTTGCTCTCTTTTTCTTTTAACTGTTGATATAGCCATCTTAAAACAAAATTATCAAAATATAAGGAATCTATACAAATATTATAGCTAATCTACAATAGATAAATCAAACGGAAGCTGTGACTAACACTACGTTGTGACTTACACTACAAAGTTAAAAGGTTTTATAAATAGAGAAAATGCTTTTTATTTTAAAATTTAAAGGTGTGTAATTACACAGAGGTTAATATAGAAAGAAAATATGTTAAAAATTTTGAAGCAAAGCCTAATTTTAAAAAGTTATAGAAACTTTTAGATCTTTCCGTGACTTACACTACAGCCAAAACAGGGGATCTTTCTAATTAAGTAACTTTTATTCATTAATGCCGATTAAAAATGTGTTTTCAAGATAGTTATTATAGTGTATTTCAATAATTTTACCAACAAATCTGATAAAAAATAATACTTAACTTAAAATTCAATAATTCAAAATGATGAAAATTATAACACATGCTTTAAAAAAAACAGCCACTTTGAAACTTCAGTGTTGCCACAGATAAAAACAATAATAGTTTTTGATATAAAATTTTTGCAATTCAAACTTTTCTAAATCACATATAAAAGTTTCAACTGGAATAAAAAACTTTTTTAAAATTCCCTTGTGGTATATATTTACGTGGAATTAACCTTTAACAAAGGTTGTCAAACTCTCTTTTTAAAAGATAAAAAAGTAAAAATAATATCGTGATTTTCTTCATAACAAAGTCTTATATGGTAACATATTTGAGTATTAGTTTTCTGAATAAAATAATGAACTAAATTAAAATTATTTTTTTCTGAATTAAGGAGCATATCGGGTTATGTAGATAGTTTAAAATCTTCAGTAGAGCGTTGATATTTCTTAAATAATTCTGATAAAAGTAATTTATTTTTTCTTAAAGTTATTTAAAATATGATTGGTTCTAAACGTTTCTTAAAAATATTAAAACATAGTTATTCATTATTAGCCATGTTATCACCATCTACGTGATTATAGTGTAAAAATGCAATTAATATATCATTAGCGGCAGATATCGCTATCCATTTACAAGAATTGAAAAATGACCCAAGAACAATTATTTTATCCCTTAATTTAACGCCATAAAACATCCTCAACCTAATGTGCTCTCCCCAGTAATGTCCTATCATTTCTCGCAACCAAAATCGCTGCATTCATTTGACAAAGCTGTATTCGACTGTTATTGAGAAATATAGGCTTTAAAATAAGAATCTTAATATAATTTTACAGATATAAACTGTAAATTTTAGCTAACGATTCTTTGCAAAAATATACTACCAACTCTTTTCGATACTTAAAGTCTAATGTTTATAGGGTCGATTCAAATATAAAACTCAATTCTGACCAAAATGTTTGATTCACTTTTTGTCAAACCGACGGCGCAGCGAAATCTCAAGACCAAGCATCTGAAATATTAAAGAGCTCGGAATCGAATTCGCCTGAAAATTGCTTTCTAATCGGCCTTCCCTGTGCATATATTTAGCTCGCCTATTATTGAAAGATGTCACATCATTTTATAGTCAGGAAAACACATTCGGGAATTGTAATTGAAGGCCATTAGAGTGATGGGGTCAAGAAGCCCTAAAATAAGGACTCCAGGGCGATTTGCGATACCCCCATAAGCACAGTATTCAAATGGCACCGATCGCACACCGATCAGTTTTAGTGTTATTAGAAAATCCAAAATGCGTCGGGCATAAATTCTTAAGGCTTCAATCGCGGGTGCGGTACAGATATCATTTTGGTTTCTTTGACTCCCCTCGATAGCCGTTACATTCCGGGAAATACAGGGAGGTCATAAAAGCTGCCATAAAACTCGCCACGTTCGGATGAGAACATTCCTAGCAGCATCTGGGTAAATAACGTGTCACTGGGAAAAATTCTAAAATTATAGATGAAAAAGTATAGAATGGAAGTCTTTTCTGTGTTTGCGAATATCTGATCGAGCCCTCAATGGAATGATGCTATTGTGGAGCGTTATTGTCATAGGCAAAAGCAGACGTGACTACAACTGCAGTCTGATTGAATACGATTTGATGTTCTCATGTGGCCATTATAGAACCTGTTTTTAGAACATCTTTTTTAGAGATTGGAGCTGCCAGTGGGAGCGCTTTATTTGAGAAAAGTGTGGCAAGGAATGATTGGGATTCATGGAAGATTCCCCGGACGGAAATAAAGCAAGGAGAGTTAGATTGACACTTAATGGTCATAAAATGATGATGGTCATAAATGGAGATTTGGTTATTGGTCGTTGGGTTTATAATAGAAAGTAAGTCGTAAAAGCAAATAGATTTTTACTTAAGTTCTGAACGAAAGGTGTTTGCAATTATTGTTGAATTCTGTTTTTGATTGTAATTTGAATTGCAGTTGAATGATAGTAGAAGGTTTCTAGTAGAAGGTTTTCGTTTCTTTTTTTTTGATAACGTAATCAATAAGTTATGTTAAAAATAGATGTCTTAGCTTCGACCTAAACTATTCACAATACGCTTTCATTTATTTTAAAGTAAACTACTTAAAGAATTTATGCTCCATTTAAACTAAGTTTTATTTTTTGAAATTGAAATAATTGTAATTTGAATCAAAATAAATACTCATTGGAAAATAAAGAATATTTTACATGCACATATCAGACATGTGGAAGCAAATTAAAAATTATTGAACAATTCAGCATAAATGCATAATTGAATTAATCATACTTAATTAATAGTGTGGCAATTACATTTGTGATTTATGAAAGAGCTTTTGTATTTAATCTAATGTATTTTCTATAGCATTAATAATTAGATTTAAATTCAGAGTTTCAAACCTTTTGTGCTCTGAAATTAACCAATAACACACCTTGTAATTACAAAAATTTCTTACGAATCGCCCATTAATGGCCAATTAAATTGAGTTCTAATTAACCTTACAGAAAGACACACCTATTTTCTGACTAACATTTTGTAATGTGTACTAATAAAACAAAAAAAAGTAGTCTCATGAAAATGGAATAATACTATATTTTGAGGGTTCGTCCCAAAATCCTGACCTCGCAGCTCTCCTATTGCTGAAACAAAGCACGTTCGGCGGGGCCCGATGATGTGCGCGATAATTGAATCATTATGTGGCGTCTGAGAAGTTCTCTTCTTGGGATGCAAACGTGACGGAGAGGCGGACGCAGGTGGATCATGCAAAGCGGATTGTTCAGGGGGAGGGTCTTCAACAAATTACAAATTCAAGATTGGGTTCTGGTCAGATGAACGGCGCGCTAGAGCTGCAGGGGTGCTATCGATGGCTTATTGACAACCCGGGCAAGCGACAAGGCCGTGTACTCAAATAGCGACATCGTATGTGGTGTCAGGTTTTAGTTTAGTTTAGTTTGAATTATCGTCGCACTAGAGCTACACGAGGGCTATTGGCGACGGGCGTCGTATTTTAGAACCACAATCAAGTGACGAGCCGACACCTGAGTAGGCAACCAACGCAACCGTTAAGGGCGACATGTGGTGTCAGGACTTTGGACGACAACAGATTTTACGTGTAACAGTACCATGTACTCTGTGCTATTTATTGGTGGGATATATTTTTTTTCTTAGTACTATTAGTTCATATGATGCTTAATTCGAGGACAGAACCACGGAGGGTATCCTCGGTGGTATGACGCCTGAACTTACAGCGCTACGATGGCTGGCGCAATTGCATGCTGTGGTCTTAAAATTTTGGTTAAATTACATAATTTTCTAAAAATTTATTGATTTTTAAATATTTTAAAACTTTGTTTTGTTGATTTAAGAAAGCTGATGACGGGCTTTTCTCACACGAGGGCTAATTGGTGATAAGCCTTTTTCTTAACGATCACTCAGATGGTTAGGGTATACTTCCTCTTAGGGGTATTGGTTCGAATTGCGTCAGAAGAATTTACCTTCAACCAAATCGGAAGTTTTTGTTGAGTGTTTCGTCGTGACTGTTTCTAATCCTTAAATGTACAAAAAAAATTCTGAATTGTTACATAGTAACAAACTCAACTGTTATAAAGGTACTGAAAATGTCTACACTAAAAAAATGAGGCGTAACAGCTGAGTAATAAATGATGAAATTTTTACAATTTTGAATTCTGTTTTTAAATTAAAAAACAATGCGATACAAAAGTGTGTCATTTTGTTGATGAATTAATAGTTATGCATTTTTTATTCAACTAAAAAGTACAATAATATGAATTTAAATTTAGTTATTCTTTCCATAAATGAGTAGGGTCAAGTGGAGTAAGTGTGATAGGGGGTAAGTGTGATAAATAGCTCTTGTAACTTTGGGAATCATTCTAAAAATCTGAAAGTTTGCAATATATAACATTAGACCACTTATACGTAAACTATAAAGAAATATCGACTTTAAATAATAGTTTAAAGAAAGTTTTGAGCTTTTGAATTTAGGTGCAACTTTCTGTTTTTTTTCAAATTCGAAAGGTTTTCTTCCAAATTCCATAAGTGTCATATTTTTATAAAAATCATGTTGTTTTTTCTTTATATGTTAGTAAAAAGAATAAAGGTAAAGATATAAAACTGTTTTGGTTTATTATTTCACATGTTGTGAAGTATGGAAGTACAATCACAGTTACCCCTCAAAATATCAGTTGTGGGTAACTGTGATAAGTGACATGGGGTAAGTGTGATAATCCAAAACACCCCATTTACCTTGTGCAAAACATACATAAATATAAAAAAAGTATTATATTATTATTAAATTATAAATTATTATAAAAAATGAATAAAAGGAAATGGCATTTCATTTCATAATATGCCAGAGGATTTTGAATTAGAAATGCCAAAAACTGACCTTTCTGCTGGATGCTACATTCTTGTTGCCTTTAAAAAAAACGCACGGTAAAGCACTTTTTGGGACAAATTCAGTCTGAAAATGAGGTGAATCGAGAAGGGATTACTGTAAAAATTTCTTAAATATGATAGCATAACAAAGACATTTTCAGGGCCAAATATAGATGACGTGTGTATAATTGATGAGGGCGATATTGTTTTGAACCTCCCATGTCCAAATATGGACCGAAGAGAACGTCTGTATTTTTCGCAAGATTTTGAAAATTTAAATTACAATCTGTAAAAAAAAGCAGTCTAACTAATAATAAAAATGGAATAGCACTATAGGTATTTTGACTTTAAAATAGTTTGTTTCTTTTACATCCTGACTTAAGTTTATTATATCACAACATGAACCAAAAACGAAAATTCTCAATTTTTTTTCTTATCCATATATTTCTAATAAGATGTAAAATGCTAATAAATCTATGTTTATATTAAATTGTTAAGAAAAATGTATGCTAGGTAATTTATATGGCTTGAAAACACTTATTGCAACTAAAATCACACTTACCTTCATCAAAACCACACTTACCCCTATGTGGGGTAAGTGTGATGAAACAGCAATAGATTTTGAAATGCAAATTTTATTCACTTAAATTTGGAATTCAAACATATAAATTTTTTCCTACATAGGTATGTTTCTTATAATAATTCACTACCAATTTTAGGATTTGGAATTTATTTGAAGCAGAGAACTAATTTTTTAAAGGAAAAATGCAGAAACCCTATCACACTTACCCCACTTGACCCTATCTTAATTATCCAAATTATCTATTAAATACAGAGATGCTTTCAAATGAAAAGTTTGTACGAAAAACTCGTACAATATTTACCTCAGGCACTAAAACTTGCTGCTCCAAATTTGATTTAACTTTGAAACTCCCACGGAGTTTATCTCTATTTATATTTTATAAACTAAAATTTATAAAGATTTCTTTTCATTCATACGTTTCGTATTTTAAAAAAACTGCATTTCCTGTATCTTGAAATCCTAATACGTTCCCCGATACATTTTTTAAAAATATTCGAAGTAAAAATTCTCATCCTTTTTTGAAAGAAAAAAAATTGCCCGATCATCCTTTCATGTCGGATGTCCTAAAGAAATCTTGTCCAAATTTCATTAAGAAACCGAGACGAAAAGTGCATTGCTGAAAAGTGGCTAACTCGCAAATAATTCAAATATAAATAGCCGCCGTGTCTTGCATAAGCGACCACTCAAATAGTAAGCGAAACTTCTTATTCCGTTTCTATTTGACTAAGTAATCTTCTCGAAACTTGGAGTTATATCATTTGGGGGAGAAGCTATATCAAATTGGGTATCTTCTTGTGCATAGCCGAAATGCATATTTAAAGAGTTTTCTCTGGTTTATTTAAGTAAGTTCCGTTTGATATCGCTCGCTTTTTATGCTCCACTTTTTTCAAATTCGCAACAGAAAAACTGAGATTTGAGACTTATACTTGTCGTTAGTACATACATACCATGGCACGTCCACCCTGATTTATTTCAAATAAAAATGTTTACGAACAACAATATTAATAATCTAGTCTCACACTAAAATATGTCCTATATTTTTATAAATTGAAACCTGTCATGTGTCTTGTTTACAAATTCATAAAATTTCTGATTTTACAATTCTTTTCTGAAGACCGAATGCAATAGCTTAGTGTAATTATTACTATATATTTTTAATTTTTTTCATCAGAACCCTGAACAAATATGAAATTGTAAGTTTATTGGTAGTAAAGGACTTAATAGTGTTATTGTCTAATATATATGGTAACCCATAACATATTAATGTATCTAATTAAAAGATAAATGCAAACTTGAACTCTTGTTTAGTTATCGATTTATAATATAGAACATAGAATACACTTCTTACATTTAATTAGGCATAAAGTGAATATCCCCCTACAGCTAAAACTAAGATAGCAAACTCCAGTATGATACCAAATCTCATTGAATTTAAAAGCAGCAAATAGTATTTAAAGAAATCACCTTTTTAAAAAAAAAACATAGTGATTCTATGAAGGTATTTTTAATCTTTGATCGAGAACTGCACTGTAAAAAAACACCTGTTATGTTAAAAAAAAATTGCAGTAAAATTGCTGAAAATATTCGTAATGCAACAAAAAAAAAGTATGTTAACTTAACTTTATACCACAACAATAATTACTACAACAAAGCAATGCGGAAAATAAAATTGGGCATTAAGATATTTTCTGTAGATTAGGGTACGTTAAATACAGTCAACCCATGAAAATACCCGACCCGTACACTCTTAAAACAAACGAGCGGTTTTAACTCAGTTTGAGTTAATTTCCACTCCTTTCCGTGCCGAAAATGCACTTCCCCTATAGGAGTGGATTTCACTATTTTTTTTGCGGAGTGGGTAAAATAAATAAAAGAAAACAATCTACGTTCTACACTCTTAAAACGAGCGGTTTTAACTCAGTCTGAGTTAATTTCCACTCATTTCCGGTGCCGAAAATGCACTTCCCCTATAGGAGTGGATTTCACTCTTTTTGCGGAGTGGGTAAAATAAATAAAAGAAAACAATCTACGTTCTACACTCTTAAAACGAGCTGTTTTAACTCAGTCTGAGTTAATTTCCACTCCTTTCCGGTGCCGAATATGCACTTCCCCTATAAGAGTGGATTTCACTCTTTTGTTTTAAGAGTGTATAAGAACCCTTGTCGGCAGCAAAGGAGCCAGGCGCATAGACCACTACACCAACGACGGAGGCATATACTTCCAATTTATGTTTCAAAATCAAAACTTTTTTTTTTCTCAACAGGTGAAATCTGTATCAGTTGTTACAGACTGAATCCGTTTATAGATAAAATGTGTGTTTTGACAAAATGCGATGAAATTTTACAGTGAAATTATATTATATATATTAATTATATATATTTAGAAAAAAATATTTTTTTTGTAGAAAAATTACTGAAATATTCCATTTTGTAATATAACTTTTTGACAGTGTGTTGCATCCACCCTAATTATCAGCGTTTCATCTGGGAAAAAAACGGTCTTTCTTTCAAAGTAAAAATTGCAGAGCCAAATAACAATTCCTAGAAATAATAATGCTCGTTTAAAATTGATGGATGGGCACAGAATCGGTATAGGTCGTGTGAATTGAAGCAAACAAAAAAAATCTATACCTAGTTCTTTTTTAATTCGAATCATCAGTGACTCATGTTTTCACTAATGACATAATAGAATTGGGCTTTAAAAGAAAATGGTGTTTACATTCCGGATAGTTATTAAACGCAAGGAAGATCACGAAGGAAACAATCTTTAAACGAGGGAAAAAATTGATTTTAAGAAGAAAGAAGTGAGCCGTGCATTAAATTGAGAAAATGGGATTTGATAATTTGATATCTACAAATATTTAGTACAGTAATTGCATATTAAAAAAATACAATAAAATTTGGATTTTTGAAAACAATCAAGTTCTGTTTTATATTTATTTCAAACCAGTTTGAATAAAAATGTCTATCATTAAATGAAAGAGTGCATTGTATAATAATAATAATAACAATAATACAAAAATTGATTTTTTTTTTGTAGAAATAGATACTTGAGATAATACCCTTTGTTAAAGTTTAATAAATATGATCATCTACTGCTTTTTTAATTTATCCATCATCTACCTTTAAAAAAATAATATAAATCCGGAACCAATACCCAAATGCATGTTAGAAAAATGCACATTTTCCCCACTGGATACTATGAATACATAAAACTTTGAATTTTCAAACAACAAAATGTTAGACATACATCAACGAAAATATGGGGAATGGAATTTGTTCGTAATGGTTGGCAAATGCTGCAATAACACCATTGGAAATATTTTAGGAAATTGATACTCTATAGTTTTATTTAACAAACGACAAGAACTCAAACTTACGTACTTTTAAGAAAAACTCATAAAACTTGATGTAACATAACAAAAAATTAGGAAATTTTAGTAAATAACACTAGTATGTAAAATAATTTTGTTACTTTTGATTTAAGACTTTTTTATGCAACATTATTTTGTATTTACAACTTTTTATGTAATATTAACTTATTTCTAAAAACGAAAATCATATATGTTAGATTTCTCGGGGGAAATTGCGAGCACTAAGGTATTCTCAACCAAAATAACAGTTACAACAAATAAAACATTTTTGAAATTCAATAAGTCTGGTGGCGTTCCACCGCACAAAACTTCAATAATGGCTAAATTTTCCACATCACTTACTACTGATTGAGATAATAACCCTTAGTTTAGGGCAATTACCGTTGGATTCAACACATCAGTGTATGATCGTGCTCATCACCGAAATGCATTCTCTCCCATACTGGTAACCCGCTCTAACATCTACTGCTACTTCGCTACTGCAGGATTATCACGCACTCCACATAACCCCAGCTACCATCCGATCAATTTTGTTTTCTCAGTAATTCTCGAAAATGAGTACATTCATGATAATAAATTTGTGAGAAAATTATTTGTACTCATTAAAATCCAATGATATTCTCAAAAACGGGAACATGCATGTTCTCAAAATTTGAGAACATGTATCACCACCTTCTTTAGAGAAGGCCTCTGTTCGCAAATAATCACGTTTTCTAAGTAGTCCAATCTAACCACTCACAAAAGCTAAAATCAATGCCAAAACATAATTCGCCAACTTTTTGAAGTAAGTGATTGGTCACAGTGAACTACTCTCACTACGTTACACGTAAAATGGTAAATGTGCAGGTTTACAGGAGATGTTGAATGTATAGAATATTGTTGTGAAACTATTATAAACCAATAATGTTAACAAAAAAGTTAACTTTATACTCAAATGAAGAGTACAGGGGAAGAACCCATTCATTGCATAGGAATCTGTTTGCATCAGGTCTGCTTGGCGAAGAAAACGAGTGATCGCATAAACTGGTGTGAAGAAACAAGTTTTGCCTTGGTTCTTACCGCGAAGTGCATGCTATAATCGAGATTCAAGCCAAACAATAGTCTGACGTTTGAACCACGGAAGAAGAACCGAAGGAGAAATTAGTTTCTGATAGTCACTCGCCAAGCCGACGTCAATACGGACAGATTCCATGTAGATGAATGTGTTTTTCCCCTATACTCTTCCAATGTGAGCTTCTTCAAATGTTTCAACGGTGTGTCCTTGTCTTCCCCAGGCGGCAAACCGCCGAAGAGCGCGAGGCCGAGCGTCAAGCCGCCAACCGGCTGATGATGTCTCTGCACGCCGAGGTGGTGAGCAAGTCCATGTACGAGCCCGCGCGGGACCCGCTGTGCTTGAGCAACGCATCCCTGCACGCCCTTCAGAATCTGCAACCCTGGTCGGCCGAGACGTCCGCAGCTGCCCATGCGGCTGCGTCCCACCAGCCGCCCTACCTGCAGCCGCCGACCTCACTCACGGCACCCATCTGCTGAGAGGCTCATGTGGCCAAAAGTGAAGATCGGTCGCTGAAGCTGCTGCCATGAGACCAAGGATAAGAGTATGGTGAAGTGGATTTTCAGATTACGAGAGTCGGATTCGATCGAAAATATACTGTTCAAAAGTAGGGTGTGCACCGGAATCCTGGAACTTTCTAGCAGCCGCCACTATTTGGAGCGCAGATTCACCACTTTTGCGGTGCATCCAAGTGATAATTTTAACACATAAGTGATGAATTCACGCTCCAAATAGTTGTGGTTAGCTAAAAAAAGTCCAAGATTCAAGTGCAATGTGTACCAAAATTTTTTAACATGTAGGAATGTTGAAATTTTTTTAAGAAGATGTGTGCATAAAACGATCCGAATCGACACTATGCATCAGCTTCAATACGTTTCGTCATTCCTATTTCCGATCGGAGCCGACTATCGAAATCTGAAAATCCTCTTTACTATATTCTTACTCTAACAATGGCTGCTAGGTAACTGATGCTGCTTCGCAACTCACGTTGCTAGTGACTCTGGTTGCTGAGCGGCTTACGCTGCTTAGCAACTCGTGTTGCAAAGGGACATTTGTTAGTGGCTGCTGTAGCCACATAACATTGGTTGCTGAGCAGCTGATGCTACCAAGCAACTATGTTTTTAAGTGGCATTTGTTATAAAGTAACTAAAGTCATCAAGTTTCGACCGAACGTTGCTGAAGTAGATTGCAGGAATGTTTGTTGGCGCACTGATTTAAATGGATTCCTAATGCGTTGAATGTGGATTTTACCAATGGTATTGACCATCGATACTGGAAGTTGTTTGTGGCTCACGTGCAAATACTAAAAATACCGGATAAAGTTTTGAAATAGCATTCATTGTTATCATTGGCTCACTGATTCTATGAGTAGTTGTGTTTCGTTTGATTATGCTAAGAGAATTTTACCTAAAAGAATTTACCTATTGAAAGAAAATCACTCCATGATCAACGAAGAAGTTAGATTATAGTTGATCTCATTTGATACTTTAATAATTGCATTTATAATTAAACCGGCATATTTAGCTAATTAGTTATGGTCGATTAGAATATCAATATGCATGTGTAAAAGGAATTTAATCCAAAACAGTTTTTTTAATTACGTTACATTATTATTCTTTGGATCAAACTTTTGCAATATTTTCTTCAAATGAATATCCTTATAAAACAATAAACTTATACAACAACATATAGTTCATTTGGTTGCTGTAGAAAGATTTCAGAACAATACTCAGAATATAGCAAGACAGCTTCATTATTAACTAAACTATTTGAGAGAATGAGAAAACAAATTATTTTCATTCAAATGCTACTTCACTAAATGACTATCCATATATAAGTCATGTGTTCACCTTGTGAATTGACGATGAGGTAAGTCATGGCTCTTCAACAGAAAAGCAGTGCACTGGATTTTACCACTAACTTTGTAAAACGGTAAGACTTTCTGAACTATAGACAACCAAGGAAGTTTTGTGGTACTGAGAACTGCACTGGTAATTCTTTTCAGTTTAGAGTGGGACAATTCATGCAGCATGCTGCAATGTGATGTTCATTTTCTAATAGTGTGTTAAAAACTATAGACATATGATGTTACGTAAAATATTTCATGGAGACATAACTGACTTACTTGCTACGTACTGATTGGTATTCAGTCTCCTGAAGACATATAATACGTCCTCAAGGTCAAGTGTAGAAGATATTTCAAGTAAAACGAGATTGAAGTAAGTTCAGCAGTCTTTTCTTCTGCATCCATCAAGCATCGGAACATTCATTAAGTTAGTCATTTGACATTAATAAGTGGATTTCTTGAACATAGATGGCGTGGTGGAGGACATTTGAAGAAGTACTGGTGCTTAAATTTATTTCAAGCACCATATTATTTTATTACTAAATATAATAATGTTTTTCCGTCAGTAAACCTGTTAAAATTTTTAAAAAAATTATGATATGGAGCCTTTTTTTAAACTTATTTTTAGCTAATACAAACACCAAACAGTTTGTTTGAATGTATGTATGTGTAGAAATTTTATTAACATAAATTCCTTGTAATCTTAATTAAGGTTGAAAGAATTAGAATAAGTTCACGTTAGAGCATCACTTATTATTTTCCATAATATTGTGTTTAATTATCTTAAAAGTGTTATTTTAGAATTCCTGAAAATAGTTTTTTTTTTGCAGTTTGTATTTCAAATTATTAGCAATTTAAAATTTGTTAGGTCCTAGTGATACGGTTGAAAAAAATATTGGTGAGTATATAGCCCTACGTAAAAGTGAAATATTTTTTGATAAAAATATTAATCATAACAAAGGGTTCACTTAATAAATAAACTGATATGCAAATATCTTAAAATATTTTAACGGTGATAATTAAGGGTACGTAAACTTGAATGATTTTTTGTATAGTTTCATCCAGTAATGTGTACTCTTTAATTTTAAAGAAATTTTGGCAAATGAAAAAAAATTCTGAAAGTTGAGTTTTTAAACATAATGTGAATGATCATTTTTTAAAAAGAAATTAGTGAAAATAATTTGTTTTCTAGGCTCAATAGTTAAATTTTGTTGTCAGATTTTAACAAAAATATATACTTTAAATTGTGCATTGAAATTAAATTTCTACAAAATTCTAAAAAATACATTTAAAATAGAGGAGTTGATACTAATATAAGCGAGTCCGTTTGCCCTTAAAAACATATAAAATACTATCATGAAAAAGTGGAACTCAGACGAGTGAATACCATTTAAATGAATTGTAGATAGTTCCATTATAGTTGTTGAACCGATTGTAGAAAGTTTTGATTAGATGTATGTATTTATTTTTCACAATGGCATCCATATAAGTAAAATAAGGTAAACCAAGATATTCACGAATAAGGAAACAACTATATCATTATACATGCTATAAACAACGTTGTGCCATAATTGTTTTAAAGTCTTACATGTCAATGCAATGGACGTTTTCATTTTCTCAATAGCTCCGTAACAAAATAACCTATATTTATAAACTGTATTTTTAACATGAAACAATAACTGTTAATGAATTTTACGAATGTCAAAACTGAATTATGAAGTTTTGTTAAATTTTGTACCCAATTTATAGTTTTTATTTGTGAATTCAAGTAAATTGTAATAACTCAAAATTAGAAACAGACTTCTTACACATGATCTAATGAGTTTTTATGCTAAAATTCAGTTTTTTAAACTATGAATTAAAACGAAAAATCAATGCTAAACTCTTGTTAATAATTTTCCTATTAAAATTTATAAAATACTTAAATATTTTCATTGAGAATGCAGAAGTTTTGTGGCAACATTTCTACAACTAACGAACGTGCAATTAGAAAAATCTTCGTTAATAACTAAATATGCAGTAATGGAAATTGTGGTTTCTGTTACAGTTTAATAAAATACTTGAATTGTAAAGCTAGCTAATAAATAATAGAGCTTCCCTAAAATATTTTTGTTTAGCATAACACCTAACGTCAAAACTTATACACTAAAATTTTTAAATAGTTGAATAGTAATTTTAAAATGTTAAGAAGTTTTTTCTATAACTACCTGAAGTATTTTACTGTGTCAAAAAAAAACACGAAAGAATTTTAGACTATGAAATGCTTTTTCAACAAAATACCAAAATATTTATTTAGCTTAAAGTAATAAATATAATACTACGTTTATTTATAATCTTGGTTAACGTGTTGTGCATTTTAATTAAAAATTATCAACCTATATGACGTACACGTATATTTATAACTGATTAAAAGACTATTAAAAAATTTACTCTTGTATCACTGAGCCAATTTTGGATTAAAATTAAGTTACATTTAACCAATTAAATATGTGTGTTTGATTTAAAAAAAAACAGCGCAAACAAAATCAGTGTATCTAATTTTAATGTGATAAAACTTTCTAATTTTCAGTAAGGTAACCCTGAAGCATTTAAACTAAATTAGAGAGAGAAAAAAACATTAAAGGATAAAACGCTAAGTTAGTCTGATAAAAACTGAAGTAGTTTCAAAAATAAAACTCAATTTTTAGGCATCAATTTTAAAGTGTGGAATAAAGTTTGTAAAGGTTAAAAATAGATCTTTGGTTCAATAATATTCAAAACATTGACACACACACAACGTGGAAATCGCATGATGGTTCTTTTTATTCAGGGTTACCTAAAGTTCTTGAAAACTCTTCATTGTAGAAATTGCATGTCGTATTTTATGACGTCTTCATTCGTTTGAAATGCAGACAGCTTTATTGTTTTCTTGTACATAGTCATTGTAAATTAATCATGTTAATGTTTCTAAGTATAAGGTATGATGCGTCCATACATGGTTGTTGAATCCACTGAGATGCGTATAGCATCTTCCAGTTCTTGTACATATCCCCATTTTGTTTCTGTATTGTAGAACCCGGACATCAGAAGCGATAATAAAATATGATTTGTATAATGTCAATGTGCATTTTTCTCTCTGCTACACTTAGTTTAAGGTTAATAATAGCACTAAGTAATTAAAAAGGTAAAAATAAAAGGAAGTAAAATCAGCAGCAGAACTCTACATTCGCTTTGCTATGAGAATTGCATAAATCACTTCCAATGCTAACAAATAGATAAATCATTAATTGTAATATAAGCGATACTTATTTATGAGCAACAGTCATTTAATTTAAAAATCATTGCATTGAACTAATTTAATTTTTTATGAAAATATAAAACACTCTGAAAATTATCTAGAATAATATTGAAATTAAGGATATTTAAGGATTTTAAAGATATCTCAGAAGCTGGACACACCAAAACAAAGCTATTTAAAACCCAAAACATCATCAAAAACATAAAGCTGTAGTGGAAAAAATATTCAATCAAACTAATAAAATTAAAATCTCATTTTCAAAGGGGTGGTATGAAATGGCTCCTTTAGATAAAATTTAAAAAAAAAATGTGTGTGAGTGTTAGAAAAATATCAACGATTTGTCGCTTCTTGTTGCGTCGCTTCATGTTCATGACACTAAAGGAGATAATAAATGGAGATATACTAAACCGGCAGATATTATTATAAAAGAATAAAATTGTGAAACTTATAGTTGAAAGAGTGGATAACGTCGCTATTAGGTGCTAAATAAGTATAATGCACATCAAGTAAAATTCTTTTAGAATGTGTATTTAATCGGTGTTTATTTTATATTATACCAGATTTCAAGGTATTGTACAAAACAAGCTACTTATTGGAACTAGAATGTTTATACCTACTGCTTTGAATAAACGGTATTTACCATCACATCTGTAAACTTATATTAATTAAGATTTTGCTATTAGCAATAAAGACCATTTTAAGAACTATGACGTTGAGGAATCCCATAGAGAATAGCCTATTATTAGCAGCTTGCATTCGCCGCCGGAACGTTTAGCACTTCCATCTTCAAGAATTTTCCAGCCATTAGAGCGATGTCAACACTATCATTACGGTCCTCTCTAAAGAGTGCCCCATGAACTTGTTTTTGGACATTTTTCTTGAGTGGAACTAATGGTCCCGGCAGATATTATTCTGGAGGAATAAAGTTGTGGAACTTATGGTTTAAAGAGTGGATAACGTCGCCATTAGGTGCTAAGTGCGTATCCATTATCAGTCCAGATAGAAATAAGTCATTTACAGATCAGAGAATGAGATAGAACCCCTATCTTTTGACAAATTAGGGTGGTTCATATAGTTGTAAAAGCCATTTGGGCTACTGTAAACAGTCCTCTTAGGAGTATTATGCGCTTTTAATATAAAGGGCTAATGATGCGATGGACAAGAAATGGAATGTCATGCAATGAAAGTGCAGTTTCACCCATAACTGAATTTGTCGGAGCTGCAGTTAGAGTTCGAAAATGGATATAACATCAGATATTAGAAGATTAATTGACTGTTTTCCGTTCGATGTGGTTTATTGCTTGCATTAAAAATCTTTAAGAAAAAGTGGATTATGATGGAGAAAACCTATTCATTTTTTAACCAAAACTAAACTTTTAAGTTTCAATCTTTTATTACAGTTGTGTGCTTTTATTTACCAAATAAAATGAAAAGTCAACCATGAAATTAATACAAAGTTTGGTATAAGAAAGTAGATATATGTGTCGCAACTTATTTAATTTCGGATTTTAAATAGTACCCACGCTTTTAATGATGAATTATAATTTATTTATTACAACTTAAGGTATATTCACTAAGATGTTGGTTTGTTAAATGCATATTTAATGTTGACCTTCCACGTTTGTCGGAAATAGGTAGTTGTTTGAGTAAACACCTTTCTTCAATCAGATGAAGAGAACAATATAATATGTGATCCTTTAATTTTTAACAATTTCAAAACAAGTACCATACCCTAGTAAATATTACCTAGTTGAAAAGTCATTTTTAAATTTAATGTAACCTTACCACAATTGAAGCCTTTAACCAACCTTCGCCAGCACCATTGCTCCTTTAATTCCACCTTTCAACTTCTTAATGTAATGGCGCATTTAATAACTTGTCACTACACCTGGAGTAATTACAGGAATGCGTTGACTGAACTAATTAGCTGCCGGCGAATAATTCTATACTAAAGTAATTAAGTAGTGCTCAGGAAAATGAAAATCTCATTAGTTTGTCGTCTCTGAATCGTTGTCGAATGTCTTATTAGAGGTTCGAGACTTTGTTACTCTGGTTTGCTAACGTTATAACTCATATTAATGTCAAAAGTCAGTTCAATGAATGAGTTCAATGAATAGGTTTAATGAATGAGACCTACAATTCTAAAAGAGCATAATTGGCTGGTAATATGTCCACAAGCAATACTGGGTTGCTAAGACGTGACAAACTCAGTCCACCAGAGGTTGACCAGGTACTTAATAGACGATCCTGAAGTCTGCCAGAATAACTTCGGAATCGAATTGTCTAGTGCCACTGGAGCCTGAGTTTGTTGCACGCTAGCAGACCAGTATTGCTTGTGGACATACTACCAGGCTATTATATGAGAATGGATTAAAAAATAAAAACACCTTTTAAATCATTAATTGAACTTTGGAAAATATTATCTAGAACGAACGGCATTTTCTATCTCCATGGCTTCCTTTATGATTTTACTTTTTAAAACCAATGGACTTGTTCCACGTTTAAGTGGCAATAGTTCCATCAGTATTGTTTCCATTTTTGGTCCTTCAGAATTACGTTTTGGAATTCGCGGAAGGTATTTGTGAGTTTTCTGTGTTTCGTTATGTTTTACGAAAGTTGTTTGCAAATATTTCTTTCAGTAGAACTAAAGCTTTTCTCTTCATAAATCACGTTAAATTGCTGTACTACAATTTCGCTTAATTTCTCAGCATAATACAGACTATCATCTAAAGACCAACAATGTTGTTTTTTAACAACATTGACTGTTTAGTACTGCTTTGCATAGTTGAAATTAAATCTAAGGAAAACCGATACAGTTTTATAAATTGCAAATATAAAACCAAGTTGCACGTAAATAACTGTAAATAGAACACAGCAGATTTAAAAAAAAACACGAAATGAGAGTCAAACCGAAACAACCAATGAACCAATGAGAATGACAACCGGAAAGTACGTCACCTGAAGCAAGTCCATTCAAGTAGCAGTTCCAAGTTTGTCTCACCAGATTCTCTCGTCGAGTGCGAAGCTGCTCAATTTGAATCCTGCCAGAAAGGTTAATGAATGCACGAGTGGGGCGGGCCTGATTAATACTCATGGAGAATTCAGGACGGGGGAGTGCAATCTGGAGGGCGCACTTGGGGAGATTAAGTGCACGGTCCGAGCAGGGATCAAGCGGATGCGGGGAGTGCATGGCTGACCAGGATGGAAATTGGAAGTCTGGAGAAGGCCTTTTTGAGCCATACTTTATCTCATTTTGGTCAAACAATGAGTTGGAATGTTTCAAAAGATTTATTTCAAATGTCTCATGAAAGTAAATGAATGTTTCGTTAGTAAATGCACGAGTTAAATGAAGCTCTTTTCCATTATGGTTTGTAAATTTGAATTAAGGTCAGTGATTCATGATATTAATATGTTAAGGATCACATCCTTTTTGATACTAGAAACAAGAATTTATTAGCAAAATGTATTTAAACTCCCTTTTTTTCCAGAATTTTATCAATAAATCCGTTGCGTTAAAGGCTTGATTAAATTATCAAAAAGCGTTTGATGAAACATTATGGTGAATTATTTTTACGAATTCCTGAAAAATTCATTTGAAATAAAGTTTATTATAAATTAATACCATATATAGCATAAAATTTAAACTAATAATTTATATAAATTTGGCTCAATACATCACATTTCTTTTTTAAAAAAAAGGTAAATTATGTCATTTTCTAGTAAAAGGGTCAATGTCTAATTCTCTATCTCTTTACATAAATTTCACTATCTTCTGCCAAGATACAGAATGGTGTTCAAAGCTTACAAATCAAAGGGGTAAATACCATCAGTACTCGAATTTCCCTCCGAATTTCCGTAACCCTCAAATTACTGAAATCATTTTCATTAGTTGAATGTCCTCTTAAAATAACTGGAGGTTTCATCTCTTTTGTCTTCTCCGTAGAAGACAAATTTTATTGCTATTCCATCAGCCAGTGGATATACGTAGAAGATCGGCTATAATGATGCTTAATTAGAGATTAACAGCCGTCTGCTATTACAGAACTGTCCCAAGTAACTTTGTCTGCTTAAAACAGTTGTAAGCGGCAATTAAACTATCTTTTGTGTCACGAGTCAGAAAGTACGATTTTCAAATAAATCTGTGTGCATAAACAGAAATTCAAGTTTGCATTTTATCTTCTGTATAACAATATCAACGTGCGTTTTATGAAGTCAAATAAATCTATTAGAATATCCATTTGATGTTGATTTTATGAAATGCTTCTTGCAATTTTGTCTTTCCACTTCAGCGAAGTCTCCGAGGACTATTAAAAAGCTGTGTTTATTGTCACCGTCATTTGGGGCATACAATCAAAGCGACCGGCTTAAGCTGTTTGTTCCTCGACATCAAATGAGTTCAAACAGAATGTCCTCGGGACGTGTGTGGACCAGTCTTCGAGGTAATTAAATTATCATTTAACGGGAAAGATTGCTGTGGTACACAGAATCCACAAATAGAAAGGTAATTGAGAGATTTCCTCGGTAGAATTGTCTTTCTGAAAGATCTACTTGTAATAGATACATAAATACTAATTTGATGCTTCACGTTAAAGCTTAAAAAGTCTCCAAAAATCATTTGGTTAGTTAGGTTAGGCTTAATTATCGTTGCACTAAAGTACAGGATAGTTATTGGCGACGAGAAATCATCTGGACGGTATTATTTTTAGTAATAAGTTTAATAATAATGAAACTACGTTCTGGGGGGGATTTCTTTTGATAATTGTTAAATTTTCAAATGTTACTTAGCACAGTCATCGATGCAGCCTTTACCCATTGAGACAGCAATGCTGCTACCATTTTATGAAGGAAAGTACACCAAATGTTTTTCTGTGTCGTAATATGCATATTTACTCTGGTATTACTATATGTTTATTCATATATTACTTTATTACTTTAACTATTTAACTACCATCAAAATTGGGTAATCTTTTATAAATACAATCTATAGATTAAATCATTGAACTATAGTATGGTTTTGGAAAAACTGACATCAGTCAGATTTATACGTTTGCGTTCTTCAAATGGCTATATCACATTACAATTCATTTAATAAGCTTTGCATAAACATAATATTCCTTAAGCGTTATAATTTCTAGCACCAACAAATGACTTTAAAACATAACTTTTAAGCATAATAACGGTTGCCCATACATGCAGAAATAGGCCTCCAGAAGTTTCACACACCATGCTTTCAAATTCACTGTTTGGCTCTTATGGTACACGATCTCTGTAATTTTGAGGGTGGTGTTTTCGACACGCTTCGGGGGTCTCCTCCCTACTCCAAAGTGGGCCTTTGTACTCTAATCCCGACCCCGCCACAACCTCCTAGATCTACCTATCTTCCGGAGCTCGATCAGAAACACCCGAAAATGCAGACCACCCGTGTTTGCAGGCAGAACCTATATGTGTGCCCCATCGATGGAGATCTTTGAATGAAGACTGTTGGAGGGTTTGGTAAGGTAATGAGAGGAAACGCCCTGGTTTGTATCGCTCATTGATATTATAATATACTTTCTTATTATTGTAGCAGAATATAAATGGGTCTGCATGTGAAATAACTCTAAATGATCTGCTATTTTCTTTTTTATACTTTTAAGTTTATAAATGTTAAAATATGTTAGCCCTCGTGTAGATCTAGTTGGACGTTGATTTATCTAAAAAAACGTGTTAAGGGAAAACTAAGCTTTATAGAAAAAAACACCCCAACAACTGTCTTCCATAAAAGTACGTATACTTAAAAAAACTTACGAAATAATTTATATAAAAACTTCTTTATTTGCTGTGTCAAATAATTCCACTGAAACGAGCCTTTTACATTAACAAAAAATAATAATTTCAAATAAGTCAAACATATTCCATTAAGTTTTTAAAGCATAAAAAATATTCCTTAAACTACATTTTAAACAATCTAAAAATAAAAAGTACCAAAAAAACCCGATGATTTATTTTTGTTAAAAATAGCTTCCATGTCCAATTTTGTCATACAAAAATTTATAAATATTATTGCTGTGTACAACCGAAATAAAATAATTTAATCGTTAAGCAATTATACAATAAATAACACACAAACCCTGCACTAAAATTCTCTATCCAAATACTTAATTTCATTAAATCAATATTCCTCTATCAGTAATATCCTATTCAGAACTCCACGACATTTCCAACCATATCCAAAGGTAATAAACCGAATCATTTTACGATCCATACCACCGATTTACAGGCTCCATAACACAATTACAACCACTTTATCCTAGCTTGAAGCCACATCGAGGCCCCATGCATGTTTACCAATCCTAACCAAGGGAAGAAAATTAAAATACGTTTTAGGGATGAAAATGTACTTGCATGATACTTAAAAATATATATTAATTGCAAAATGAAATATATATTGTGTTAATAGAATTGTTTTACATTTCGTTATTTTGTTCTTTATTTTTTTATTGAAATGCCTATTATTTTGGTTTGATCACTAATCATTTAGTTATACAGTTATGTTTCTATCCCTTGCTATGTTACGGTTAATAGGATATATTTGCTTAGTTTTAAAGAAACTGGCCTTTTTTAATAATCGCTAATACTTTATGAATAATGACTACTGATTACTTTATTAGTGACCGGTAATTAGTTATAACTGATAACACCATTTTCAGTAACAGGTGTTAGAGAACTCTCCTAGGTTTTAATTAAAATGCAACAAAAAATACATTTTCTTTTTTTACATAATAATTGACGAATAAATATTGTTTTGATTACGTATTTCAAGCTTTTAAAAGCATAATTCAAAACAAAAAAAAACTTATATACATCTATAAAATACGTATCGTCCCTAGTTCTTGACAAAGACAGAACCCATGAAGGTATTCTCTATAGCATGGCACTTTAACACCCCTGCACGCAGACTTAATGTTTTGAGTTTTTAATCATAAATTTTATTTAAAAAAAATCAAAATTAATTTGAATATGACATTCATTGTAATTAAATTTATTCTATATGATGTCTCATTATTATTAAAAACGCGCAAACCTCATTTTTTTTTAGTTTTTGATCACACATTACAAAATAATTTATACGTGATATTTATTTCTGCAAAATATATTCTATATGATTTCTACCACACATACCAAAAAATTGATAAGATACGGATTTTTGACGAAAAACACTCCTCGCACTGAGCGGTCTACGGCTTGTTGAGTTCGGATTATGAAATCGTCCCGTTGTACCCCTTCACTAGCCCATCGGGTAACTCAATTGCGCCCCCGTTCCCAAAGCAATTTGGCGTCGCGTGGCAAAAAAGCAGCCGGGTTCAAGGGTCCTGTTACCTTCACGCCCTGTGTTTGGATTACACCAGGGTTGGTTGGATGATAAATCGCGATGTTATTGAATGATGGAGTTGAGATCGCCTGATGATGGGGGAACAGATGTTGGGATTAAGGTAGGGCTGGGGGGAGTGGGGGACTTTTTGACACTATCGCCTGGATCATCTTGTGAAGGGAAACAATGTGGAATGTAAAGAATCAAAATTTTTGCTGTAGACTTCATTGAATAGGTATAAAAGTCAGAAAAACTTATATTTTCATAATAATTTTTCTATTTTCACAAATAACTTCCGTTTTGATAAACTTTGAAGCCCAGTTGTGCAGTGGTAGTGCTTTGCATTGCTGTGTCACAGGTCCGGGGCTCGAATCCCGGATTGGGCGAGGTTCACTCAACCTTTCATCCCTTAATTGCGTCGATAAAATGAAGACCAAACATGCGGGAACTAAACACTGGGGGTCCCGCGTGAGGTTGACCACCTAACCGGGACATATGCCTAGCACCCCAGGGCCCTTGGTCATGAAAGCTGAATTGGGAACGGCAGGCCTTGGCACACTAACGGGCTGTTGCGCCAAGGAGTTTAGTTTAGTTTTGATAAACTATATTATTATCCTTTAATAGACAAATCTTTGACGGTTTTGAAGAGACCATTTGTATTCATCCGACTCTTTAATAGATTTGAATATCAAGACTAAATTTTGGAACGATTTTAACGAATTTTTAAATGGTGATTCTTAAAGAAATTAAATCCACAAGTAATTGTTTTACACTATTTATTATAATTAAATTTTCTTCTTTGCTTCTGTGTTTTAATCACAATAAAAAAATAAATAGTACCAGTTGATTTCGAATCAAAACTTACGTTAAAGTGTATATACCCCCCAGAAATATTCCAAGTAATATATAAGTATCCAATAAAATCTCCTTTAATTGAAGGAAGAATTTTTGCGTTTTTTTCTGTGTGTTTTAGGGAAATCATCATGAAGCAAGTGTGAAGTTTGAAATAAGTGTCGTCAAAATACTAGCTAGATAGTAAGCAAGTATTTTGTGGTTTATCGCAGTTTGAAATACGGTACCTAACTACCGTTTGAAATAATTTGATTTGTAAACATTCTTCACAATGAAATGCAAAGCTGGAAAGGACCAATTTTGTCATGTTTATCTGTATTTAATTATAATATTTACATTTTCATGACAACAGTGTTATAACAAATAATTGCCTTCGTGAACAACAAATAGTTTTTACTCAAAGAAAAAAAATGGAAATCCGCATTTGATCATTTTTGACAGCGAATAATATTTTCCTCAAATACTCTTTAGTTTTTTCTTTGACTTTTTTTTTTGCTCTTCTTCAAATAAATGTTGAATCATTAAATGTTAATTACTATTCAAATGAAGTTTAATTATTTTTTAATTGAATTATTGTTGCCAAAGCAAGTAAATAAATAAAAATGAGCACATTTTGCTAAATAAATTAAAATTTAAGAGTGAAATATAATTAAAAATCTTATTAAAAAGTTTTTATAAAGCGTTATTGTTTGGGAGCTTATGAATATTACAATTTTTTTCAAGATTAATAAACATTCACCATCTCAGTATGTATTCTTATCCAATAATTATACTAACTCGCATTAGTATTTTATTATACTTTTTAATCAATTAAAAATACACTTATTTCGATTTGTAAGTAATTATATGGCATTAGTATAAGTAGCAATTAAGTATTTTATTGTAAAATATTTAATTATTCAAATGAAAAGTAATTTGAATCAAAACGATTGTGTAGTTTAAATTCGAGATTTATCAGTAAGGAAAAAAATACTCCCATCTTATGCGATATTCAAAGATTCAACAAAAAAAATCGAATGTTTTGTAAACATATGAAATATTTAACTCAACATAATCATAAAATAAATATTCATATGCCATTGTTCTTTTTGTATTAAAAATTCCTCTAAAGACTTCAGACAAAAAAAATGTATGCAAACAATATTTACAACAAATAATTATTCCCTAAAAATGTCAAAATATACATATATTAAAAATGTATTCCTTTTTTCCTTCAAAAAACATCCACAGCGAATTAAATTTGAATTACAATTTACTTTTCGAAATCTATCGACTACTTTTTGCGTTGAAAATAATACAATCCATTTTAAATATGCTTTATACCGAATTAGAAAAAAAAAATCAAGTGTTCGGGATCTGCATATAAAGTTCAAATTAATATTTAATACTCTTCATTTAAATAATAAAGAGAGGGAGAGTCGGGAGCTCTGATTTTTGGGTTTGGAAAAATACATATCTATCAAAAATCGCGAAAAAAAAGGCGCGAAGGAAATTAAATGTGGGAGCAAGGAGTCGCAAAATAAGAGTTAAATCCACTGACTTTGTGCTTTTAGTAATAAAAAAAGTACGAAGTATCCTGGTAGTATATTGGAGTTCAAGGGATTTAGCGAGCTGCCGAAAAAGCGCGCATAAATATCAATTACGGACTGCCTGGCATCAAACAAAATGAGCCCGAGTCGCTCTGAGAGGAATGAAATAGTTTTGAGTCGTCGGAATTCGCAAATTCTGCTTTGCATATTCGCCGGATTCCAGGATAAATTAGGCCGGATGGAGACTGGCATAATCTAGCAACGTGGCAATTACATGGATGAGGAGGAAAAGAACAACTGAATGCACTACTTGAGTTGTTTCACATTTACTATAGGTACACTGTAAAATCACAGCACTTTTGTGGTTGTTTTTTACAGCATAGTATTGTAATGTTTGCTTCATGTCAAATGAATATTTCTTGACTTTAGAGTAGCATGAACAACTTACTCTAATAGCGCCAATCACTGCCAGTGAAGCAAACGTTTTCACTGGTACTACACAATAAATTTTACCTCACATGTAAATTTACATCACATGGTGATGGCACAACACCTTTATCATCATACTGTGATAGTAAGTTAAAGGGTGGTATTTTTACAGGCTTCAAATGATCATAAGATGTCTTGAAACGTCAGTTGCAATTAAGTTTTTTCGGCGAAATAAAGAATATCTGTTCAAATAAACTCTATAAAAAATTAAACTAGAAGTCGTTTTAAAACACCAAAACTATTTCTTTAGTGATGCAAAATTAACGCAAAACGTATCAAAATAATATTATAGGTAAATTTCAGACATTCAAAAGGTCATTTCTTCATCCAAGATAACATTTGATTCAAAAACTGAATACTTAAGACAAGAAAAATCAATTTAAAGTGTTTTACCTGGGGGGGGGGGGGGAGTCCAAACAAAACTCTTATCTAAAACTTAGTTTGCTACATAACTCTTAAAACAAACGAGCGGTTTTAACTCAGTCTGAGTTAATTTCCACTCCTTTCCGTGCCGAAAATGCACTTCCCCTATAGGAGTGGATTTCACTCTTGTTTTAAGAGTGTAGTTCTTTTTCTAAAGATACTAGAAATATGAAACATCTGCTATCAAAAAAGAGCCCCTGTTTCAACCGTGTCGCAATTACCATAGGAATGCACGTCGCAATTGAACAATTGTCTCCAATCTTTCGTTGTGGAATCTTTTTTTTTAAAGGTGGCTTTTTTCGCTGATCCATCGAATTAACCTTTAAATAATGACTCGAAGAAGGATGCTTGCACTTTTTATCGCTGGAGAGCCCCTTGTGCCACGAATTCCCCTGATTAGCCTCTTATTCACTCAAATGAGTTGAAAAGCGAACTCTGATGAGAGGATCAACTCAGTTACAGGCTGTGAAAAATAGTGCAGCGTTTGAGTTGGGAGATAATTCGGTTTATTAGGTTTTCGTGCACATGGGGGAAGGGGATTTACATTTTATTGTTTCGAGTCAAGTTTGTTTTCGAATTGGGGATAATTTTTTTATTATTGTTTTGTTTGGAGAAAGAATTGAAAGGAGTGCGTCATGTCAATGTGATCTCCTGTTTCTAGAAAGAAGGGAATTCTTTACGGATTACGAAAATAACATATCTGGTTAACGCCAATGCTGAATAAATTCGAAATGCAATAAACATGTTAGCACAAGTAACGAACATCGTAACTGGTCGATATTTTTTTCTTTAACTCAATAGAACTAGACTAGATTAAAATAGAGACACAATTTTATTTGATGAATGTACAACATAAATTTTAGAGTTAAGCTTTTGATTTTATGATATTTAATAAATGATTATGCTTTATTCCAATCATTTGAATGCCTTAAAAGAACTTTTAATTATATTTGCGATATTAAAACTCAAGTAGTTGCAGAAAAACGTAATTAATATATATATGGACATAACAATTATTTTATTATTTTAAGGGGGGTCGGATGGGCGTTTTGGTCAAAATGTCGATTTTCTGTTTTTAATTTTTTTTTAAAATCTGCATATCTTTAGTTTTAATTTAATACCAAGATTATCAATTTCTGTTTAGTGGTTGTCTTTTTATAAGTATTTTTTTCAGAAACTCTGTACATCAGTTCTTACCTATACCTCACTTTTCTTTTGCGTTTCCTGAAATATCAGGTTTTTCAACAGTTAGGAACATTTTTCTCAGGAACTATATGAGTTTTAATTATGATTTTTTTTTATTTTGTTCCTTACATCTAGCTCTTTGACTTAAACTGAGGAATTTAAATATCTATGCTAAAAAAAAATTATGTAACTTTAAATCTGATTTTTTTGTGTTTTTCAATACATATTTTTTTTTAAAAAACCTGTAAAAGTATTATTTGATACTTTGAAATATCCTCAGTTTAAATTAAAGCTATATGCAAGGAACAAAATATCAAAAAATTTATAATGATATCTCTTAAGTTCCTGAGAAAAAATTTCCCAACGTTAGGCAAATTAATATGGGCGAGATAGAACCATCCGACCCCCCCCCTTAAAGTATTGAATTTGATTTTTAGAGTTACCGATCGAACGAAAATTTTTAAAGATATTTTACTTTTTTTATTAAGTTTTTTATTCATCAGTAGGTTTTTTTTTACTCCGTAAAATACAAAATACAGTTTACTCCTTAACGACGATTGGCAAGCAAATATGCTATGAGAAATTAAGGTTTCTATTTAAGTTTATATCTAAATAAACAATAAACAAGGCTAATGAAGACTATAGTACTGATCATTTCATAAAAGAAAAAATATGTTACACTGGAACCGAATTTTAAAAACCGAAATTTAACATTTTTATTAGTTAAGGTAGGTGTTAAGGGCATTCACAAATAGGTCGCTAATGGATTAAAAATATGCTCAATTACGCTTCTTGATTACGTTTTCACAACAAAACGACAATTCCTTTCGGCAACGCTTTAAAAACTCACGCGCACTACTTTGGTCTCCTTTTTCCTCATTACGATCCCAAAGTACCTGCTTCCCCTCTCCATTTAACACCCAATTCCAGTCGATCCGAAGCCGAAGCTTAAGTTAAAAGCCCGAGCAGGAAAAAGGGTCCCGGACGGCCCCGGATGATCAGCCAATCTCGTGTAAGTGAGGAATCCGGGAGGCCGGATCGCGCGCGTCTGAGAAATATAGGGCTGATGGAAAGTGACAGCCGCGATCCCGGCCGTTGATAGCGGGGCTTCATCAGGACAGGAGCCCCAAAAGCCCTCGGCTCACAACTGCCAGCGAGCTAGCCGATCTCGGGCTACTAGAATCGAAACTCAAGCGGGGGTTGGCACAGTTGCGCTTTGTTAAGCTTATTTCTTAAATTTCTAAGACATTCATTGCTACACTAAAAAAATCCTTTGGGAAAATACCCTTTCTATCCAAAGTATAGCTCGCAACTATCAGTGAGCTTACCGATCTGCGGAGAGGGGCTACTAGAATTGTAAATCAAGCTGAGGTTGACACGCTTTATTACGCTGATTTAAGTTAGTCATTACTACAACTCAAAAATATCTTACGAAAATACCCTTTCTAACCAGCGTGTACCTCACAACTGCCGGCGAGCTAACCGATCTGAGGGAAAGGGCTACTATATAATTGCAACCAACTAAATTTAGAAGAATCTAAGTGATGCAGTTACATAAGTTTAAAATTAGTTTTATCACTCAAATTAAAAAATTACGATTTAATTTGTAAAAAAAACAATCTTTTTGTAAAGAATATTATATATTTATTCTTAGTAAGGTGGCATCACTGATTTGTATTTTCGATGGAAACATAACCATAATAAAAATTTAACTTTAATAATTTCCGTAGAAATTGTTTGTATAGAATTAAAAATAAAACTTCTAAACTAGCCATACGCAAAAAAAAGGAATGAACCATTATTTAAAAAAAAACGTGCAATAGAAATTAACAAATTTATAGCATAGCACAAAAGTCTTGTTTTCTAGTTTTTTGTTACTACTGTCCTCTTGTATAAAACTGCTCATGTGAATATCATGTGACCAGTTCAGAATACGTTTATATTGATGTCTTCACGAATCCTTTTGTCGAATCCAAAAATTTGGTTCTTACTTTGGACTTCTATAGAAATTAAAAATCTTTAAAATAGATAGAAAAGTAAGAATTGAAACTATGGTAGAATGGCGAGTGTAGGCTTTAGACTCTTCTCCTCTGCTAAATTAAAGGCACAAAAAATTGTTTCTACAATTCTCTGAAACCAAAGGCAAAATAAAAATAAAAACATTTAAATACTGTAATTCCACCACAAATTAGGAAATATATTGAACTATAAATATGAAACATTTTCTCACTTTCCTACGTAGTGAGTAAGATGACCAAAAGGTCTCGATTAGATGACGAAGGGACAAAAATACATTTTAAAAGAAAGAAAGTATTTTTACAAAACCCACTGAAAAGTGTAACTTTTTCCTTCATTTTCTAGATGTTGTTGTTTTGGTTAGTGAGTATCCGGAGGCGTAAGGAGGTTTACTTGTTAACAAAATAAGAGCTTTAAAAATAGATAAAAAATGTCTTGCTGACCCATAAGAGACATTGAGATTATATACTGAACAAAGTTGGAACTAGAAAAAGAAGATGATAGTCTTCATCAACTAATGTAGGAGAGTTGAGCTTAAATAGCAAATTTAAACTTCAAATTATTCTCTTCGGCTTAATAAAAGGCTAGAAAACCTGAAATTTAAAGGAACAGTTCGGTCAACGCGTTTATGCAACTTATAAAATGCATTAAATTCATTGTAAACAATTGAATATAGTGAATTAAAGTAGCGGTCATCATCTTCCCAAATTGGGAATTTGTCGTCTTACTCGGTGAGGCCATTTCTGGTTTGGAAAAAAATTATCCAAAAATCTAACTCAAATTATTCTGCAAAATATCATTTAAATCTATTTCAAATGAGCAAGATTTACTTAAACAACTGTAATTTTCCCCATACCTACTACCTCTCTCGTTGTGACACCCCGCCAAAGCCATCTAATGATATTCCAGCAACCCTCTTTCCTTCTTTCAAGCATCCTCTTCTCCGGATAAAGACGCGATGATTAAGAAGATATTTAATAAGGAAGACAGAACGTCTTCAAGGGGAGGGCACACAAAATTAGCTTTTATGGGCTCCTAGCCGAGAAAGCTTGTTGGGGACACCTTTTGTCAACATTATTGCGAGAGCTTTTTAAGGCTTTTATTTGCATGGATTGTCTTGGGGGTACGGATGGGGTATGTTTAGAGTGTTGTGTCATGTTTTATTTTCAACGAAATTAGTTAGGTAAAATAAAGGCTTCTTTAAAATGTTTGTTGTATTAGAATTGTTAGGGAGGCGTTCAATGGTTGTCCTGGTCTTTTTTTTTAGTGTTTAAAGATAAAATAAATTTTTCTCCTTAGTTAGAGAACATAAGATAATGTTCACTTTTCCATCGGTTAACATAAGAATTATTTTCGTTTATTGTTGTTTTATAGTACGAAATAAAATGATGTATAGGAACGAGTAAAAATAACTAAGTGAACTTAGCAGTAGCGTTTTAAGCAACAAATCTTCAAGATTTGATTTTTACAAATTTAGATACCGTAAAATGGGGTGAATTGGAGCACTATTCAAGTTAAATAAAAATTGTTGTCATTTTTCTTTTTGGCTGGAAAATTCGGTCTTGCTTGGTTCTTGCAATTTTGGATTAAAAAAATGTTGTTTTATGTTTTAGTGGTATCCCGATTCTCTCCTTTTTGAGGGGTGAATCGGAACACATGTTGAAAATTTGAATTTTTGCCGTTTCATAGAGTTAATAAGCATGAGTAATAAGGATAAGGGGCAATAGAAACAATTACTTACCATTAAATAAAACTTCAATACAATCGATGTATGTTTTTTGCTTTTAAATTAGAAAACAATTTTGATTTCAGGAAGTTTAAAATGTATCGCAGAAAAACCGTTAAATTGCAAAACATATAGATTGAATGCAAAACTAACCACACTCAATTTGTTTACAAAATTCACATGTTCTTGAAACGAGCACACATTTGAATCTTGTCATTGGACTGATTTTTTATGACTCTTTCTGGAAGAAACGCCTTCACCGTTTCTTGAAATGTATAGATTTGGGGGTCTATTTTGTAAAATGTTTTAATATATACGTCTTGTTTTGGGTAGAGGATTCTATGAAATGGAACGACAAGAAAGTCTCCTGTAGTAAATGTGTTCGAACATTCAGGACTTTCTGGTTTTCGAAAATTTGGATCCTCTTCAGAAGATGTAGATAAATGAATCCTGTGAATATAGATGATGATGTTGTGAATAGTTTCTGCTAATATTTGTCTTTATCTATCGGAACAACAAAAATATACGTATTTCGACCCCCTCCTCGACCCCCCTCATAAATATATAGCCAACGATGTAGCAAGAAAATCTTGATTCTTCACGACTAAGTTACAAAAATATGTAAATTCTAATACTGCATATTGTTGTGTTGGCCTATACCTAATAAAAAACATTACTCTTAACCTCAGAATACGAAAATATCTGTACTCGTTTTCAAAGTTTCGCAGATGATAAAACAGTAGGTTATATTGTGTTCCATTTTTCGAAGTTTTTCTTGTGCCAGTGGTCTTGCCAGCATTAAACAACATAATTTCTTTACTTCCTATGATAAAACCTTCCTAAAAAATCTATTAGCAACCGTAAATACACATTTAATATAAGAAGTGCAATAATCCATCATTATGTATAATCAATCATTATGTATATTCATGAGGAATGCTTTTTTGCCTATGATCGTTCCAATTCAATCCATTGTTCCATTTCACCGCAATTAAAAGTACTTACAAATATCCAGTTACTTTTTAAATTAATATTTTATTTATCTTTTGATGCCGTCTGAAAATTTTGACCTATTATATTAGCAGAATATTTCAGAGGGACATACTTTTCGAAAAAAGTTCTTTTTTTTTTCAGAAATGATTTTTGGGTAAACCCTTGCTGCTGTTATTTATACCATACACATCCGAAGAAACAAAATTATATTTAATATATTTCCGCATATTTCACTGTAAGATAATAAATTAATTAGCGATTAATTAATTAAATATGTCAAATTGTGAACAACATAAAGGCAATTCAAATTACTTGTTTTACATAATTTTTGTAGAAAAGTAAACAGCAAATATTCATGCATGCTAAAATTTAAACTCAAAGCAAAGTAGTTATTTAATCATGATAGTTTCAAATGACAAGCTTTAAAATATGAAATTTTGTTTAACAATTAAGGTTTCAAATGTCTGCAAAAATTGTACTTTTTGTTACAATTATTCAAAAGTAGTAGGCTACATGCCGCACTGATTCATACTCTTTAAAATAATTTTAATTTTTTTTAATCGAAGCATATTAATTTGAGATATCATGTTCGGAGTATAAGCATGTTATGAAAAAATTCGTTCTTGGTTCGAAAATGAGTTCAAGGTTTTCATTGTAAGATTGATGATAATAAAATTGCCTTTACAAAACTGCCTGTTAATCAAAAACTACTTACAGTACGAGAAATCTACTTGTACTATTTAAAAGAAAATGAATCAGAGAATATTTTAATGCAAAAATATCAAAGCACATATTTTGGTCGGTTTTTCCGTTTCCGAGGGTATATGGATACCTTAAACAAATTGGCAATTTGGTATAAAGTAAAATCAACCAACTTCAGTTGAATCATTAAATACAATTTTGTTTCAAACTGTTAGAAAAGTACAGAACCCGTACACTCAGGGAAAACCTTTGTTCAAATTGCCCAAGTGGACACAAGTATTAGGCAAAAATGGCAACATTGTGTTGTTTCAATATGAGAATTGTGTTGATTATGTACGAACGCAAATTTTTATTTTTCAAACACAACTGATGAACGTGAGAGGAGACGGTTGTTATATCCATGCGCGATTAACAAAAATCTGTAAACTATATTGTTTCCTAAAATATCAATGACAAAAATTTAACATTCATTTTAAAATACCGTAATATACATTTTTAAAGCTTTAGTATATCTATATTTATCCGAAACATTGAAGAGCAGATATACTTCAGAAGAATGAATGAGCGATGCGCCTTCAACACAATTTTTGTATTCTTTCGACACAACTTGTAATAACTGGAAAAAATAATAATAAATGTATTGAAATTTTAACACAAGTTTTTTCTGAAAGTACCTTTTCTTTAAAGGAGCATGTCTATTATCTAACAGAGTTGTCAATAATGAGAAGGTTAGAGGAAGAAAATCAGGATTATCCCCAAACGGAATTCGTCAAGAGTTGAAACCTTCACATTTACTTTTCGAAGAGAATGACAAACATTCAAGTAGACTGTAAACAAATACAGTTGGGTCTCCAAAAGTCTTAAGATTTAAAAAAGAAGTGTTTTTTAAACACAGTTGGTGTTAAAATACTAAATGTAGGTGAGAAAAGAGTACATGAGTTTGCTAATAATAATAATGTGTACTTATGTGTTAAAGTTTTAAATATTTAAATGTTAGTGCCCCTCAATGTTCCCAGAATTTCAGAAATGATACAAAAAAGTGTTCAAATTTTTCATTTATTTATATGTTATTTTATGTAATGTTGCTCAAATGAGAGGGTCAATTTATTGTTCAATTTTATGTTATAATTGTTTTAATTACAGTTAAACCTGATTAATCTCTTCACTCCTCAGCAAAAGTTTACACATATATTCCTTATATAAACATATTTTGAAACAAATATATATTTAATATGTTTTGCAAGAAAATTAAAAATATATAAAATTAATATTTAATGAGGGGAACATCAATTAATGAATTTTATGATTTTAAGCCCTAAAAATGCACATTTTTTGTGGACTATGAATGCACAATCAAGGTCTGTTCATGACTTAATGTTTTTGACAAGATATTTATATTACAAGTAAAAGACTGATACTTGTCAGCTGCTTCGGTATCGGTATTCTTAAAAAGCTTGAACACGCATTCTCGTTTAGAATATGAAAGTTAGTATTACGACCAACCGTAAAATGAAGTTTTTAAAGTGAATTTTACGTATGTGAACCTATGGAATGAAGACGTTAAAATGTTCGATTATTTTTAATAAGATCAAAGAGTTTCATTTAAACTGGAAATGTTAGGTTTGGATTCTTACCAAGTCGAATATCAAACTTATTGTGGACAAAAATATTAGTACCGACTTTGTCATACTACTGTTTCATCTTGTACAAACCGTGTTTGCCCTTTCCATTCTGCTGCCCTCATTAAAAACGAACTATTCTTTGCCACCCCCCATTTCCTTTCTTCCAATTGAAGGTTCGAATCCGGTTCGAGCCCACAATCATTCTTTGGAATCTATCGAAACAATGCCGCTGTTAAAGCGTTGAAATTCTTGACGCCTTTCGCTGCCCATTCACCACTCGCTTGGGATCGGCTCGTTAACTTCATAGAGCAAAGATGGAGATGCTTGGCGAGAAAACAAATGAAGCCGTCAGAAAATCACTAAGCAACCCTAGTAAGCCCAACAAACCGATAACTCAAGGTTAATTTATGTTGAAACGCATAATTTTATTCCTTAAAAAGCATTATTTAAACATCAGAAAATGACTGTGTAGGCTGTAGTATGAGATCTGAATTTACACAAGATTGCGGTCTTTCCCTAATCCCTTCACAGGTAAGGAAAATGCGTTGTATTTATAGTTCATATTAGGGAGTCAAAAATCTCCAAATCGATGTAGCCTTCACTGAAGAATAGTGCCAAATAATTCCCCGAGAGCGTTTGTTTGAGTTCACTACAAGGCAATGGATGGCTTCACTTGGCAAACCGATTTTTGTATTGTTTTTTGGCCGGCGGCATCTCCATCTTCTTCGTAACTCTATGATTAACTTTTGGTTCCACCTCATGAACCTGGCAGGGACAATCGGGCAGGTGTTGGAGGATGCAACAATGGGATTTGACTTGTAGAAAGTTGGGGAGGAGCGAACGGTATCATTGAAATTTAAAAAGGAGGCGGGAATGAAATGACAAAGTAAGAACCCTGTCAAAAACGTGCAAGTTAGAATACAGAGCAATAACTTAAAAGCCTACTCGGGTCGGGTGTTGAAATTTTCAAGTACATGTGACTCGGTCCCGACCTAGTTTGAATTTACCGCCTAGTAGAAAAGATGAAGACTGACTTTAAGGTAACGGCGTTTGTGCTTGCGCTAGTTAAGAAATTATACTTTTAGTTTACTAATACTTTAGTTTTTAGGGTTGCTCCTAGGAAGTTCTAGAGTGGCGAGAAAGGGATAGGATCTATTATCCGAGAACTCATAACTGGTCATCTGTTTATACAGATAATACAAAAAAAAATATGAATATCAATTACTCTTAATGAACATTAAAGTTACAGCAATTAAATTCGATTAAAAATGGCAAAGAAAGGTTCGTAAATAAAGAGAGTTGACTCACCTTTTTGGAGGATTGGATTGAGTCATAATGATAATATTTATATAAATAAACAGGAGTTAGTCATTTTATATCTGCTAAATAGATGGCGCCACGAATAGTAATAATCGAACTTGAAAGTAAATATAAATATAATAATTGTATTATGTTTTTCAGCTTAGAAGATAGATGGCAGCATGAGTCGTATTTTGTTTAACACCCAATATGTGAGGAATGACGTATACATTATTTAGTTAAAGTAATATAAAGGGCGCCCGGATTTCACGACTAGTCAAAAAATTTAAGCTCACAAAAATCTGGCCTTAGCCAAGTCTTTTGCCATCTTGGAATGACAACAAATAATTTCCAAAAATACTACTCGCACTCCCCCCCCCCCCCCCCTATTTTGAGTATATTAATATTTATTTTGCTTATGTCGCCGACTGTCTTTTTAAGTTATGTTATATTGAATTTATCTTGTATGAAGTTAAGTTTATTACTGTTGATTCATTTGTTAACATTTAATAAATACGTTGTGTTGAAATTAAATTAATTTTACTGCCTGACTGGTGAACCACAAAAATAAATTTTTCCTTCAAATATTCATTTTAAATAAAATTAAAAAAAAAAATTGCGTAATTGTTGAGTGGGAACAGTGGAAAAATTGAATCAAAATGGATTAATCGTGTAATTTCTATCGGGACGGCAACGCTCTGTACATCAATGCTCCTTTGACGAACCTCACTTGGAATGGAACTCTTGTTAAACTGAATCGATCTATATCTACGTTACTACTACGTAAACAGTTCCCAGTTAAGTTATCTTAGAACTAACAAACCGCCGGAAACTCTACCAAAACAAAAAAAAACCTTAAAACAACGCATAATACCTTCCACTTTTTACGTTAGAAACTTAGTGGAAACGCAAATAACAAGCTAAGCTGTCGGAATTTGCTACAGGTTGTTAAGCCAAAAAAAGGGAGAATTGTTAAAGTTGGCTAATTGAACGTTTTTATGACTTTTTGAAATGCGACTAGTTGGCAATTTCACCCAATTTTCATTGACAAGGGTTATGGTTAAACGGGATTTGGCAGGATTGCCACATTGCAAGAAATCGCCGGACACACAATCGCCTACAGCTTACTTCCGCCCATTCTCCCCTCCCCCCCTCCAAGAATTGAAAAGTGCGTATCCTTCTGTAAAAATATGAAAAAAACATTGATACATATTACAAATTACAGAAATATACCTGTTTATTTAATTCTCTGTCGATCTACAACATTCTGAGTTGAAAATATGGTTTATTAAATTTGCATTTGGGGTTGCCTGCGTTCTTTGAATAGTTTATTGTATCAATTTGGTGACAACAAAGCTTTAACTATGATTTTTAATACAAAATATCTGTTCAATAGTGTGTGTTCAAAGTATTTATTTACAATAATAAAATAGTTAACTAAATTTGCAAAGTAACATATTTTAAGTAACTTTTTGCAAACATTGCAAAAAATCTTTTATTGTAATTTTTTTTTTTGAACTTTAACAAATACTTTACAAGAAAAAAAAGTAATAAAACATTTTCCGGGTTATCTCCAAGAGTTTGCAAAAGAAGAAGGAAACTTTTATTTCTAATAATCTCAGCTTCAATTTTTTTTTTACTTCGTGTGATATTTAAATACTCAAGTCTTTTTTAAAAAAAACAAGCAAAAGCGACAATATATTTATTTTCCTGCATTGGCACTTATATCGTTTACAAAACTGTGAATGAAATGTAGTCTTTAATAATTAGTTTTTAGGTATATAAATATTTAAAGTCGAAAAATGAAATATTAATATTTTTCTTCGTTTTAACATATAATTCTTTAAAAATTTTTTGCTGTATTTATAATCATCCACATTTTTGTAGACAATCAATAAAGGAATTTTTTTTTTTAAATCATTAAAAATTTCTTAAATTGTAGGGAGAGTGAAAAAAACCAGCAAAAAGTTTCAATTTTCTTCATTTTTTTTAACTTGCTTAAATACATGTTTGTAATATTCGTTAAGTTGTAGTAAACTACAACTAAATAAAAAAAATACTTTGTCTTTTTAATAACTGTAATTGACTTTTTTAAAATATCGAAAATAAAAAGTTTTGTGTTTGAGTTGTGAAAAGAAACGTGTAACTAATTACTGAGAAAATTACTAAAGAATAAAAAAAAAACCGAAAATTACTAAAGAATAAAAAAAGAACCGAAAAAATAACAAATAAATAACATAAAAAAACTTATTTACACTACAGAATCAACACTATCCACTGAGAGGTAAAATCTTATAGATAAGAACCAAATATTTTTTAATATTTTTAAATTCATTTTGATTATGTTTTACCTAGCTTTAAAAGACTGATTTATAATGATAAATATATATAATTATTGATTTTTTTTATATATGGAAAGTGAAAACATTTTAGTGTAGTTGTAAAACTCACAAAGTATAACTAGTAAGTTATAGGGTTCGATTAGTTCACTGGCGACTTTTGATAATTCTATAAATTCAATTTATAGAATGGACGAAGATTTTATGGACGAAGTCGTCCAACAGCTTAGCAACAACTTTGTCGAAACGGACCGGAGACTATATCTTAGTTATACCTTAGAGAGTGTGGGTTTTGCAACTGCACCCTTAATTAAGATTTGTTTTTGGTTGATTTAACGTCTCACTAAAACTACAAACTGTTTATTGGCAACAATAATTTGGCGATTAAATTTTTACTCGGAAGTTGGAAAAACTCCGGTTATGACACTTTATAACTTTGTCGATATATATAATTAACAGATCTTTTTATCAATAAAAAGATAAAATGTTTAATGCTATAAGGTAAAAATTTCTTTATTATATATTGTAATATCATTACTAGAAACATGGTTGAAATCCGAGAAATTTGAGAACGTAATGACAACTTCCTGGAACAATTCACCAACTTGTAATACCACTGATAAATGTTACATATAATAATTATCTTTTTTCTTTGATTAGAGTAAAAATAATTCAAATTCCTTATAATAAAATTGATAAAATAAATAATTATAAGAATTATTTTCTGCATTAAAATTAATCAGTGATCGGGTTGTGCCCCATTTTTCATTCAGTTCATATAATAAAAGAAAAAAAAATTCGGATTGTAAGGTTTTACTTTTTTTTTAATCCTAAACGCCCCTTTTTCCGTAATAAACCATTAGAGCAAGTTTTGAAAGTGCAGCATTCGTGGGTTTTTTTAAAAATATTAGCACTATTCACAGGTTGACAATGAAATTGAGCTAAAACACATGATTATAATTTTTGTCTATCTTATAGTTGGAGAAACCACTTATTTACTTTATTTGGTGGCTACGCCAATGCAATTGTTAAAACAAGGAAATCGCGTCAATTGAACTCACGTTGCAAAATATTTATTCAATTCAGAAAGGCCTCAGCTATGATATCACACTATTCGAAGTAATTGAAAGACTCATAGAAAGTTGCATTTCAATTTTCATGACGTTCTTTAAATAAAAGTTAAACAAAACTATTGCAACGTTAGAGTTACAGTACAAAAAAATTACTTTTGAAGCATGAAAATGTATTTTGTCTAATAGCATATAAAAACTTATGCAATGCCTTGATTCTTATTTTCACCATGTGATTAGCTAACTGAAAGAAAAAAAAGTGATGCCACTTCCAATTTGCAAAACTTTTTTTAATTATGAGGGAGATGGCCTTGAATCAAGTGGGATCTAGTATCCCTAGTCCCCCCCCCCCCCCACCCCTATACTTTTTTTGCATAGATTAAATGTAATTGCCTTAGGTAGTATACCTAGTTACTTAAAAGACACTGATAAGAGAACACCGGTTGCCCTTCAGAATTCTATAAATTGATTTATTCTTCACTTGTATCTGACGCATTTATGTTATACCTAGATGAGTAAAACTCCTACATACAGTTTCAAAATTAAACTGTTAAAAACATACGGTTTTAAAAAAACGCTAAAATTTTACCTTATAAATGTTAAAAGTAGTTTATTTATTGGTTCTGTTTATTTACGTGTGCAGGTAATATATAATTACAGTAAAAAATATTTAAAATAAGTGACATTTTAGACACTTAAACCTGTTATTTATTTCCCAATTATTAAATCAACCAACTGAAGTTTTAGATTTTTGCTTAGTTTTATTCAACGGTTTGGCTAACTAGGAAAGATCAAGATACATAAATGTATTAATTTGAAATACAACAATTTAATGAGAATAATAATTAATCTAGCATTCATCACAGGCAAGGATCCATATGGAAATAAAGTGAATAGATTAAACGTACATCACGTGAGCGACACTGACAAGTGTTTAAAACTGGAAAATAACAGGATGTCAAGTGTAAAAAAATACCAATTAATAAAAATGAGTTGCATAAAGTAATCCGACTTTTCAGTATAGAAAGTGAATGATACCCATATAGTTTATTTGTACCGAACAATCATCTGGTTCCAACACTAACACCATTATCTCCATCATTTGAGAGCTCCTTGATTCCCCGAATCGGGTGGAGCTCCGCCAGTTGGTGGATTGGAGTCAAATAGATGACGTCAGGACAAATCTGACATCGCGTTGACGTTTAGATTATCCTTGACCTTATCATATCATCCGGCCTCAACTACTCATCTTAAACGGTCAGATGGCTTTCACTTGCTCAGATTGAGACCCAGCAAGTAGCATCTGCCTACTAAGCTCCAGGCAAGAACTATTGTCATCAAGAGGTGTCATCAAATGTGTTTCTTTATACATTGGTGAAATTGGTAACTATGCATCATAAGCCACTTTGATTTGTCGTGCAGAATTTACTATATCTCATCCCAGTTATCGATTTAAAGAGAATTTGTTGGTTTTGAAGTTATCCAGTGATAAGATTTTTTTACGTTACACATCATCAGGGACCAGTTGACGAGACAATAGCTAATTAATCCGGGAAAAACTATACTGGACAATTTGGTTCGAAGTGTTAATGAATGAGTGTTTTGAAAACTGAAGTATCGTAAAAACATTGCTTATTGTACTTTAGTAAATAAACGGGACATGCTTAAACAATAGCATGATATACAATACAAAATAAAGGAAATTAGTGAAATAGTGTGACGCAGAAAAGTTTGGTTGCATTCCTAATTTTCTCCCGTGAAAATAAACCATTTATAATTAAGTATAATCGAAGCATGTTTTGTATATGACTGTGTAAATGATAAGTTTCCAAATTCTTCAGAAGCTTTTTAACTTATCACTATGCTTGCAAGTCCCCATTCCATTAGAGGTTCAGGAATTCCATTTTCAGTGAAGGAAATTCTAAATTTATCCGACGACTCCTATTTCTTGAACAATCCGAGTCTTGACAGCATGCTACTGGATGTCATGAACAATTGGCAACAAGATTCAGCTAGTTGGACATCAAGAGAAAAACTCAATCAGTGGTGCGAACCGACTGAGCACTGGACTTCCGAACAGTGTCCGATGACCCATTCGACGTCACCCTCATTATCTTCCTCCAGCTCCAATTCCAGCTCGAGAAGACTTAGTCCAGAATCAGTTGACAACTTGCTAGATTCCAGCATGGAACAGTACTCACCGATCTGCAACGAACGACTGCAGGAGACCAAAGGATGGGCGACCAAGAAGCCAAAGAAGCAGGCGGATTGCAGTAACAGTAGCTCCAGCAGTCCAGTTGAAGCGAGTAAGTTGACAGATTATTTGTTGTATCCCTTTGACATTCACGAACCGTTATAGTTTTGTAGTATGAAGAATCTGATATCGGATAACACAAAGAATTATAGACCCAACACATTTTGCACCCCGCCGTTTCCTTACGGAAAATTTTGTGTATGATTGATCGTATGATGGTGCCAGTGGTCGATGCAATTGTGTCTTTTCCATTATAAAAGTTAATTTAGTTTACTTAAAACTGCAATTTCAGTAGTTTACATAATAAATTAAATTTTATCTTTTAAATAAACTGCCACCTCTTCAAAATTAGTCTCTGTAGACTGTAGCCAAATTGGTATATTTAAAAATATAAGGTCCCTATCCTATCAACTTCAAAATAACATTGATCAGACCAATCATGTTGGGTCAATAATGAAATCAAATTTCTGCTAAAAATAATGTGCACCCCCGAATTACAAAAATTTACTAAAATTTCGGTCCCCATAAAGTTTACAGTAGAGGCTATTGAATTTTGAGCCCAATGCCTAGGCTTAATGGCCCTTATAAAAGATCAGTGCCTGGTGGTGCCTCTAAATATTTAGATAAATTACATGTCCAAATAGCTTTTAGCAGGGCACGATTACCGAATAGGCCCAGTAAGTTTTGTTTACCCTTCTCTTTTGAATGGGTCTTGGACGATCCATTTTTTAGATATGCTGACACGGATTACATGAAGATGACATGTTTTGTTTCAATTTGTTTTTCATTCGTTCAAATTGACCCCATAATATAGTCAATTTGATGTTAAACCAAGACTAATTTAGCGTTAATCATTAAATATAAGGGGTAGTAGGGAATATGTTAAAATTTAAATAGGTGAATTGCAAGGGGGGTGTATTTGGCCCCTGCTTGTAAGACAGTCAAGAAGTGAGTATTCTGCGATTTAAGTTGAGGAAAAAAATATCACAGAAAGTTCACAGAAATGTGCAACATAAAATTTGCAACGAAAACGTTTCTATAAATTGATCTTTTCAGTATAAACAGAAAAATAGAAGAGGGACAGTCAGTCCCATAGAGCTAATGCATTAGTTTTGAAATCACAACTTTCGCAAAAGAATTGCTTTGCCATGTTATCCCTTTTTCACCAGGTATGGGAATCATTTTAAAATCGAAACAAAATCGAAAAGAAAATAACATCCGGTTATTTAATTATTAATGGATAAAGTTTTAAAATCGCCATCTTCTGAATATTTTGGGGCATTTTAAAACTTCAAAAATATATAATTAAATAACTATATAACCATTTCAAATTTGTTTCATTTCGATGTTATGTTGATTCCTGGGGAAAAAGGTCTAACATTCTGTTGTGATTCCAAAAGTAATGCATTAGCTCTATGGGACTTACAGTCCCTCTTAATTCCGAAATAGAAATTGCCTTGAGTCAAAAACATTTTTAATGAAATCAGTTGAACAATTTGTTTGATTCTATCCTATTACACAAAAATTCAATTTACAAACAAACAGAGGATAGTGTATTTGCAAAGAAAAAAGTAATATAAATAGGCGATGAATATCTACAAAATAAGGACACTCAACTTACGATGTGTAGTTCAACCAGGCAGAGTCACAAGTGAGTTCAATAAAACATTTTATTTCAATAAGGTTGCTGGGTCATAATGAAAGAAAGGAGTGTAATTTTTTATTGTCTTTTCTAAGATAGTTAAATCTTTTAAAAGTGTCATAATCTCCTTGAGAATGACCATCAATAGTAAAAAATAAATATTATATGTAAATTTTCTACTTAAGCAATTATAGTTAGCTTATGAACAAAGAGGCAAACTCCATCAAGGTACAGCACATCTCTTTCACTATTATAACTTTTTTAATACCACTTTTATTTGAAGTAAAGAAAATCTCATCTTCATACTGCAAATGTGTTTTTTCCGTAACCAATGTATCCTTTTGTTGAGGAGCATTTGTACAAATTAATGACTTTTAAAATGCAATAATTTTTTTAATGAAAATTTATTTAAAAATAGCAACCATTTGAAAAAAAATACTTAAAATGTATTTAAAAAAAAGAAAAATTCGAAAAGGTCACAATCGTGTCCCTCTTTCCCTAACTACATATTTTATAAACTAAAAAATGAAATTCCATTAATATTTTAGTCCTTCTAAATAAAGGCATGGCTCAGTGGCTTAATGGTAGTGCTTCGCATTGCCACGCCACAGGTCCGGGGATCGAATCCCGGATTGGGCGAGGTTGACACCTCCTTTCATCCCTTGAGTAGGTCGATAAAATGGGTACCAAGCATGCTTGGGAACTAAACACTGGGGGTTCCGGGGGAGGCTGACCACCTTACCGGGACATATGCCTAGCACCCCAGAGCCCTAGGTCACGAAAGCTTAAGAGTCATGAAGCCGAATTTCACCCCTTGAAAATCGTAATGGTATTCCTATGGAGAATCTTCTCCAACTAAATGACGCCCCAATTTTAATACTGGCCACTAGTTTTTGACACCATTTTAAAGAACAAAAGAATTAAAATAGACTATCAGAAAAAAAAAATTGAAAATCACATCTTGAGTATTTTTAATAATTTTTTAAAGTTTGGAAATCAGTGGCAAATACAATGTCTTTAGTGTATGACGATGTATCTCAGTAAAAAAATAAAGATACTGCAATAATTATATATTTTGAACACAATCGAAATTTTTATTTTTCAGTTCATTACGAAATAAAAATTTTAATTGAAATATTTGTATTTTTCAAAAATTTAAGAAAAGTTGTTGCGATTTTTTGGAAAGCGAATTATGGCAACCCCACATTTGGCGATCACCTGAAAGGTGTCGCCAACTAATTTAGAGTGTACGTTATCTCTCTACATATGGTGGGGTGTTCTTTGAATAGAACCCCCTAAAGACGCTGGAGTTAGTGTCACATCTGTCAACATCTGGAACCCCTTTCCCCCCTGTACTTTGAATAGAACCCTTGGTGACTTCGTAGAAAATGCCTTTGCGGTTTACCAGTGGCTTGTTGGTAGGGGGGGGAGAGGGGGAAGCATCGGACTTACCTAAGGGGGTTGGGTTTCGCTTGGTAACAGGACAGTCGTATGGGACAATTCAAAAGCCGGTTTGAGAAAGCTAGGGTTGTGGTCAAAGAACGTTTTTTTCTTTATTACTTTTTCTTGTTGTAAGAATTCGGAATAGGGTAATGGTTATTTTTGAAATCAAATAAGGATGCATCAATTTCAATAATATAAGATGAAATGGTAGGTTATGTGTGAAAAATGTGCTAAATTGGCATATTAAAAAGACTGATGTTACTAATTGATCATTTGAAACATTGATTTTCATTCACTGTAATAAAAAAAGATAACTCTGTTGGTACTCAAAACTTTGTTTATTGAATTTAAAGATACAAAATACAATAGCGTTTTTAGTTGATTAATACAAAGTTTAATATAAAACTTATCGTGTCTTACTTCCAAGCTTCCCCAAGCTTCTCAAATGTAAAGCAGAGTAATAGATAAGAATTTAACTGAATTTAATCAGCATTTTGAAGAGAAAAAAAACCACAAACATTATAAAATTGACTTAGCTAAGTTATCTTTTCATGCATCTAAGTATTATTAAAAAGAATAAATTAACAAAAACAGATCTGCATAGTTTTTAATTTGACCCCAAAAATAATCTTTAGACTGACTCAAGATATACATCTAGTAAACCATATAGTTGCAACTTACGATATTAAATTCATGTTTTTAATTATGAAAATTTAAACAAATATTGTAATCCTCCACAATACCCCCTCCAATATTTTGATTTTGAAACATATTTTGTCGATAGATATTTTCAGGATATTAGAGATTGTAATGTCACTCTATATCAGGGAACCAAATTGCAAAATTCAGTTTATCTCCTTTCTTTAGGGAAACAACTAGAAACTGTTATTCTTTTTAAATTAAATTGACTAACCTCATGATGATATAAACTTAAAGATTATTGAAAACAATCCAATTTACCCCTGATTTTGGACAAAAAACAACTTGGCCAAATTCAGCAAGGATTTTTAATTGTGATTTCTTCAACTGATTGAGCATTAGAATATTGTAAAGCAAAACGTTGCAACAATCATTGCAAAACAACTAAAACTAAATCACTCAGAATTAGACAGTGCCACATGACTGAATTCCAATGTTGCTGTTAATTGAAATTGATAAAAGATTTTGAACATAAGAAGGATATTTAATTTTTTAGATTTCACATTACGTTTATAACGTAAACTAGGTTTGTAACAGACACTGGTACTTAGAATCGATTCTACACAAAATTCAAGAATGTGTCTAAAAAGGTGCCAATATTACATCGGGACATCTACATAGGCCCAGTTATCCCTTCCCCAAGAATAAATCAAGTTTTGTCAATAATCATATTTAACCGAAGTGTCACATTCCAAAGACTATTTATTGAAAACCATAACTATCATAAGGAAATCTTTTATTAGGTGTTATCTATTTGAAGCAAATTAAAACCGTGATACTTTTTAACTATTTTACATCGCCATATTTTTCAACGTTATATTTCTTCAACTGAAAGTTCAGATGAATGAAAAAAATTCTTCATTTCTTTCATCTCTATGAATCTACGTTGCTTGCTCAAAAGGCAAAAACGGAGAAGTTCCTGAAAGAGCTTGAATTATCAGAAGATCAAAGAATAGAATTGATGAGGAAAACGTCATCCCAATCTGAGAGCATTTTATGGTTTGAAGAACGGAGGAAACGTTTAACTGCATCGAACTTTGGTACGATATGTAAAATGCTGCCCACAACAAGTTGTGCAAACACGGTCAAGGGGCTTCTATATAGCACCTTTGAGAACTCTGCAACAAAATACGGCAGGTTGCATGAGTCAAAAGCTATTGGCGAGCTTGAAATCAAAATGAACATCAAAGTTAAACAATGTGGTTTGTTCATAGATGAAAAATATTCATTTTTGGGAGCATCTCCAGATGGAGTTATTGAAAATACAGATGGGATTATTGAAATTAAGTGCCCAATAACGAGTAAAGAAATGCACCCGATAGAATATTTACGCAAAGGCAGACATCTATTGATACCTCACAAGCAGGAAGAATCCATAATACAAATAAATAAAAAACATAACCATTTTTATCAAGTTCAAGGGCAATTACATGTGACGCAGAAAGATTTTTGTCTCTTTGCAGTATGGTCTCCAATGGGATTGATAGTCGAAAGAATAGAAAGAGACGATGATTTTTGGAAGGAAAAAATGGAGTCCCACCTAGAAAAATTCTACAAGAATTGCATTCTTCCAGAACTAATTGATCCTAGGCAACCACGGTCAATGCCCATTAGAGATCCTCAATACATTTTACGCGCAAATCGAAAAAGAAAAACATAAGACAAAAAAGAAATCCCCTCCCCAAGAATAAAATTTCGTATCACGTCTCAATGAATCGAGCCACTTCTTTTTTATTACATCTTTTCATCATCATCAAGAAAATAATTTATCCTTAGAAATGACTAAATATTTTCCAAGTCCCAACATAAAATGAACTGTTCCAGTTTGCCATCTCTAAAATTATCGAGCCACTTCTTTTTTATTACATCTTTGCATCAGGATCAAGAAAATAATTTCTTCTTAGAAATGACTACATATTTTCCAAGTCCCATCAGAAAATGAATGGTTTCAGTTTGCCATCTTGATAATTTTATCAAGCCACTCCTTTTTTTATTACATCTTCATTGCATCATGATCCAGAAAATAATTTCTTTAAAATAAACTAATACATCAACTACGTTGAGTAGTCAAAAAGTTTTAATTTTAGCAATTTTATTTTAACACATTATAAAATTAATTTTCAGAAGATTTTTTTTTTGCCATAAAAAATTTCTTCTTTAGGCAATCACTCCAAAAGATAAACTTTAATCATGTAATATGATTGCAAAAACTAATATCACTTTATTCAATTTCTTTACTTCTACAAAATACTGTGCCAAATGCTATTAGTAAGCTTTAGTTTCAGAAGGAAACGTGTTATCAACTAAAACCACCCGGAATATCGAAATGCAAAGAATCCCCTAAATCCCTTATCTCTTCATCCCCTCTAGAAGGGGGAGAGGTGTAATTACAGCCCCTGAGCCAAGCCCACTAACTGCCTACGGCCTAGGCAATTCATTGGGGGCCTCGAATTTCATTGGCGATAAAAAAGCGCACTGAAAAATTGCTTTTGTGCCTAATAGGCGATAAAGTGATTTTTCTAGTTTAAAAACACAGCGACATCTGGTTTTCGAGAAAGATAGAAAAAGAGTTCGTGCCGATGAATTACTGATTCTTAAATGGGCACGGCAGGCCTTGGCCTAGTAATGGGCTGTTGCGCCGAGGAGGAGAGAGTTAATCTACTTTTAAATAAAGGCATGCCAAGAATCTGCTTTCTATGCAAATACCCAAGCACCCAGTTACAAGCAGACGTTGGATAACGTCAAAAATCTCTAATTTGTTTGTAGAACCATTTTTCATCGCTTACAGATGATCTTCCTTGTTGAAACATCTGAGGATTTTCTTTATCTATTGTGTCGTCAATGGATTTTTTCTTCGTCTTTGATACCGATGCTGCTTCTGCAAAAAGGATCACAATATTTGCACATTCTTTCGATAAAATTTCACTTTATTGATATCTAGGATTGGCTAGCCTACCAAAAACGTGAAAAAGTCATACAAATTTGCGTACTAGGATATTAAATGTCTAAATTTACTAATGTAGGTAAAATGCATATTCCCAGCAGGTAAAAAGAAAGAGAAGATTACTAATTACTGTAACACAACGATGAAGTAGATATTATTTCACTTGCATCCTGCAACAAATATATTTTATTATCTTTTTCTGAAAGTGTTTTTAATTGTGAAATTAATAAATCCACTGAACATAAAAGATGATATAAACACAGCGCATTCAAAGTCAATGAATACGCGCTCTATTTGAAGAAGTACGACTGTATTGAAGCAACAGCTTCTTCGGTTTTAAATTCTTAGTTTTTAGTTTAATTGAGGAGCCTCAAACAAGTTGAAAAAAATTGTAAATCGTGGTAAAAACTTGAAATAAAAATAGAAAATACATTGGTAGTTTAGAATAACCCAGAAATAATTTGTCGAAAAACCATACTGTATCAAGTAAACATATGTTAAGTTGAGGAAAAAAAGCTAATAATATAAAAGATTTAATGGCTTGAGTAGTTCCATTTTTAGATATTTTTCACTCTCTTCCAACATTTGAGCAAAGTTGCATGCTCTTAACGCGTGGAATATCTTTCCAAACCACCATTCTTATATTTACATATTCTTTTACTTCATGTCTTTGTTCTATCATTATGAGACGCCACTTAAAATAAATAAATTCTGACTTTCTCTCGTACGTAAGTTAATAAACAAAATCTAACAATGCACCTCTGTCCAAAAGACTAAAACATGCAGATAAAAGAGCGTAAAATTGTTATCTCCACTTTTGATATCTGACCTGGGTCAACTAAAATAAACGAGTTAAAAAATATTGTTTAATAAACTGTGCAATAATAGCGATGTACAACATGAATTTTGATTTAAAAAAATTCAAATATATGTGATAATATGGGAGGTGGGAAAAACGTGCTTCAGAAAATCGTGGTTAAAATAGTTTATTTTTAAGATCCAAGTATGAATGAGCGAAAGTATATAATCATACTGCAAACTCTATACTACGTTTCATTTTATCTGTGAATGGTTTAAACTATTTGTATTTAATTCAAAAATGCAATGCTTATCTCTTATACTACGTTTCATTTTATCTGTGAATGGTTTAAACTATTTGTATTTAATTCAAAAATGCAATGCTTATCTCTTATATACGTATGTTTTGAAACATCGATCAAAGTGTGTGCTTTCATTTTCGGGATAGCTAAGCAGATTTCTTCGATTGGAAAGCGTAAGTTGATAAATGCGGAAGAGTTAAAAATGCGTTACTAAGCACTGTATAAAGTCTTCATATTGGTTCAGATTAACATAAGCTAAATATTTCGAGTTGAGTAATTAATTGATTAAGTTTTTTTTTTTAAACACAATATTAATGTAATTTTCGTAAAATCAAATGCAAAAGTTTCCCTTTATGTTCTTAACCCTCTGGATACAGACATATAAACCCGTTATCTGAATGTAAGGTTTCCCAGAAACACACTTAATTAAAATATATACAGTCCCTGGACAAATTATTAGACGCACTGTATTTTTTAGTAATGATGAAAACGGTAATGGGACAAAATATCGCGGCCGAAATATTGCGGGCCAAAATATCGCGGCCGAAATATCGCCGGCCAAAATATCGCGCGCCCAAAATATCGCGTGCCCAAAATATCGCGGGGACAAAATATCGTTTAAAGTAAAAGTAAGTGGATTTAATGGATTTTAAGGTGTTTGGCAGTGGGAGGGAGTTCGATGGTAAAATGGTATTGCACTGTACTTACTTATCTAGTAATTTGTGATGAAGTTCGGTATTACATATTAGAGCCTGTATTTTTATAAAAATGTATTTAAAGTCATGTATTTTTATACATTTTTGTTATGACATTTAGTCACGAGGTAGGTTTAATGGGTTAAGGTTTTATATTTGAACTTGATTTTTATAAATCCCATTAATTTTTTTTAAGAATTCAGTTGGGGTAATTGTTGTCTAAAAAGTGTCTGAATTTTATAAATTAATAATTATTTAACGAAAATGTAAACGTTGTTTGATGCGTTACCTTTCTGTACTGTTCTTTAAAAAAGACTTTTTTTTAAATAGGAGGATTAGTTTATGGATATTTTCATTACAGACATTCATTACAGACGAACTCGTTTATAGCGAGTCCTGATTTTAAGAGGACCCGGATTTTCCAAGGAAAGCAAGAATATTAGGTTGGTCCAATGCTAAAAGTCTATGAAAGGGAAATCGCTTGCTACGAGCAAGCCTCGGATTTAACGAGGAATATTTTTTCTATCTTGTAAATTTTTTTCACTATGCAGTCGGTTTAGAAGTTAACTCTTCTCGGAAAAGTTGTAATCACCCCCTTTGTTTGGAGAAATTCCTTTCAAGCCATACTATGAAAAGGAAGAATGGTCAAATATGCGGTTCAACAGGTGGCTTATTTGCAGAAGCAGAGTGAGGAAAGGGTTCTTCAGGGTCATTGGGGGCGCTGGTCAGAGGTTTTCATTGATAACGTTTTCTAAATTTTATGGGGTTATGTCTAAGTGGAAAGTTTTAACCGCTGACGAGGTGAAAACTTTCCGGGAGTTTAGAGAGGAAGCTAAAGATGTCGATCTCTGCAAAAAGCATGGATTGTCTTATTATACTGGTTCAAAGCTGCTAAAGAACACTCATATGTTGATGAAAGCATACAATTACAATAAAAACTTACTGTTAACGTTTTTAGCCAGAACATATATTTATTTTCTCTTTTTATATACTCTTTTTTTTTACAAGCACTGAGATTTAACTAGTAAATGTTTCGGTCTTTTCTGGCTCATCATAAACGAGTTCAAGTGTATTTCGTTTATGATATAATTTATATAAAAGTAGTTACATAGTTAGGACTAGTGTTATACAGTCACTTTTTCCAAAAGGTTTACGCGCCTCTTTATATTTTGTTCGAAAGGTATGATATCAAAGATCTATTAGCGTAGTGATAACGAGTTATTCATTGTGGTTACCATTCATTGTAGCGTAGGTCAAACTTTAAGGTCTAGATGACAAGAGCAATATTTGAGGAATGGCTGGCAAATTGTAACATTCAAATGAAGAAAGACAGAATCATTTATTTTATTTTAGTTAATGGAACCTGCCATAAAGACCTTTTGAGAAGCTAGATAGAACAAGAGTTATCAGCAAGAATGTTAAACTGTTGTTATATCCCTTAATGATACCTACAGGATAAATCAAATCATCAATTTTTATATGAACAATAAAGAATATCTATATAAAAGGCAAAGTACTGACTCACTGACTGACTGCCTGACTCACGTATCAACGCCCAGCCAAAACTACTGGAGGTAGAGCTACCAAATTTTAGGAAAATATGTTTTTTATATCTTAGGCGTCATTTAAGAAGCGATTTTTCGAAATTCGAACCCAAACGGGTGTAGGAGTGCAAAACGTGAACCGATTTCTCCATAGGAATAGCATTATGCATTGTGTTTTTATTAAATTTTTCAATTTTTAATTTGAAAAAAGAAATTCACCGCGAGGAAAATTAAGTAAGTGAAAGAAATATCACCGCGTGAGAAAATTAAGTAAAAAAAAGCGCGAGAGTTTAATATGTAAGATGGGAATATTTCTTTTTCATTGGTTGTTTTGTTTTTCGTGGCAAAGTGTAGAAACAAGCTTGGTTTTTTATTCCTTCACGCGTTCCGAACTGCAATTTCAATAGTTGTTTTGTTTTTTGTGACTAAGTGTTGAAACAAGCCCATTACAGGATTTCTTAGAAATTAATTATTTAAACTACTTTTTTTTAATAATGCTTCGTCAGATATGAGATATACTCTACTCGATTCCAATTATATTTTCGAATTCAATTCAGTTTGGCAGTTTCGAAAAAGATGGACTGTTATAAACTATTTTATTTCTAAATTCTATTCATTATGTGGTTTACAAACAGAAATAAAGGTTCAGCATGATATGGTAGCCTGGTAGCCAGTATATAGATTGGCGATTTTTGGTGATCTAGAAAATTTAACGTTGGGTTTCTATATTTAACAAGTTGCATCCTAAGCAAAGTCTTTACAAACAGAAATAAAAGTTCTGCTATGATATGGTAGCCAGTATTGTTATTTGACAATCCTTATTTTAGCTTCCACACTACGTTTATAACTTAAAAAGTGGAAGGTATTATAATCGTTCAGTCCGTCTGTCTGTGCGTCCGTCACCCACTTTTATTGCCCAAACTACAAATGCTACGGACAAGTGTGATACGTCAAAACATTCAGCGCATCGAAACTAGAATAGATTGAAAATTTCAGAAAAGAATTCGAAGTACTTCAATTATTTAAAAAACTGCAAATTTAAAGCTCATTTAAAAAGCATAGGAAGCCATTTTAATTAGAATTAAATCATCATTGCCATTCGCAACAATCACTCGACAAACTTTAATTCTTTTACATAATAAATTAAAAAAAAAATTTTTACGACATCAATCAGTTTTAAATGACGTCATATATATTTCCCAAAGAGATTCTTTTTATGTTAATATGAACTGTTTTGGTTCTATTTAAAAGAAAAGAATATTACATATTTATTCTTTGAAATATAAATTAATTTTTGCAAACGATAATAATTATTGAAGAAATAATTATTGAATTTTCGAAATAAAATAAATGAAACTAGTTAAATTAAGCGTGTAAGTGTTTAATATATAATAAATACTGTGTTTGGCGCGTTTTTCAATGTGTTCATCACTTAAATGTTGAGTGGAAGTGGGCTAAGTGACAGATTCTGTTACAAGCGTACTTGTTTTATTCTAAAAAGCTAAAATTTGTGAAATAGATTCATTATGCATCCAGAATGAAATGGTAAAAAACCGGGGAAAAAACTCTTAATTCAAGGGGGTTGGGTGAATTGGAATCATAACTTTTGAATAAATTATAAAAACATTTTTTTTTCAAAACTTTACTTGTAAAAAAAAGGTAAATTCAATTTTTAGACATCTAGGAATGCAAACGTGAAGGATTTAGGGTCAATTTAATTCATAAAATTGTTTGGGAGTGAATTTTATTTTACCATATTTTTCATATTTTCATTTAACTAAAACAAACATTAACTCGTTGGTCCCTCGATGACCAGAGATCTCGATTGCGCTTGATAATTACCTCCTTTCGAATATTTAATGGTAAAAAATAATTTAAAATATGTTTATTTTTTCCTTCAAGCCAAACATTTTCAAAATATAGTTTTATAGAGTAATATAGTTTTATAAAGTTTTTAGTTTGATAAACTTAAGCAGAAAGCTAATTTGCGCGTGGGAAATGGTTTCTCGCATAATTACCTACAAATAAATTTACTGCTACAAATAAATTGCTACAGAGAAGTTCTCTCCTCTTAAAAGACAATGTACAGATATATGGAGAACTGAAATATGAAATTCTTCTAGGTACAGAAAAACTATTCATTTTACTACAAATTAAAATTCTTCTAAATGCAATATTGTAATAGTTTGAGTACTCTACTAGATTTTTGGCCTTCATTGCTTTTTTTAATCGAAAATAATTGAAAAAAAGGGAAGGTGTCGTTGAGATTTCCTTTTGTCTGTCTGGACATCCGTCTCAAATCAAACTCAGTACTATCCGTCCGATTTTAAAAATTATTTTGTATTACAAAGGTATGACATCAGCGACCTATATTTTCACTTCTTTCTCTTTGAGGCCCAGTGGCTTAGTGGTAGTGCTTAGCATTGCCACGCCACAGGTCCGGGGATCAAATCCCGGATTGGGCGAGGTTGACCCATCCTTTTATCCCTTGAGTGAGTCGATGAAATGGGTACCAAGCATGCTTGGGAACTAAACACTGTCCGCGTGAGGCTGACAACCTTACCGGGACATATGCCTAGCACCCCAGAGCCCTAGGTCACGAAAGCTGAAATGGCACTGCAGGCCTTGGCCCAGTAATGGGCTGCTGCGCCGAGGAGTTTAGTTTATTCTTTTTATCTCTCAACAGTGTACACAGTTAAATAACATTGCCATTTATTTATTATTTATTAAAAATCGCTGTTTCCACGTCAGCAATCGCATGGGAAACTATATTTAAATTGAATACACGAAGAAAAATTTATTTTCGTCATTAAATCAGTTCGGAATTACGTAATAACGTCCAGCAATATGTGATTCTTTGATGTTTCATTATTTCTCTAATAAGAAAGCGGCACACAGCGTTCCATTTTTTGCATCCTGCAAAAGCTGGTAAGTTTTGAGCTGGCTTTTTTTGCAAAAGCTGGTAAGTTTTGATTTACGTTTCAGCGTGTATAACTGTATAAATGCTTCAAAATAACAAGTTATCATTCTGATAATTTATTTTGGCGGTTTTTGTTTTCCTAATGTAAATTGAAAATCACAACGTTCAGAGGTTATTTGTAGGTAATAGTTTGATAGATTGTTGGAATGTTGTTGTATTTGCCTTTCAAAAATTCTAAATCATTGCGTTTTTCAATGGTTTAAACTTGCAATTACTATTGAGCACACAAAATCCATTTTTCCCAAAACAGAAATGACGAATCCTCCCCTTGTTATAGTTGAGACGGTCAATAAAAGAAGTTGTTTTGCTTTACTCCAGTAAATGGAGGACAATTATCAAAAGCTGAACAGCAAATTCCGGGAAGCATATTCATCACTCCAACAATACTACAAGACCCTCCCCTTCCCCATTGCTTTTGTTGCATGGGAACCCCTGACCGACAAAAATCCTCAAATCATTTTGATGAGAAGGAGGTGCAGAGTGTCATCTTCCAATTCGAAATCTTTGGCTCATATTATAGGGTTACTCGTTACTTAAAGATCACATTTATAGTCACTGTCATTGGGCACTGGACGATCAAGAAAGAAGAGCAGCATATTCTTCAGCATACCAATACAACCATTTTTAAAGAAATGTCTTCCTTTAAGCCAAAATGCAAATAAAACAAACTTTGACTAAATCGTACGCTATCAGCCGTGTATGACAAAATGATACAATTGAGCATGAACTCGACTTTGAATGCACGTGTAAACAAACCTTTTTTTAAAGTAGCCGGCTTTAACAAGGTGTGGCCGGTGTGGAAGAGGGGAGGTAACCTATAATTATCTCTAGGCTCTACGGGATTTCGAATACTCAACACAAAGAAGCAGACATCCATTATTGAAGGTCTCAGAGCTTTGAGTAAGAAGGGGGTTAAAGAAAAGATCCTTTGTCGAAACGACAGAGGGGTTGACCCTTTCATCCACCCCTGGTTCCATGCCTGTGTGTCTGTATTTTTCTTCCATAGTTTTGCTTAGGTATAAATTGCGATCACTAACTGTCGTTAGTAATGTTAAAAAAAGTGTTAAAATATTTTTATCACAATAAGGATTACTTAACTTATACTTGCTACTTAAACCATTGGAGATTTTTAAAATAAATTTAACGGAGAGTTATTTGACAGTGGTAATTGATACACTATTGAAACTCTTAAAAACACCCTTTGAAGAACTTTTAAAAACGTGTAAACTTTAATGATGAGTTTTTGAAGGAAAATTGATGTTCATGTTTTCCTTTACTAAATGGTTCTAGAGTTCAAAACGTATAGAAATATTTCAATTACCCAACTTGATAAAAGTGTACATATAAAATGAAATGAAAATGTGAAAATAATAAAAATAAATTTATTCAATTTGTGAAAATAATAAAATTTAATGAATGCATTGAACATAACTTAAGTCGCTATAAAATTCCTTACAACCAGATTCTACTATTGGTAACTATTTTGTCCAATCTGAAATAATAAATTAATTGAAAATATAATAATATATAATTCAAATGCTCAGAAACAACCTTGAAATGCATCCAAAAATAGACGTAGACAATCCTCATATTTGAAAACAAAATTTTGTTATCGTAGCACGAATAAGCCGCACATCAGACAACGCTTACGATTTTTTTTATAAAGGAATCGCGAATTTACAAAATAAGATATTTTATTCATGCTTTTTAACCCAAATGAACAAACATTAAAAATAATTAGTAATTAATAAAACTTTTAAAATAAATGTTTCAACCTTAATTATAAATCCATCAATAATAAATACTTACATACAGACCGCACATATCGCATCAAACAAACCATACAAACCACACCATACATACCATACCCACCATACCATACAATATATATAATATTTATATACGCACGTTTGTACAAAGCACTATACAATTTTACTATCTCATAACTACCTTGAAAATCGCATACGAATCCACTTACTTTAGTCGACGCGATATTTTGGGCAAATTTAATGGGATTTATAAAAATCAAGTTCAAATATAAAACCTTAACCCATTAAACCTAACCTCGTGACTAAATGGTTATAACAAAAAATGCATGACTTAAAATACATTTTTATAAAAATTCAGGCCCCCCTAATAAGTAAAACCGAACTTCATGACAAATTACTGGATAAGTAAGTATAAGTAAGTAGTGCAATACCATTTTACCATCGACTCTCTCCCACTGCCAAACACCATAAAATCCATTAAATCCACTCAATTTTTACTTTACGCGATATTTTGTCCACGCGACATTATGGGCACGCGATATTTCGGCCCGCGATATTTCGGCCCGCGATATTATGTCCGGCGATATTTTGTCCCGCGATATTTTGTCCCCAAACCGATGAAAACATACCAAAGAATGCCATATCATTAAAAAAGATGTCGATATATGTATTAAATATAGCAGATAGTATTTTCTATTCAATAGCTTAAGTTTAGGAGCACAAATGTCCTTCTAAAGGTATTTTGTTCATCATTGATTGATACTTGAAATCTTGCAGCGCGTCTAATAATTTGTCCAGGGACTGTACATCTAAATTTTATAATTTAACTAAATTTTTAAATTTGAAGTATGGAGGAGTAATTTACAATTATCTGTGCAACAAAATTAAATCTCATGAAGTGAAACCACGTTTACACTTTTGCTTATCCCTCAGATAATTAAATTGTTATTATTTGTTACAATTTGGACGCTTTAAAGATTTATTAGAATCTAAACAACTAGAATTGCTTGTGCAAAGGAAACGCGCTCAAAAATGATGGTGAACGTCTGCATGGGTTAATTAATTTTTATTTGAAAGTTTAATTTCTTAAAAAAAAATTCAATATTTCTGTAGCAAATAAGCACGAATTTCACCTTTATACTTTATATATTAAAATTTAGTAAAATTATAAAATTTATAAATTTTTATAAAAGTTATATGTGTTTTGGAAAACCCGATAATCAGTTGACGTTTTTATACGTCTACATAATTCAGAGGGTTTAATGTTTTACATGTTAAATCACAATTTTAAATTCCTTTCACGTTCGATTCCTTGCATTCGTAATTATTTCAATCATACGTTATAAATATGTAGATTTTAATAGACTTGTCTTACTCGTTTACTTAAGAAAAGTAATAGTATTTAATTTTTTGTTGTTGTTTACATTTGTTGCAAATATAACGTTATTACGTACCAATTTTATACTCTGGCTTTAACTAACCCTTTTCTAACGGGCATTTTCATTAGAAATTAAAATTACAGAGTAGTTTAACCCTTTCACTCCCAATGATTCCAATGATTTAATGATTCCCAATGATCTCCCAATGATTCCAATGATTTATTTTAAATAAATGTTATTAAACTCTCCATAAATTTTTCTTTAAAGTCATATTCTCTTTTTGTATCATTAGACGGAACAATCATGTCTTTTGAAGAATTAAATAGTGTTTATTTTAGTGCAATGAAAATATGAAAAACATTGTAAAATAAAACTCATTCGGAAACAGTTTTATTAAATAAATTGGCCCTAGATTCTTCATGCTTGGTTTTTAAATGTTTAAAAATTGAATTTTAATTGTTTTTAACAAATAAAGTTTCGAAAAAATTTTCTTAAAAAAATTAAGATTGCCCTGCTTTTTTCCATTTCATTTTGGATGCATAATGAGTCTATTTCACAAATTTTATGTTTCTAGAATAAAAAATAAAAATTTGGGATTGAAATAAGGGTTTAAAAAAACATCACTTGAGCGAGCAAACTATATAATTGTCTAATCCTCTTTTCCAGGTCCTGCCTCGAAACCCGAGCCCGAAGCAGCGAAACCCGCCTTCCGCTGCCCCAAGAACAAGCGTCGCCCTCGGGTGCTGTTCAGCCAGGAGCAGGTGGCCGAGCTGGAGAAGCGCTTTCAGCAGCAGAGGTACCTCTCAGCCTCCGAGCGAGACGACTTCGCGGCTGGCCTCAAGCTCACTTCCACCCAAGTCAAGATATGGTTCCAGAACAGACGCTACAAGAACAAGAGGCTCAGGGGAGAACTGGACCATCCGGCCTACAGAGCCCACCTACCATTCAACAATGTCGACTTCCAGTATGGCTCCGTGTACTCAGCGTACAACTCTACAGGCATGATCAATGGAACTGGAACTATCCACCACTACCCGCACAATAACCAATATGATACAGAAAGATTTCCGACTGGGTTCGGTGGTGATATGGATCCATGTCATCGAATGGATGGACAGTTCCCATCGAACGGCGTGGCATTTAGTGAAGCGCCGTATAGTTATATTCCAAATTTGAAAACTGAATTTGAATGAAGAGTTGGTCCTCGTTTGCGTGCAAACATACTTTCAAAAGGATTGTAAATGGGGCAAATACTTTATTCAGATAGGATTGGAGATAATTGAATTGAATGAAGAAATATTTGATAACTGAATTGTGATAAAAGAAAAATAATAGAAACATTCCTCTAGACAATGAGATTTTCAGTTCACTCCATTTTCAGTTACACCTTGTTGAGAGGTTCAAATGTTGTTGTATATTGCTCCTTTTTTTAAATCATTGTTTTCACTGATACAATATATCAGCTTTTAAAACTTTTAAAGATATTTTATGGTTGGAAATGAATTTGGTTAGCATCGTCAATATGAGATGTCAGACCCAAAAAGTTTACTATAGATCTGACAGGTTTCTAAAACTCTTAAAATATTAAATAGTTTAGGAAGTGTAAAAAGGTGGGAGTGTTTCAGAACAAATATGATTGAAGTCAGAATTGGACGTGGGAAGTTGCTGCTTCATGATACGCAACTGAAATTTTCGAAAATTCACTTTTATTTGTGTACCTTATGTATTGTAAAAGGCAGGACCTTTTAGTTGGTTTTTTTTATTAAATATATTTTTAACTTAGACTCTCGTTTTTAAATTCAATATTTTAGACCTATTGTTTGGATTCTGATTTGAAAAAACGATTGTTAACCTCTAATGTAATTGAAAAAAATAATACATTCTATATTTTCGTTAGACTATTAAAATTGTACTGTGATAAATAAGATTAACTGTGTTAGATTAATTTTATTCAATTGTGATTAGCATGCTATTTTAATCACTGACAATCTATTATAATTCAAACACAATTGAGCTAAAATCACTTTTATAAGTTTGTGTATAAAGGCAATTTACAATACAGTCCCTGGACAAATTATTAGAAGCACTGTATTTTTTTAGTAATGATGAAAACATACCAAAGAATGCCATATCATTAAAAAAGATGTCGATATATGTATTAAGTATAGCAGATAGTATTTTCTATTCAATAGCTTAAGTTTAGGAACACAAATGTCCTTCTTCCGGTATTTTGTTCATCATTGATTGATACATGAAATCTTGCAGTGCGTCTAATAATTTGTTCAGGGACTGTACAATAGAGTTTAGATGATCCGAGTTAATCAAGACCACTTCCGATTTCTGAAAACTCGGGGACAGTGGAATAACCCCATAAAATATTTTTTAATGAAATTAATTTCTAAGACAAACAGATAGTTAAATAATAAAAACAAAATAAAATTTTTACTATGAAATAATTATGTTAAACTAAAAAAAATCTCTTGCATCCACATCTGTGGATGCACACAAATTGTCTAGACTCTACTATTTTTTAACAATTTATATTTATTTTTTTTACACTTTCATTACTGGTGATATCAAATAAAAACCACTACTACCTATTTGGGAAGAAACGGGATATGAAATATTTTATAAACTGTACAAAAATATCCGTTCCATCTGCTGCAATGAACTTAGTTTTTCCCGAAGGTAAAATAGACACAACAGGCCTTGGCACTGCCCTCTATTGGCTATGACGCCATTAAATTAAGTTTTTCGTTTAATTACACTCTTACTACAAACAAATATTATAATTTTACACATGCCTGATAGTTAAATGTAAATAAAAGGAAGTTTGAAATAGGTATGTATAGTTATTTAATTATGTGCAAGGTAGCTTCATTTATATGCCAAAGATTCCTAAGTCCTTGATCGATAACATTCTATGGAATGTGACTAAATACCTATATTGTTAGTAATTATACAAAAATTATGTTGGTTGATATTGTTTGTTTATATTTGTCAAATCTTTATTAATAATGAATCTATCTTTATAATTTAATTATTTTTACTCAAAGTTTTACATGTATTTACAAGAAAATCTCTTTAATTTGGAGGAATTTTTTTAATGCAAATACAATTAAAAGTGCTAAAATTGAAAATTTTCGTTGATAAAGAAATGAAATAATTATATTTGTGTATATGTATAATAAATTTTTGCTTTATATTATAGCAACGTAAAAAAATCAATTATGGTTTTATTTGCATTATTCCTTCAATTTTATTACAATCACTACCAAAATAAATACAACGTCATCATAGACCAATGTAGAAGAATAACATTTCAAAAGTCTTATATGAAATGACATTAATTTGCTCATTATAACATCCAACGATTAACGAAGTTATATAGTGTTATTTATGTGATAAGTATACAAATAAAAATTGCAATTACTATTTGGAATGTTACGGAGTAAAGTTCAAAGCTTTTGTTAGAACATATTTTCAATTCTATTTCACTTAAAAATACTAAATATGTTTCTAATATATTGTATTTTTAAATATTTGCAAATAATATTCATCCAAACATATTTTTTATTCTGATCGTTAGTGATTCATCCTAATTTGCTCCACTAAGTGGTACAAGAGATAATTTGCACATGCTACCAAGCATACCCCAATTGGTACTAAAAGCCAAGTTCATGCAAGAAATATTAACCATAACAACTCTACTCATTAAAATAGATAAGTTATTGAAATACAGTAGAGGACAATCGTAACTTAAAGGGAAGTTGTATTTTACATTTTATCTTAAAAAGATTTAAAACTATTTCCTTGTATATTAGTTATCTAAATGGCATTCTTTTCTATATATTGTGCCCTGTCAAAGTTTTAAAACTTATCATTACGACGGTTAAATTCTGCTTAACATAATCCCCCCCCCCCCCCAAAAAAAAAAAGCTCACTCATTGTATGAGGATGTCACTAACTATTTTTTTACTAAAACTGGATTATTAAAAATTACTGTTTTACAACATCTCTCGAAATACAAAGCATATATATTTTTATAAGCAAATTTTCCTATGCATACACTGCGATGCAAAAGTTCAGACAATGACTTCATTTAGCTGTAAAATTTAGAATTGTGATAGTAGAGTTACAAAAACCTCCTAAACATATTAAAAAATGTATTTTTAAATGCTATAATTGAAACATAAGTGTTTGATTTGCTATAACAATTTTTTGTTCCATAAAATAAAAATTTGTATGATGCAAAAGTTTAGACACAAATACGAGATTATGCTAATTTAAAGTAGATAATGGCATAATTTCGCATTTTTATCGATGAATTGTGTTTTCTTATATAGTAAATAAAAAACACGATATTCGGTGAACTAAATAGAATATTGGTTCAATTTTACACCAAAAAGACAATTATAGCCACTTTAAATCTTTATTCAATTAATATTGTCTTCAATTGTACAATTTAATATCTCTAAATACGAACCGAATGCCTACCAGTCCATCACCGTAAAGTTTTGCCACGAATTCGTAGATTTAGAGACATGCATTGACCGATTTTCTAGATGAAAAGTGCAGTCTTTCCCATATAAAATCACAAAATAGCGACATATTATTCTTTTTTGCACTTTAGTACAATGTAGAGATAGTCACCTCTTCAAAAACGACAAAAAAGTCTGTCTCATCAACGTAATTCCCTAAACACCATTATAAACGTTCCTCTTCGTTTTTGAGGGAAAAAAACGGTATTTTCAAAAGCTTATTTTTCAATATTCGGTTAAACCGACCGTGTTTAAATAGCACTAAAGAGACCGGTTAAATTGTAACTGGTTCATAGAAACCGGTTTTTTCTCAAGAAATTTCAAACTTCAGTATAAAGAAGGAACTTTCGTAATGGTGTTGAGTAAATTTACGTTGAAATGACCGACTTTTTTTGGCGTTTTTGAAGAGGTGACTATCTCTGCATTGTACTAAAGTGCAAAAAAAAGAATAATCTGTCGCTATTTTGTGATTTTATATGGGAAAGACTGCACTTTTCATCAAGAAAATCGGTCAATGCATGTCTCTAAATCTACGAATTCGTGGCAAAACTTTACGGTGATGGACTGGTAGGCATTCGGTTCGTATTTAGAGATGTTAAATTGTACAATTGAAGCAAATATTAATTGAATAAAGATTTAAAGTGGCTATATTGTCTTTTTGGTGTAAAATTAAACCAATATTCTGTTTAGTTCACCGTATATCATGTTTTTTTTTAATTTATCATATCAAAAAATACAATTCATCGATAAAAATGCAAAATTATGCCATTATCTACTTTAAATTAGCATAATCTCGTATTTGTGTCTAAATTTTTGCATCATACAAATTTTTATTTTATGAGAAAAAAAAATGTTATAGCAAATCAAACACTTATGTTTCAATTATAGCATTTCAAAATACTTTTTTTAATATGTTTAGGAGGTTTTTGTAACTCTACTATCACAATTCTAAATTTTACAGCTAAATGAAGTCATTGTCTTAACTTTTGCATCGCAGTGTATAACCGACAGAGATGGGCATGAGTCAAGTAACAGAGGCATAGCCAGAATTTTTGAATTGCAATATTTGTTATACGAAGTTAAAAAATTAATTTGAAGTTCAATAATAATTTAGAAATAATTTGTAACAATTAAGAAATATTTAAGAATTATTGCCAACATAAAAGAATTACATGTTAATCAACTTAAAGTAACTGTCATTGGTTGATTGTGGAGTTAAGGTTACGCAATAAATACGTCATCAGCATAACGGCATTCTATGTGTGAAGTCGTTATCTCGTTGTTTAAATCACGTCTCCCAAACATGAAAAAACGCCGCCATGGAGCGGTGGCTTAAGGCGCCATGTTGTATAAGTCTGCAAAGCAGGTTCTGTCATCGTCTTATCTATTCTATAAAAGAATCGTGCTGGACAAAAAATATACACGTCAATGAATAGTGCCGTGTATATGGGATTGCTGAAAATTAAATCTGTGGTTGTACAAAATCCCATCGCGACGCGACGACGCCTCGTACGATATTAATACAAAGTTTAACAGGTATCGCCCTCATCACTTGTCCGCGATTCAAAATTACAAGTCGTATCACAAAAAAAGACTATATGTATTTCAATGGAAGGGTGTAGTTGCAAAACTTTTATTCTCCAAAGTATATCTAAGATATATGGGGCCGTTCATTGGCGACTTCGTTCCATTGAATTTACAATAGTCAAAGGTCGCCACTGAACAAGCCGGTACCCACATCTTAGTTAATGTAACTTTTGAAACTACTCCCGACAATTTCAATGCTTAATAAACCAAACCATATATGGAAAATTTTTAAGTCATTATTTGCAGCGAAATAACTACGTGATTTAAACGACATAAATTCGTAGTCATAATCTGATAGTCGAAATGACGTTTCTTTGAATTATAAATTGTGTATGGATCACAACTAAATAAGGATTTTACCATCTCGTTTCAACTAGTCTTAGATATCACAATTAGCACTTTCCAAAACTACTCGCCACACAAAATATAAAATAATGGGAAATGAAAAAAAAAGTGTGGTTATTATAACAACTGCAAAAAAACGTCACTTAGCGGAAAGTTCCCGTAGCGACGCGACGGTTTAAAACTGATGTTACTCACATTATGTTCTTTAACCGTTTTTTTTTAATTCGCTTAAAGTTTAAAACCGTTTTCTCGAAAACTTGTTCTAAAATGAGGTCACTTCTAGGGCAAGTTAAAGTCAACAAAATTGCTTCTGTTAGCTTCAATCTGTAAAAGATACGAAAGCCTAGTTAGTGTGAAACTGCGTATATAACTCAATCGCGGTTGAATCGCGGTTGAATCGCGCTTGACGCGAAACCTTTTAACACTTAAAAAAGTGCGAAGAATTAATGAGAAAAACCGTATTTTAACTAGAATTACTCTATTTTATAAGAAAGTTTCCGTATTTTTACTGCTGTGGGCAGGTAAACTGCAGTAATCGCAACAATGAGTTATACCATTTTTAATCTGAAATAAAAAAAATTCCAGTATGTTTTCTTAATTGTTAGACTAATTAAGTGCTTGCAACAGTGGTCCAAGTCATTATAGAAGTTACTGCAGTTTACCTGCCCACGGCAGTTTACGTTTTAATTCTGACAACTCATATGTGTCAGTTTAAAACCGTTAATTTGACATTTTTTTTTTGCAGTAAAACGTTATAGATTCAAAGACCAAGCGTCACTCGAGGTGCCGTTTTTAGCATAACTTATTTTAGTAAACATGATTTATTTATTTTTTCTGACCCCCTACCCCCCCTGCTCCATCGGAAAGTGGGCCGTCTCCAAACCATACAAAATTATTTTTTTTTTAAAGTTTTAAAACGAAAATATGGAAGCGATTGGTTCTAATATAGTACAATTTCTTTCTTAGAAGAGCTTTATCAGGTAAAATTTAGGTGAAAATAAAAACACATCTAGTATAACATCTGAGTAAAATATAAAGACGACGTGTATATTCTAATGCAATGTTGTAATCTTCAAATATCTTGATAATATACAGCACATACATGGTTGAATTCCAGTTATCGTTAAAAAAGAAAGGGTTAGAAGATCATGGCCATTTGAGATTCTCGAAGGTCAAATCTGTACGAAAATACTAATCTGCGTTGCGTGAAATGTGTAGATGGATATTTATCAACGAAGATATCATTGCTCTAGGTTCCAATTTCAAAAATGAGCGTTATCACTTGTTGTGAAAATGATGGCATGAATTGCTATGTAAGCGCATTTTCATTCATATTTAAGTTAATATTTAAACCGCATCCAAACTAAGAGTAAAACGAAGCTACAAAAACCATCTACAAACTACATCTACAGAGTACTTTCTGCAAATGTTATGATGATATGCGTTTTATTGTGTTAACAAGGTTAACGACATGTCTACACTGTTAAAACTGAAGGTAATAAATGGGTGCCCATTTTCACCCCAGGGTGAAAAGTTGGTCCCATTTGGCACCTCAAGGCTTTGAATAGCCTTCGATCGATGAATCTTGGGCTTGTTAATTGAATGGGGGGGGGGGCATTCCGGCACCCCTAGGGGCCCCGCTGACGGAACACCGCCATTCACCCCTGTGGGTTCCAAGTGTCACCTTGCGTTTTAACAGTGTATAGAAACTTAATAGGCATGGATTTAATGACGAAGACAAAAAAATAAAGAACAATAGGAGACATCACACCATCTCAAAATGAGAGATAAAATCAAATTATTCAACTAAATATTCTATAATAGATAACGCGAATGAATGTCTGAAATACAAGGTGGCAATTTTAAAAGAGGCTTCAAAACAAATAACGGATTGTGGTTTGGAGTCTCTTTTAAAAGTACTACCATGAATAAGTGGTTAATGTTGTGTGTTGATACGTGCGTTAATTTAGCAAATTCTGAATGTATTCCATATAGGGGAGACCGGGGGTTAGTTTTCCAATGGGGTCAGCTTTCCGCCAGGCTTTATATTAAAAATGAGCCGTTAGGAGGCGTCAAATGACTGCTTGGTTTATAAAGCAACCCATTTTATGTCACCCACAAGAATCTTTGTTCAGTTGGTGTTGTAATATTGTCGTTTGTGATTTTTTCAACGTTGAGTAAATATTTTATGCCACTTTCAAACTTCAATGGACATCTCCTACATTCAAATATAGTTTTATTAAAATTGCAGTTTTATCATTGCGCATACTAAAAGGTGGCGAATCTCTCTACTTTTCAAAATAATTTAAAATTCTACACGTCAAAGAACTATTAAAGTCAATATATAACGACGGGGCATGTTTTTCAAAATTTTGCGGGGCAAGATTTCCAACAATGCCTTGTAGAAAAAAGTGCTCCAACTTTAGGAAACGGGGCTTAATATTCCAAAAACCTACTTTTTTTATGTATAAACTCGCAATATAAAAAGTTTTCTTATAGATTAAAAATGTCTACAGTAATGAAAAAGAATGCTGACAGAACTCGTACTATTCTGTGAAGCAATGTATGTCGCTCTAAAAACTCTCAGGATTGGATGTAGTACCAAAAAAAGCATCTAGAAACTTTACATCCAATATTTACTTTTTGGAAAAGTAGTAATGCCAATTTGTAGATAAGCATACGAGGAAGACAATGACACCTTGTTTTCTTCAAAATAAATAAAAGTAAAAACTATATAATCAAAAAGAAGAAAACGTGGAAAACTAGCCCCGGTCTGCCCTATTGTAAAAAATGGGTATCTATGCAAAGTAAAGTTATTACTTTGCATAGATAATTATTTTTTGCTAGATTTGCATAGATAACACATTATATTAATAAATTAAATAGTCTACTAACTTTCTGGTGGCAACATAAACCTAAAGAAAATTTGGTTAAAATGCAAGGTAAAATACAAAAAAGAAATAAAAAGAAATTATTAATTAATAATAATTTTTTTTTTAAATCCATCAAGGCAATTGTTTTTTTATCGAATGCTCAAAAATCAAATGAAGATGATATTAATGATTAACTTGGAGCATGCACTGGAAATTAACGACATATATAAGGATTCTCTTTAGTGTTTTTGCAGCCGTAGACATTTTTTTTTTTGGTTTGGCACACTTTGAAAAAAATAAGGGAGGGGAGACCGGGGCTAGTTTTCCATGTTTGCTTCTTTTTGCTTGTATATTTTTTACTTTTATTTATTTTGAAGAAAATAAGATATCATTGCCTTCCTCACATGGTTATCTACAAACTAGCAGTACTACTTTTTTAAAAAGTAAATACACTTTTTGGCAGAGAAGGGTTAAATGTAAGAACTTTGAGAGCTGGAAAACCTGCCCCGTATGCGGTTTACATTTCCCCATACTGCCGAAAATGTATGGGGGAAATGTTCCAACTGTTTTTAAAAGATTTAACACACTTAAAAAACATGTTGAAGTTTTTATGCACATTTTATTGTAAACGAAAATAGCCCCAAAGACTATACCCAGAATATAAGTGAAATTGTAAAAAAAATCCAGTTATTACGATAATAAATTGTTATATAAAGGTCATTATCACCTGCATCACTTTGAAATCAAGAAAATTGTGTCCTTTTTCCCTTTTGTGTAACTATAGTTTGGTGCTCTTAGGGGTTGTTCTAAGTATTGCTAAAGATTGAAAAAAATCATATGTACTGAAGTTTGGTGAGATTATTTCACTTTTTTTCTTAGTCAGCCAATTTACTCCAAAGTTTTGGGTGCAACATGATATATTAATATTTTACAGTGCAATTATTATTCACAATTTATTGAGATTATTTAAGTTCTTGGATGCTTTTACGCTATTAAATCAATTCTTGACGGTCATTAGAGCAACGTATATCACTTCAGAATGGTGCGATTTCTGTTCGCATTCTTTTTATTACTATGTAGATAATTTTTAATCGGAAACAAAACTTTTTACATTCAGAACTTAAAGTATGGTTGGATTACTTGGTCATATATTAAAAAATTGCATTTTGGAATATTATAAAGGTTGGAGCACGTTTATATACAGGATGGCTCAAATAAAAGTGGCCCCGTCATGGAGATAAGAATAAGATAAAAATGTTGCTAAGTCAAAAACCAATGCAAAAACAGGTTTGCTAAGTGAAGCTATTGATCGCTTCAATATTAAGCCCAAACAAACACTTGGCGAATTATTTACCGACAACTATGCTATGGTTTGACAAGCTAATTGGAATGCAATGTAAACTGAAGGTTTGTCAGCTGTGCAAAAAGGTACCCTTGAGTGATTATTTCGGCTTTTGTTTATTAGAGAGAATCGGAACTTTTTGTTTTCGTTAAAACAAAATATTTCAAATTAATTGCAAAACACAAAATGTGTTGTTCGGGCCGGAATGTTTTTAGACATGTTCAAAACAGATCCTGTCTGAAGCCATTTAGTGACTAATTGTTGCATAACACATTTTTTGGCACTTTTACACCATTAAATTCTTTACCAAACAACTGGAATTTTTTTCCCACGAATTCGTTTTAATAAAACTTTCCACAATAAACAATATATGAAGTACTGTGAGTATCATTTTCACCTGTGCATTGATCAACTCACTCTCACACAGCCGAAATAAGATCTGACCCACCATAAAGTCCATGAGTAGCTCTAATGTGATGCAAATCCAATCCAACCAATGCAAAAACAGGTTTGCCAAGTGAAGCCATTACACGCTTGAATAATCTTTGATTTCGACTTCAAGGCTTTCAGACGGCTTCAGTAGTTTTTCTCGCCAAGCATTTCAATGCATTCCTATCTCTGGGTCGGGGCCACTTTTATTTGCGCCACCCTGTACAAGGCATTGTGGGAATTCTTGCCCCGTGACATTTTGGAAAACCTGCCCCGTCGGCATAGTTTGACTTTAATAGTGCATTGACGATTAGAGGTTTAAGTTATTTTGAAAATGCATATTTAATTAGAGCGAAGAACCACCTTTTATTGCAATGATAAATTTATAAGGTAAATGAAAGTAAGTTTAATTTAGGTTTGAGAGAGAATGTAAGCATAAAAAATCACTCAACGTTGAAAAAAATCTTAAAAACAGCTCTAATGAAAATATTACAACAACAACTGAACAAAGATTTGTTTAAGTGACTTATTCTGTGTTGCTTCATAAAACAAGCAGACAGTTGCCCCCCCCCCCCCCCCCCCCCAACGGCTCATTTCCAACATAAGGCATGGTGGAAAACTTACCCCATGGGAAAACTAGCCCCGGTCTGCCCTATATAAGGATATTATATTCTAAAAAAATTCCTTGAGGTGTAAAACACCCCATGCGCGTTCTGCGGGGTTAAGAATACCTCAAGTGAATGCCAACCCTGATATATGAGTAATATTTCTACATCTATATAGCGTAAATATTTTTGGAGAATTAAAATGAGTGCTGTCGCAATCTGGAAGTTTCGATTCTTATCGGGATCTATCCATCGTTAAACTTTATGCAGAAAAAAAGGAAGAAAAAACATTGAGTGATTGGCGTGGTGAAGATGTAGAAGATTAACTATCTGCTGTGTAGATTTGACAAAGTGCCAACACACACTTGATGCTTTTAAATAAGTTAGAAATCACTAAGGTTTATAAATACTTGACATCAAGGACCGCCTAGACGATGCCACAAAAATGGGTTCCGAGAAGTTCACAGAAAGGCTACAAAATTAGCTACAAAAAAGCTACTACCTAATTAGCTAAAAAAAAACGTCAAAAAAGCCTACGTAGCTGTGTTCAAGCGCAGAGGCTTGAAATAGGCATCCACCGCCAACCAAATGATTAATAAGGAATTTTATGAAGATAGGAAATTAATTAAATAAATTTTCGTTATTTAAAAAGATTCCATTCTGTTAGCAGCATTAAAACAAAATATTTATGTATGAAAATTTCGAAAGTATTTTAAAATTCTAACTTTTAACTCTGAAAAAGGGTTCTACAAAACCCTTATAGTATATCTAAAATATCATAAAAAAGGACATAAATCTCCTTGTGGGTGACTTTATTCTGATTCCAAGACTTCACATTGTGAATAAGTTAAGTTAAACTTTGTTCTACAAATTCCCATAAGTATAGAAACTTTTATCAATAATAACATTGTACTATACGGTTTCAAAATAAACTTGTTTTTTTTTATTTTATTCAACTTTCGGTGAAATTCGATCAAATGGTTGAAACTCTATACATTAAAACATATTTTCAATAAAGTGGTTTTTCTTTCAAAATAAATAGTGGCAAAGAGAAATGATGTTAACAATTCATATCAAGATGTTTCTTCCCTAGCTATAATAGTTGCGCATTTTTAAAGACGATCAGATCGATCGAAAATGTACATTTTTAGAACTAACAGTACACAATTCTATGATGTAACTCCATTCAATGTTAATACGTAGATAAAGTTCCGTTTCTGTTTGTGTTTACTTAAATCAGGGTCAATTTTCAAAGCATGATCTTCTTTCACGTGTACTTGAAAGTTCAAAAAAGACTCAAGTATTTGTATTTATTTATTGTATTGAACTACCAACTTGAGTGTAGTAGTCAACTGAGAGAGAATTGTTTATTAAGCTTATCAAATAACTATTACCTAAGTTAGAGACCTGGTAGTGTTTATAATATTTCTGTAACTAACACTTGATTAAAGCAATAATATATAGTAACTTACTAAAAATGCATTTGTATACGTTACATTTTAAGTAGGGGACTTGGTGCATGGCAGGTTCAAAACATTTTAAAGGTTTGCAATTTTCTTTAAAGAATTTCACATAAGATTGTTTTCAAGATCGTCACACTAGAGCTACAAGAGGGCTATTGGCACAACGGGTGTCGTAAATTAGAACCACCCTGTGTATAATCCAGAACTATGTATATTTAACAAGTTATTTAGACATACGCCAAGCATAAAAGTCTAGACTTATGATGAGCTTTCCCCGTAACATGTACGTACATTCGGCAAAGTACGATAAAGTGCCAAATTTCACTGGCAATTCAATAGATTTACACTCTTAAAACAAACGAGCGGTTTTAACTCAGTCTGAGTTAATTTCCACTCCTTTCCGTGCCGAAAATGCACTTCTCCTATAGGAGTGAATTTCACTCTTTTTCGGAGTGGGTAAAAGAAATAAAAGAAAACAATCTGCGTCCTACACTGTTAAAACGAGCGGTTTTAACTCAGTCTGAGTTAATTTCCACTCCTTTCCGGTGCCGAAAATGCACTTCTCCTATAGGAGTGAATTTCACTCTTTTGTTTTAAGAGTGTAGTGATGCATTGACTGGAAGTTTTGAAATATTATCTAAATTATTTCTGATGTACTAAAATTTTTTGTTAGGTACCAACAAAAAGTCTCAAAATAGAAAGTTGTTATTTGATAGGCTTGAACTTAATATCAAATACTGAAGCAATTTTGTAGGTGCAATAATAGTCTGATAGAACTATAAGTTTCAGTGTGGATGACACGCAGACGTGTCATGAACAATGAAGTACAGTTCATAAACTGTAATCCTGGGTCATTCAATTTGCCAATTTGTGGTGTATCGTATTTTCGTTATTATCATTTATTGACAGAGTATATTTAAATTTTCTGAAGTTGGAAACTTTGTTTCACTATATTAATGGTTCCTAGTAGCCTCAACGGCTGTGTGGTGAAATATTTCACCATATCTTCTGTATTCAATTGAACGATTTTTCAGATTTTTGTTTTCAAATCCTGAGAAATGGTTTAACCAATATAGAGTGGTGAAAAATGACCACTACCTCCTAGCCGTTGCAGCTACTAGGAACCACATTCTGGTAAAACCAAGCGCCACATTTTTAACAATGTAGTATACCGTGAGACTAAAGCTTATTTATATAACATAAACAGCCGTTAATAACTTCTAAATAAATGAAATATTTGTTTTCTGTTGTAAGCTATTATTATACCCTGCATGAAATACCTATCATTAATGTTGCAATCTTGAAAATTGAGCGAAGAATAAACAATAATACTGCTCATCTCGAATAGTAAAAAACATTTTTATCACCAGTGTAACAAATTGTTACAGATCCCCTAATCAAGTTTATCTCATTTACATAACCATCCTGGGTTCTCTAAATAAGCTTTCAACGCTCCTGCGTGATCCAAACTTCGTTAGGGAGGATCTGTGAAAACTCCCGGGTCCGTTGAACATCCAGCTGATTCAAAATAGAATGGTCCGATGTAGGTCACGATATTCTTATCAGATTTGAGAAAAAATGAATTCATAATAAGATAAGGAGTTTATCGTATACACAATATTATCTCGGATGAGGAGCTATAGCAACCCGAACAAAATTTGGATAGTCAAATTATTATGTAAAAATCCTATGACTTCACCCAGGGTGTGTGTTTAGGAGGGTGTATTTAACACTTGAGGTCGAATGAGCCCGATCGACCGCGGTTCTCCAAACCAAAGTGCAAAAAGGAAAATATATTATAAGAGACATTTATCTGACAAACTGTTTTTTTAACGATGAATGTAGCTGACTTGCAGGTCTTTATATTCCCACTTTTTGAAATTGGTTCAAATGATTTGTGTAAAATTATTTATTAAAAATTTAAAAAAATATATATATTCAAACTCATATCAAAAAGTGGGATTATAGAGGCCAGTAACTCAGCTACATTTGTCACATAAAATAGCAGTTTGTAAAAATATTCCATACAGCCGGAGAAATGTGCCTTAGAACATTTTTAAAAATTGGAATAACACAGAGACACCTTGTTTGGAGACCCGCGGTCATTCAGGCTCATTCGCTCTTAATAGCATACGAATCCAAGATCCGTATGAGCCCACTTGCGAAATGTGGGTCCTACCCCTATGAGGCTCAGAGATAATCGATTCAATTTATTGTTGGTTGAACCACATGGGCCCACCTGGGCTACCCCACATTTACACTTTTGTCCCATTTACAATTATCTTTAAGAAAACTATTCAAAATTAAAAACAGTTACATTTTTTTTAGTTCAATGTTTTCAAATTAACAATTCAAATAATTTTAGATTATAGCTCCTCTATAGAAATAATAATTTATACTGTGTCCTAGAAAACTAGTTTTGATAACAATGGCTTCATGTGGACAGCCTATATTAATCTTTATGGTTTACCCATAAACAAACCATGACAATCTCATTTACGATTTTTGTCAAAGAATCACGTAGGTAAACATAACATAAAGCAGTGTGGGCAAACTAAAACACTATTATGGGCTACATATATAAAGCCTATATTATTGAAAGGAATAATCGAAAACAAGTATTAGTTATTAAACTGCTCAAACAATTAGGGGAGCATTTTGCGTACTTTTGTTACTCCTTCAGTCTCAACTTTTTAATTTTTATTCTAAAAATCTAAAAATTGTTAAATAGATTCATTCTGTATATCCAGAATGAAATGGTAAAAAACAGGGCAAAAAATCTTAATTTGTTTAACTAAAATTTAATAGGAAAAATTGGAATCATATCTTTTGAATAAATTATAACAATACTTTTTCAAAACTTAATTTATTAAAAACAGTAAATCAATTTTTAAACATCTTTAAAATGCAAGCATGACCATGTTTTTCATACTTTCATTTAATTAAAACAAACATTATTTAATTTTTCAAAATACATGATTCTTCCATCTAACGATACATAAGTGCAAGCTTAACTTAGTCAGAAAAAAATTGCAAGCTGATGATTACAAATGGAATCGTTGGGGGTGAAAGGGTTTAAACCATGCGCTCCCCTAATTGTTGTGAGCAGTGTGTACTTGGCTTACGTAATTACAATTTAACTGTAACATTATGTCTCATTGTTCATTTGATGTCATTCGGCTACAAAAAGTTTAACTGTTTCCATATTTTTAATAATTTCTCCAGATATAAATGTAAGTAAGACATAAATGAAAATGGAACACCCCAGGTGGGCCCATGTGGTTTGACCAAAAAAAGGGGTGGTCGTTCTTTTTGAGCCCCATAACGGTAGTGCCCACGTGGACCTACATAGATTCCACATTAGTGTTCTACATGGTATGATAACTCGAATTTACGACCGCCTGATTATTATCTTCAAAACTTTGCAACCGAAATCCAATTTTTACTTGACCAGATCATGGAGGTTCAAACTGCTTGAAGAAACTGAAGTAAAAGAGGGAATGTTATACTAACAACAGCAGTGTTTAAAAAGTCATAAAAAGCAGTCATACAAAACAGTGTTTAAACTTAAACCCTTATTTTATAAATTTGTTTATGCAGCTTCTTGACAATATAAAAATGAAATGTTATAAAGCAAGTCAGTTTTGTTTAAATTCGATGTTTTTTATTAGCCTATTTAAAGAACAAATGCTCATTCAAATTGAAAATTAATAACTGAAACAATGTAAAAATGGTTGTTCATGATCATGTGCTCAGGGATCTTACGGCTAATTTAAAGTCATTGATAGTTAACGTAAAAACTCAGGCCAAGCAAATGTTAGGAAAAAATTAATTCAAGAACTTGAGAAAAGTGAATTCAGTAAATGTAAACATTTAATGCGTAATTTCAATATCGATAAAAAAAGCGGTCATTTAATAATTGAAAAATAAAGAAGAAAACAATGTATACAAAATAATAATCTATATTAAGTCACAAAAAATTAAAATAATTTTTGTTTGTACGCCTTTTGTACTATAGATGGCAGCACTACTTATTTTAAAGTTACATATCAAATGAACAAAACCCACAGTGTCAAAATAATACATTTGTTTGGAATGTTTCTTGAAATAACCACATTTATTAGATTAACTATTCTAACTTACTGTTTTGCCTTCCCTAATAAGTTTCTATTCTATTTTTAAAGCATCAATTTTACTTCATATTTGTTTTACGAACTGTAAATTAATTTAGCACACGATAAATAATACGTACTATGATAAGTTTTGCTTCCATTTTTACAGAAAAAAAATATATATATAATTATTCTTTGAGCTTCAAACAAATTTTGGTAAACGATTAAGACTATTAATTAAATTTTCGAAAGAAAATTAATGAAAATGTTTAATTTTGGTTCTTAAAATTAAAGACTTTCTAAAGACCATGTTTGGTGATTTTCTTTCTAAGGTTTGCGAAACAGGGGTGTAAGCGGTTCTAAGTAATAGTTACTGAAACTTAAACCTATTGTTTTATTTTTTGAAAATGATTTTAAACGGTAATGAATAATTAAATAACTAAATCAATTCGTTTATAAATTCTTAATTTTTTTATGCTTTTTGCAGAAGACTAATTAATAAAACTAAGCACATAAATTTTTCTGATTTCTGCTTCAATTTTATTTTTAAAAATTATAAATGAGGTTTATTTAAATAGGTTCTAATTAAATTGTGTGTTTATAATGACAAATTAAAGTAGGAATTCGTTTTTATTTAGTTTTTTTAAACTAATTTTAATCATTTATTTAAAAAAAATAATAATTTTGCAGAAAATAGGAAACATACAAAGATTTAATAATAAAAAGAAAAATATATGCATTTAATTTACAACTGGTAATAAATCTGCAACAGTAATGTAGATGGCGCCACCAAAATATAGTTATTCTTCATGTATTTTATAAAATAAAAATAGATTCACATCTGGAGTATAGATGGCGTCACGGAAACAAAGAAATGAAAACTGTTTTTATTGTTAATTACAGGGGGTTGGAAAAATAATGCGTACACTTTGCAATTTTTACATATTTTTTCGCCTTTCTTATACAGTATTTTGAAATATATAAAATGTTCTCAACGGTTTATAAATCTGTTTTTTGGTTCAATGAAAACACAAACAAGTTCTATCAGACTTTTATAATTAATAGTGCATTCTAACATTTTCTAATGCAAAAAAATGAAGTTATAAAGGGAATTCAACAAAGCTTCAAGGATGTGGACCCCTGAAGTGAAAATATAACGATCACATCGGTTCTCGTCCCATGCATAACCGAAAGGATTTGGTTGAGTCAATACTTAGGAGGGTGACCACATGATTAAAAAAAAAAAAAATTGAAAAAAGATACAGAGCGCAATCAATGCCAACATGAAAGTCCACGTGTATTTCTCAGATATACTGGAATAAAATGTAGATCCAATATTAAGATTATATTGAATTAATTAAATGTTTAGATGAAAAAATAGTGAAAGGTTAGGGTTTCAACTTTAGACGAATTGAGTTACAATGTTCGAAAAAGTAGTTCAGTAAAAAATATTTATATCCTTTCAATATTTATTCAATTTGTACTTGGATGGTGGGGAAATGTTTTAAGACTGTTTCATGTATATTACCTAGGATCAAAACCTTATTTCAACACTCTGAAAATAAAAACAGCAATTGTGCATACTTAATTAAACATCAAAAGCTTGAAACGTTTTTATCGTGAACAAATAAGACAATGGCACAAAGTCCCGCCTTTATAAAATCTTCTATTTTGAATATATTGAACCAAATTCTTAAAGGTGTATTTCTCAGATTGAGATTTATATCAGAACTTTCGGACGGAAATTAATAGTTCGTTCTTCACTTGAATGCGTTTAAAAAGTTTTAGTCCTGTTACTAATTGTTCTTAGGAAGCTTTACTGGAACATTAATGTCTAAAAAAATGAGTGTACACTGTTAAAAATTTTGTGCTTGGTTTCACCATGATATTGGTTCCTAGTAGCTGAAACGGCTGAATGGTGAAAAGTTCCACCATATTTTTGATATTCGGTTGAACCATTTCTCAGGTTTTTGTTTCCAAATCCAGAAAAATGGTTCAACCAAACACCGAAAAAAAGGTGAAACATTTCACCATTCAGCCGTTGCAGCTACTAGGAACCAATATCATGGTGAAACCTAGCACCAAATTTTTAACAGTGTATTACACACTCTTAACGAAAATTTACTCCGTATTTTATTTTCTTTTTTAAAAATACTTGAAACTCATCACGTATGAGTACTACACCTAAAAAAAAATTCAATTCTATAAAGTATCATCTTAAAGGACTTGACGACACCCCAAGAACACACGGCGCACAGTTTGAGAACCCCTTACTTATGCAATCCCTGAAATCACATAATAAAATAAACATCAAACCTAGTCACCCCAAATTAATTTTGTTTCATGTGACATTTATCAGCAATATAAAAATGAACTGATATAAAATGGCGTCCGTGTACCCAGCTAAGATAAGCTTATATCCTGATAAGAGCATGCTTAATTTTTAATGGTAACCTTTGATATAAATCATCTTCATTAACGACTCCCCTTGCAATTTGTTAGTGGTTCTGGAAGTCTTCCCAAGATGAACGTTTATGACAAATTCTGTATTGGAAGACAGATAAGAAATGAATAAAGATCAAATGATAAAGAGACTGGTTTGGAGACGTTTATGTTTGCAGTAGAATAGTTTATATAACTAAGGCTATTTAATCAAAAAAATGGATAGTATATACTTGTGTTACGTTTGAAATTGTTGAAGGCTTGATTTGCTAAATAACATCGGCACTATCGGCTGCGCAGTAAACAATTAAGTTTATTAGTAGAGGAATGTTGCTAAACTAGGTCGAATTCTGAGATATGCCTTATAGGATTATGAACAGATTTAATGTGCAACATCCCTTATACACGGAGTTTTTTTTTTTACTTGTCTTATAGTCGTTACGATTTGTTTTGGAGTCAATTTTGGGAGATCTCATTCATCCTTAGTTAGATAATAAGTATGAAGTTTTTTTAAGGAAACTTTTTCAAACACGTCTTTTTTTTTAAATCGATTTTGTATTACCACTTGCACGATTGATATCAAATTGCACATTTACCAATTAAATTTCCTTTACATTTATTCATGTAATAAGTAATAATTGACATTACTCGGTCATTTGTTTTACCTAAAATTTTAATGATGCTTTTGTTTAAAACATTGTTGTTACCTTCTAAAATTTCATTCTTTTGTTATACTTTATAATTCTTTTTTATATGCAGTAAATTTTTAGCTAATATTTTATGAACCTACAGTGAAATCTGTTTAAAACCTCAATCCAGTTTGAATTTTATTATTGTGTCTGCTCTACAAAAATATCCCCCTTTCATTTTAGACCGCTAAATATGTCATTTACCTAATGCATTAATTTAGTCCATTAGAAACGCACTCAACAACTTTAATCTTAACACTATCTAGCAAAAGAAATGTAACTACAATACAATTGTGACCAAGGATAATTTACGAATGTTTCAGTGGTAATATCAGTTTGTTAGAGACCTTCAAATAACATTTATCTAATACGAAACAAGTTCCCATTAGGAAGAAAAGATCGTAAAAGCAATGCTAATCTCTGCATTAGTGGAAACTTGTTAAAGTATCACTAAAGAATGCATAAACTAAGCAATGCAGTTGCATGGTTAGATTTTTTTAAAAAGAAAATTGGGTTTGTTTAATAAAATGTAACTGACAGTTTTATCAAAAACGAGACGGAAAATTTTCATATCTCAAAAAGGGGCATATTTCCAAATACGACAAACAAACAGCAGTTCACAGTAAAAAAAAAAAATCTGTTAAAAGTGTTTTGTGTAATAACAGCGCATACTGCTGCATTTAATTGCACTTGGTGCTGAAAAGAATTTTACAGAATTTCGCTGTAATTTCTTAGATTGCGCATGCCCGAACGCCGTTACCTTTAAGTCTGTGTTAATTTTTTCTACTAAGCAGGAAATTCAAACTGGATCGTGGTCGAGTAGGATGAGCTTGAAAATTACAGCACCCGTGTAGGCGTCACGTTTGCCACGTCGGGGGAAATACTCTGACTTTTAATTTTTATTACAGTACTGCAGACGAGGATACGAGATTCGCACTTAGCCTAAATAGTAATTAAAAAAACTTATTAACTGCGTATCGGTGATGGCCATTTGCAGACTGGGCAATTTTGCAATGAGGTGAGAAATGTATGATAGCTACTTCTAGTGGCGGATCTCCTTACTAATTTTGAGCCTCGAATATTTGGCAATCCGATCTCTTTGGATGTTGAAAGTTTTTCACAGATTTAATTTTGCCTCGAGTACCCAAGCAAAGGGATCTCAGATCTACGAAGTGGCATTCGAAACTAAGGCTAACCGAGCAATTAATTCAAGATTGCGGCCGAATCCAATATTAATATTACATAAACAAGCATTTTTTCTAGGGATTTCTAAATTATTATATAGTATTTTTTATAATTTTTGATAAGTTAGATAAATGCTAAGAATCATTTTTTTAAAAAATCCTTATCGTATGGTGCGTTTTTTTCCAAAAAGTTACATTAACTATATTGATTTTTGTTTACTGTACTGCATTCTTTAAGGTAATAAATACGTAGGGAGAAGGTGGAGGGAGAAATGGGGATTCCTGAAATTCTAAAAATTTCCATAACATGCCTGTATCTTAAGTAATATCTAATGAAATTTTATTTAAAAAAATTCACCTCAACTGTGGATACATATCAATTAGTTTCTTCATTTTAGTTTTTTCTGAACATATAAATACCACCTTTGCTAAAAATAACCCTTTAAAATTGCTAACTGTATAAGGCTATCATATTTACTTCTATACAAATGCATCTTTCAAAATCTCTCGATGGCATACTGTTATAAAACGGCGCTTCTAAAACAATTCAGCGTGCAGCAAATCTATTGTGAGAAGATACAAAATGTGTTTAAAGCACTGCTATACATTTGTAACATATAGATAAATCCTAAATTGTACTGTCATTGTGAGGCAAAAGATCATTGGAAAATACTTTTCTTATTAGTAAGTCAGAGTATGGCTAAATTGAAGTATTTAACATTTATAAGATCAAATAGTATGAAAGTTTTTAAAAAAAGTAATAAAAATATCAAAAGTAATATTTAAACATGTTGTGAATCAAGAGATTGCAAGAGATCGAGTCTTGCCTAAGGATTTGAGTATAAAACTACGTCCATACCCCCCCCCCCCCCACACACAATATCGCTACAGAATTTTCCACTGGTACGTACCAGTTATTAGTGTTTGAGAACAAGAAAAAACATGTTTAGCAAAGTTCATTTATCAACGACTTTCCCACCATTTTGCAAAATATTCCAAATTCAGATACTTTTCACGCCATTTCAAAAGACGTCTGTCGGATTGTCACGGCAAAGATTTACGCCGATCAAATGGTTACGGTAGTGATTTATCCCTCTCGGATGGGTCCTAATTGAGCTGTCGAGAGATTCTACGGCGGCGATAAACGAATCAGACCACTCGATTAGATAATTAATGAGCCCTACAATGGCTCGTCCAACAATGAGGATACATAATGTATGAGCTCTTGCGCTCCCATGGAGTTGATGAAGCGCACGCGACCTGAACGGTATACCATTTTGCATACGCCCATCCATGGCTTGCAACAGGGGGCAGTGATTGTGTTTCTGGCGGAGTGTCAAAAGGCAGGACTCTATTAAGTCGGGTTCCCATAGCTTGAAAAGGGGGAATAATGGATGGCGTATTGTAAGGGCATCAAAAATGGTGTTGATATGCGTAGGGTGTATACAAATATTTTCTCACTGGTTGGTTGAATTGACGCTTTAGTTTATAATACAGTTCTCAAACTACGAAAACATATTTTTTACGTATTAAAACAGGATGTTATTTTGTAAGAATTACTTAAAAATTATATTAACTTGTTGGTTGGATTAACGTTGAGCAATAGTACGCTGTATTTGTGATTGTATTGCTTTTTTTTGTATTTGAGAAAGTATTCATTTTTTTCAAATGACTCTATTACGGTTAAGATTATTTCGCCTAGTTAAGAACAATAAAAATACTCCTAAAGCCAGTAAATTCATATTTCAAATTGTACTTATGATTAAAATCTGTAAAATAGCAGAATTACGAATGACAGAAGTTTAGAAAATAAACTTTTAAAATAGTCCACGTTGCATGATGGTAACACACAAAAATGTTTTTTTTTATTTAATATTCCAGAAATTTTATTAATTTATTTTTTTAAAAAGTGCGGAATACAAGGCGTGTAATTTTAAATTTGTTACACACCACTTAAATCTTTTTTTTTTACATAAATAACGATTTCCTAACCAAGATTTTAAATCTTGACGCTATTAAAAAAAATTAACATGATTTTCAATTTTCAAAAAAAAAAAATCATTCAAACAAAAAAAACTCTCTTTTGAAAAACACATTGGCCTGTAAACGATAAACAAAAAATCATTTTAGAACAAAAATTGGCAAGCATCTTTAAAAACTTCGCTTTTGGTTCAGAAATATTTGAAATATACATTTATAAAACAATTGACTTTGTAGTTCTTTGCTGATGTATTTATATGCTTCAAATTTCAAAGTTATATGGTGGAGCAATGAACTAAGCATTTAATTTCTATGAGTTTATTTAGTTGACTCAAAGTCTTCCCTTCATTCCAAATTTTTAAGGTTTTGTAAATCCATTGTCAATAAGCATGTATTTTTACACATACATTTTTAGAAGGGCGGTTCTTCGGAAATGACCTTTCTGCTTGACTCCAGTAAAACTAGTTTACGTACCATTAATTATCGAAAATTTTACTTGACAGCCGGTAATAGATGAGCTCAGACGCTTTATCAATCACTTTTCTTTGTGAATTCAAGAACAAACACTCATGACGAGCGTCATCCAAAATATAGAGCTACTTCAGTGTCACTTTTCTATAGTTTTCCTTAAAAATACAGGGTGACTTTAGTACGATATTAATTTTTCGAGAACTTCGAAAGTAGCAAGAGTCCACCAAAGTTCCGTCTTTAAAATAAGTAAATTTGAAACCTTTATTTGATTGCAAAAATTATGGCGCTCATTCGTCAGTATTTTTACTTTAAAAAATACTTTGTAATGTTACCGTTATTTATAAATATAACGTCACGCCGATTTTGAAGCACACAACTCCAAAATGTGCGGAACGTTGCACAAAATACTGCTCAAATCTTCCACAGAGCGACTTAATTCAAACCTTTTAACACATTTTTATAGATATCACAAGTTGAAATTCATTCTATTTATTTAAAAATTTAGTGACAATTGAAATTGCTGAAACCTAAAATATAAAAGTATCACTGTCAAAAATTTGATTATTTCTACTTGATTTAAACTATTAAATTGTCAACTTTTGTAAAGTTATTATTGCCTTATGTTTAGTTAGAGACACATATTTCGAAACACGTACAAAATGTATCAATGATGAATAGTATGACCACTTTTAATCAAATAGTAATAAACTTTTTACCTAGAATGTCTTTCTAAAAAAAAACGTAGAAGTTTTATATAATTTATTACTTTGAACGGTATCATTCAATAATTCAGTAGTTATAAAAGGTTAATTTTTTTAATAATAATAATAATTTTATTGCACAAAAAATAACGACATTTATTTGAGGGAAAAACAAATACAAAAGTAATAATACAGTAGACAGAACACCAAGGGTCACAAGGACCACATTGGCGAACATAAAAAGTATATGATGTAAATTTACAAACACGTACTTTTACTTAAAAATTCTTTTGGTTAGAAGATTGTTTAAAGAGGGATAGAAATGTCTACCGAAATAAAGCCCCTGTCAGACGTGATGGTGAACCGCAAAGTACACAGATTTACTCCATCTTCATACCAATAAAAAATTCCTTCAAATTTTGGGTTCCTCTAAATTTTGTTTATCAATAACCTTTTTTATTTATCAATAAAATACAAAATTTGGATACCACTTAAACTTTTTTTATTATTCAACCAAGTGGTAGCTATTTGGATTTCTTACTAGTATGAGATATCAATTTAGAGCGGTTCTTAATTATTTCTTTTTGTTCATTTCAAATAAATTTTTTTTTGGCATATTACTGGTTACTGATGTCGCAAAAGATAGGATACAATACAACCAACCATAAAAATTCTTTACGATTTGGGGGCTCCCTTAACATGTTGTACCTACAGTTCTGTTCTAAATCCTGAGTCTATTCAAATTAGTTAAATAATCCAAGCTTCGACTTTATGACCAACCCAAAACAAATAAAAACTCGCATTTGCATGGCTTCTTCAGTTCAATGGCCACTGACCATTTTCCGAATTTGCCATGGATGATCAATTCCTGAAAGTAGTCATGCATGTTAATCTTAACGTTTTACAACAAGCCATTTTTTTTAATTGGAGAAACACAAACTCTTTAATGACCAGGATGGAAATGCCCAATAAAAGCATTTTAATTTTTAAGATCAAATCAACATCTCAGGCCACCACAATTTCTGTTACAATGGAGTGGTAAAAACATCTAAGCGCGTAATTTACGAGATCCATAAAAAATGGTTCTCCAATTGATGCCATTAAACCCAGGTGGTGCCAATTAGTGGACTACTTTTACGGCGAGGGACCACCTTTTATACTTGGGTGGCAAAAAGACGCGCTGAGAAAGCCATCGGGCTTGTCATTGGGACAAACAAGAAAGAGGTGTTGTTTTGATTAGGCTGCGCTTAAGAGCCCACCCGCAATAGGCAATAGGACAAAGAACTCTCATGGAATAATTACAAATAATCGGAATTGTCTTTTGTTATTGTCCTAAAAGCTTTTTTAATGGGTGTCCTCTTTCTTTCAATGATTGTTTCTAGTGTTTACCAGTGATGAAGATGGGTGTAATCACGTTTCGAAATAAAGACAATTAAGTATATATTTTTTAACTTGCAAGTGCACATAATGGGTTTTCTGTAAAGCAAAATGTTTTGCTGGTGTGGAACCGGTACCATAATCAGTGGATTAAAGATTATTGTTATTAATTCTCTGCAAATTTTCTTTATTGACTACTGGTCAAAACTGCACTATCCCTTCATTTCGAAATAATATGTTTTTTGTAAACATAATTTTGTACAAAAGAATTTTAATTTTAAACTTAAATATTAAGATTTCTATAACGATAACTAAGATCATAAAACCTGAAATTTAACGAGAGTGAACCCGAATTTAATGAGATGATTTTTTTTGCATGTTCGTATATCTTTTCTTTTCCGTAGTTTTTTTTAAAAAAAGATGTTCAGATAAGATTATTTTTCCCATACAGTATATATGGTATTAAAATTCATAAATTATTTTTAAAGGTTTACACATTATAAAATTAATTTTATGCATAATTTCAAAACAATCTAAGTATCTCAACCAAACATGATCCGATTGCATTTCTCCCCTATCAAAAAATTGCCGACACTGGACAAGTCAATGAACAGAAAATGAATTTCTCGCAGATAAATTGCTTGTAAACAGCACATTTCAGCGCGTGTTTAGATAGTCCACTTCTGTGTCCCCGCGGGCTTTTGATCCAATCCACCCAAGTACAAAGTACGCCAAGAGGCGGGTGGTCGCGCACCAGATTGCTAAAGGATAAAGCAAATGGATGGGGTGCGCCACCAACTATTTCATCCCATTTGATTCTTATCCTTAAAAAGTGACCTGTCAACGGTTTTGTAAGCAAGATGGAGAAAAATCTCTTATCTTGCCTTTGTTTTGATTTGCTTGTGTGTGCATGTGTGTGTATGTGTAAGTGTGTGTATAGATAATATGTATATACACATGTATACACATGCATATTATATATATAAGTTGGATCCAATGTGGCGGGACGCAAAAAAAAGCAAGTAGCAAAAAAAAATGTCATTTAACGACACGTTTTAAACTTAATGGCGAAATGGTGGTAGATGAGCTTTGATGAATCATTAAAAGGAGTCAAAACCCAGCACTAAAGTAGGAGATAGAAGCCAAATTGTAGAAAGTACCTGGCATCGCATCGGTCGCATTTTCTTGATATTGATCAGTTCATCCACTCACTATATATAGACCGTTAGGTAGGTCAAAATATCCTGAGCATATTCCTTATTTTATTTGTTGTGTGTTCTTTAATATATAGAGAGATACTTGTGAAGATAAGAGGTGAGTTAATATCTTGATTTCTTGAGGGATGGTTCAGAGAGTTATGAGGGTATTTGGCTTCAGGATTGTGTCGTTAATCTCCACGTGCTGTGAGTTAACAAGGTGACAAATACCTGGCTACGATAGCTTGGAATGTACAGGGTGTTCGTAATTAATTGAATCTGCCTCAGTTTAAAGCTGTCCGAAATAGAATCCTTAGATAATTTATAAAAGAAATGGGACAGGGATTCCTCTTTTTTAATGCAAAAGTTAATTATAATTTTAAAATCACTGCAATAAGTAATAAACTATAAGCACGGATCGAGACAATTATAATAACTGATAAGATGATAGCCATTATATGTTTTCTATATAAATTGTATGACTATTGCATGAAATATTACTGTTGTGAAAATAATTAAATGACATTCTAATGAGAAAAATTACAACAAAAATTTAAAATTTACATCAAAGTCAGTTTCTACCACTACATGCTAAGTATGGCAAATGTTTTAAATTGAAGGGCTGAAAAATTTTCTGTGAATATTGTAATACCCCAATATTTTTTTATTTCAAAATATCCATAATATAATAATAACTTTAAAAAAATATTTTGAATTGACAAAATTTCATGCAAACAAAACATCATTGAAACAAATTTACTAATCTTGCAAATTACAGTTTACTTGTGAATGAGGAAAAAATAAGAAATGAGGGGGGAAAATGTATGCATCTCAAATTGGCCGTTTCTCACAAACCAAATCGAGTGAGAAATATCCGAGAGTGCCGCGATTAAGAATGAGAAGTAAAGAACACGAAGTTTTTTTTTTATATATTTTGTTCTTCAAAAGAAACAGAAGCTTTCAAAATTCAGAAGACTTGGAGATACGCAAATAATGCGATGTTCATAATGTAAAATATACAATGACGAAATAAAATTTTGTTACATTTCAATACTAAACTGAGACACAATTTAATTTCACTTAACACGCATCACTGATTCCGGGAAAACTTCACATTCGATAGAAGATCTTTAATACATAAATTATTCTGCGTTATTTTATGATACAATACATACATTAAATTTTAGTCTTATAACAAATGTCATCTACCTTAAAAATTGATGAAATGTTGAAAACAATAAGTTGGTTCAGAAATGTTAAAATGGGATTCCCATGGTGCCATATGTAAGCTCCAGTTTTCTTGACTAATGCCATGAAAATATTATAAGTTTGAAAGCACAATAAAAATCACATAAATAACATTATTGCCCAACAAAGTAAAAAAATTCTTTCTTTTCGAAAATACTTGCTGGAAATTTACATGGGACAAGTTAAGAACTATTTTTCTCGAATCGAAGGTACTTCAAAACGTCTATGTTATACATATAAATCTAGTAATACAGCAACCCCTCGTTATATCCCGAAAGACAAGAAAAAATCCGCGATATAACAAGTGCCTTGATAAATACATATTATACTTTTATGTATTTATGCTCTCGAGCAAGTTTTTAAACTAAAGCATAGTATGTATTTGAAAGATAAAACTAAATTATTTTAAATAATATAACTACTCTCAAAAAAAAAGAAAAAAAATTAGAAAGGGTTTATTATTATTATTATTACTATTATAAACAATATAAACATTAAACAGTATTGCACAAGTAATACTATACATATTTCACTCATTTTCTAGTAAAAAAAACCCATCTAAAGTTAGCTGCTTTGATTTTTCTATTAAAACTTGTTTTCCGGCAAATAATACGGGGTAAAATGGGGAGACATTATACCAGGCGCGATATATCCGCGATGTAACGAGGCGCGATATAGCGAGGGGTTACTGAACAAAA